>VZQC01007170.1:1992053-2209089 GCA_009823505.1 Rhizomys pruinosus | reverse complement strand
TCTCTCTCTCTCTCTCTCTCTCTCTCTCTCTTTCTTTCTTTCTTTCTTTCTTTCTTTCTTTCTTTCTTTCTTTCTTTCTTCCTTGACGCATTAATTATTCAGGAGTGTGTTGTTTAGTCTCCATGCGTTCTTGTAGATAGTCAGACTTATCCTGGTGTTCATAGTGAGATTTATTGCATTGTGGTCCAATAGAATGCATGAAATTATTTCAATCTTTTTGTATTTGTGGAGGTTTCTTCTGCATCCTAGTATGTGGTCTATTTTGGAGAATGTTCCATGGGCTTCTGAGTAGAAAGTGTATTCTCTGGTATTAGGGTGGAATATTTGGTAGATGTGGGTGAGGTCCATAGAAACCAATTGAGCCAAAGACAATTAAATCAAACCAATCTGCCTGGCTGAAGCACCCAGCTCCTACCTGTGCTTCAGGTTGTATTGGGAAATCCCTGATCTCAAGACTCACACAGGCCCACCTTTTATACCAGCTGGGAGGACAACTCCACCCCCATAGCCACACAAGCCAATTGAGCCAAAGACAATTAAATCAAACCAAACAGTCTGCCTGGCTGAAGCTCCTAGCTCCTACATGTGCTTCAGGTAGTCTTGGGAAATCCCCGATCCTGTTGCAGCACTCTTTACAATAGTGAAAACCTGGAGCCAACCCAAATGCCCCTCAACTGATGAGTGAATGACAAAAATGTCAATATCTACACAATGGAGTACTATTCAGCAGAAAAGTAAGGTGACATAATGAACTTTGTAAGTAAATGGACGGAACTCGTAGCCTTATGCTAAGTGATGTAACACGGTCCCAGAAAAACAAATTGCAAATTGTTTACCTCGTTTGTGGATGCTAACACCAAATCCTCATTTGAAAGGCAGGCTGAATATTATTGTTATAGTTGTTTATTAGGAAACCATAGAGACACTTGCACATCCATGTTCATTGTTGCATTGTTTAGAATATTCAAACTATGGAAACTTACTACATTTCCACTAACAGATGAATGAATAAAAATATATATTCTCAAAGTTTGTGACTTTGTTTTGCTTATGCTTTCATAAGGACTCAGGATCACTGTACAGTGCATTTTTAGGATTTTATTTACAACAATATTTAAATTGTATATTATGAGTATGAATAATTTGACTGTATGTCTGTAAGTGCACTAATGTTATGCAAAGCCTGCAGTGACCAGAAGAGACCATTGGATCCCCTGAACTGGAGTTATGGACAGATGTCAGCAGCCATGTGGGAGCTGGAAATTCAACCTGGTTCCCCTGGAAGAGTAGCAGTTTCTAAACTTCTGAAGCATCTTCCCAGGCCCCATTCTTGGAATTTTAAAAGTCTTATTTATCAGGTTGTCATTCTTAAAGATGTACAGGGATCTTAACCAAATCATGAACAACCATTTTATAACTTTTTAATTAATAGCTCTTACTAGATGTGATAGCACATGTACCATTAATCCCAGCACTCTGGAGGCAGAGGCGGGCCTATATCTGTGAGTTCAAGTCCAGTCTTGTCTATAAAGTGAGGTCCAGGCCAGTTGGGGCTACAGGGTACCCCTGTCTCAAAAAGACAATAATAGCTCCTACAGATATCATAAATGATAATAGCCATGAAATTTAACATATAGACCATTGCTTCCAGTCTTCCAAGACATATTAGAATTTAAATAATGGTCCCATACAGGTTACCCCAATAGATTATCCCACACTCATGTACTAAATGGATTTCATGGGTATTAAATTGAAAAACAGAGAGCATGTGAACCTGGGAGGTAGAACTTGGTTTAAAAGAAGAGGATTTGGAGAGAAGGAAGTGGTATATGAACTGTCTCCTAATGCATTACATGCATGCATGCACATTAAATACATAATTTTGTAAAGGTATAGAAAAAAAACAGTTACACACACACACACAATGGAGTTTTACTCAACTCAGAAGAATTAAATTATGTCTTTGACTGAGATGAGTGAAAAAGAGATTATCCTAAGCTAAGCAAGTCATACTTAGAAAACAATTTTCCTGTCTGTTATTTACAGATTCTAATTTTAACACTGTGTGTGTGTGTGTGTGTGTGTGTGTGTGTACATATATACAAGAAATTAGAAGAAAATCATATAAGGAGAGGGGACCTTTTGATGGTAAAAAGGAGGAACGTAACAGAAGCCAGTGTCACATTTCCTCTCATAGTGGGAATGTACACACATATGACATGAAATCAGGACTTGGCTACACATAATGAGGATGGGAATCCAAAGTAAGAAGATGAGCAACAAAGGAGGGTGAGGAAGAGCAATTCTAAGCAAAGTGCCCTGCTGTTCTTGTGTGCAAATGCCAAAATCACACGCAGTATTTCTTTTCTTTTCATTTTTTAAAATTTATTTTCTATGTGTATGAATGTACTGTCTGCAGGTAGGTTTGTGCACCCGTGTAGTGCAATGCCGCGGAGGTCAGAAGAGGGTGTCGATTTCCCCTGGAACTGGAGTTCTCCTGGAATTTAAGTTACAGATGGTTCTTAGCCGCGATGTGGGAGCTGGGGATCAAACCCGGGTCCTCTGCAAGAGCAGTCGGTGCTCTTAACCGCTAGGCTATCTGTCCAGCTCCAGCATGCAGTATTTCAAGTAGGAGCTAAATGAAAAACAATTATCAAATATAAAACACTAGTAATACCTAACCCTATGCATGGAAATATTTTTTAAATTCTTATGTCTCCATTTATTAAAAATTTATATTTAGAGCAATAATACACAGGCCAGTATGAAACTTTCTTTTTGGTGTTTTTGAGACAGGGTCTCTCTGTAGCCCAACATTGTGTACACCAGGCTGGCCTTGAAATCCTGCGAGACTCCCTCTCCCTCCTGAGTGCTGGCATTAAAGGACGGGACCAACATAGCTGGCAATAAAGCTTTTTTTTAAGTGAATTTTTGAAGATATAATACAGGAGTTCATACATCTCAATCATATATAGATCCTCTCTCCTATCTGAACTTCCCTCCTAGTCCCCACAATGCGATTTACTTAGCTGTGAACTTCAATGTGATCAAGCCATCTATTGCCACATGTCTAAAGAAACCAATTCCACCTTGCCAGCAGTCATCAGTTGTCAATAGTTCATCAGCTATGGTTGGGACTTCTTACACATTTACCAATTTTATGATGAATTTTTGACTGGTTTGAGCTTGTATGCATCTGTTCATGCTGTCACCATTGCTGACAATTCATATGAGCAAGTTCTAAGGCACCTGGAAAACTCTGCTTCCTTGTGAGCATCCCACCCTCGGCTCTTATAGTTTTTCTCTTCCTTCCTCTGTGATTGTCCCTGATACTTGTGTGCCAGAAGTTTGATATACATGTCCTACCCAAGGACAAGCCCTATGCAGTTTCTTATCCTCTGTAATTTGGTGGGTAGAGGCCTTCTGAATCAATTACCAACAGTTGCATGAGGATGTTTTGATGATGAGAGTGGAGAAATACATTGATATTCATTCTACCCCTTGTTTCACTGTGTTCCCTGAGCCTTAGATGTAGAAGTTTCATTATAGATGTGTCACTTTCCTACACGCACATCACATCCTACATTCTCCCGTTCTTTTTTTGCATTTAAATTTTTAATAAAAAGTTATTATTGAAGTTTTGTGTATTTCAGACATCATTCTTCTGTTCAATCTAGACATATTCCGCTTTGCTTCCCTCCACACCACCCCAGATCATGCATTCTGTCATAACTTTCCTGAATCTTTCTCTGAGTCTTTCTTTTTTATGTTTAGGAATTCACATTTTCCTCCTTTAATTTTATCTTACTCTAAATATGAATAATACTTTCCACCCATATACAGTAATTACAGAACCTGAAAATAAGCCGTGGGTCAATTCTAGAACCTCTTAAGAGATTTGCATTATAATAACATGGTTGCTTTCAGATAAACAGAAATATAACAATAATGTTATTCAGTTTGCCTTTCAACTGGGGGTTTGGTGTTAGCATCCACAAATGAGGGAGACCCTTCACCATTTGTTTTTCTGTGATTGTGTTACTTCACTTAGCATAATGACTTGGAGTTCCAATTATTTACCTGCAAAGTTCATGATGTCATCTTTCTTTCCTACTGAATAGTACTCCATTGTATAGATGTACTACTTTTTGTCATCCACTCATCTGTTGAGAGGCATTTGAGTTGGAACCAGCTCTTCACTATTGTGAAGAGAGCTGCAATAAACATGGATGTGCATGCATCTTTGTGGTAGGATGAGTCTTTTGGATGCATACCCAGGAGTGGTATGACTGGGTCAGGTGGTAGGCTCATTTTGAGTGTTTAAAGGGTTCACACTGTTTTCCATAATGTTTGTACAAGTTTACATTCTCATCAGCAGGGAATTAGTGACACCCTTTCCCCACAACTTCTCCAGCATTTGGTGTCTTTTGTT
Organism: Rhizomys pruinosus; assembly: GCA_009823505.1. Lineage (NCBI taxonomy): Eukaryota > Metazoa > Chordata > Mammalia > Rodentia > Spalacidae > Rhizomys > Rhizomys pruinosus. Next base: position 2,204,657 of record VZQC01007170.1, on the reverse strand, counting down.
TTCTTGATCTTAAACTGTTGTATCAGAGTGAGATGATATCTGAGAGTGGTTTTAATTTGCATTTCCTTAATTGTTAATGATGCTGAATATTTTTAAGATGTTTCTCAGGCATCTTTAATTCCTCACTGGTGAAGTCTCTGTTCAGCTCTTTACTCCAGCTTATGAGTAGGTCATTTGTTTTCTTACTTCTTTGTTTTTTGAGAGGTTTATATGTTCTGGATGTTAATGCTCTGTCAAATGTATCATGGGTGGATAGTTCCTCCCACTCTGTGGTTTTTCTCTTCACTTCCTTGATTGTTTCTTTCTCTGCACAGAAGCTTTTGAGTTTGATGAGGTCCAATTTCCTTATTTCCTGCACAGCTGCTGTCTGATTTACAAATTACTTTCATTCACCTATGTCTTGTAGGTTGCTGCTGACTTTTTCTTCTATCATCCTTAGGGTTTCAGGTTTCACGTTGAGATCTTTGATCCACTTTGAATTAATTTTTGTACAGAGTGAGAGGAAGTGGTTTAATTTTGTTCTACAAATGGTGATCCAGTTTTGCCAGCACCATTTGGTGAAGATGATATCCTTTCTCCAGTGAGGATTTTTTGCCACTTTGTCAAATATGAGGTGGCTGAAATTTTATGAGCTCAAGTTTGGATCTTCAATTTTGTTCCATTGTTCAACAGGTCTGTTTTTGTGCCAATACCAGGCTGTCTTTATGACTATGGGTCTGTAATATAGCTTGAAGTCTGGTAGTGCAATCCCCCCTTTATTGCATTTTTCACTCAGGGTTGCTTTAGCTTATTCGGGGTCTTTTGTTTTTCCATGTGAATTTTAGGATTTTTTTTTCCAAGTCTGTGATGAAGCACATAGAGATTTTGATTGAGATTGTGTTGAATCTGTATAACAATTTGGGTAAAATGGACATCTTTACTATATTAATTTTTCTAATGCATGAGTATGGGAAGTCTTTTCATCTTTTGATGTTATTTTCAGTCTCTTTCTTCAGGGTTTTAAAATTTTTGTTGTAGAGATCAGTTGTATCTTTGGTTAGGTTTGTTCCCAAGTATTTTATTTTTATTGAGACTATTGTGAGTGGGAAGGTCTTCTTTTATTCCTTCTCCACTAGTTTATTGTTGGTGTAAGAAAAAGGCTACTGAGTTTTCTAAGTTAATTTTACTAACTTTACTGAAATTCTTAATCCTTTTGATAAGTTTTCTATTGGAGTGTTTAACATCCCTTAGGTAAACTATCATATCATCTGCAAAATGGGATAGCTTAATGTCCTCTTTTCATATTAGTACTACTTTAATTTCCTTCTCTTGTTATATTTCTCTAGCAAGCATTTCAAGCACTATGTTGAAGATGAGTGGCAATAAGGGGCAGAATTGCTGGGTTCCCACATTTAAGGGTTCTAATTTTTCTCCATTTAGGATGATGTTGGCAATGGGTTTGCTATATATGGCTTTGGTCATGTTGATGAATGTTCCCTTCAGTCCAATTCCCTCTAGGACTTTAAACATGAAGGGATGCTATAACTTATCAAAGTCCTTTTCTGCATCAATTGAGATGATCATGTTTTTTTTTTTTTTGTTTCAGTCCATTTACTTCATATTATATTTATTGATTTATGTATTTGGACATCCCTGCATCTCTGGTTTGAATCCAATTTTATCATGATGGACGATCTTTTTGATGTGGGTCTGTATGGCATTTGTCATTATTTTGTTGAGAATTTTTGCATCTATGTTTATTAATGAGACGGGTCTATAGCTTTCTTTTTTGCTTGTATCTTTGTCTGATTTTGGTATTAGAGTGATTCTGGCTTCATAGAAGGAATTTGGAGAATTCCCTCTGTTTGTATCCTTCTGAAAAGTTTGAGTAGTAATGGTTGTAGGACCTCTTTAAATGTTTTATAGAATTCTGTTGTGAAACCATCTGGGCCTGGGCTTTTTTTATTTGGGAGGTTTTTTATTTCATCTTCAATTTCCTCAAATATTGTGGGTCTGTTTAAACTGTCAGTCTCTTCTTGGTTAAGCTTCTTTGGTTCCCAGGATTTCAGATATTCATCCATTTCTCTTAGGTTTTCAAATTTGGTGGAGTATAGGTTTTTGAAATATTCCCATATCATTATCTGGATATTTTCTTTGTCTGTTGTGATGTTTCCTGTTTCATCACAAATACTATTGATGTGGAATTGGTCTTTCTTTTTTTTTTGGTTAACTAGGCTAGTGGTCTTTCTATTTTGTTTATCTTTTCAAAGAACCAGATTTTGGATTTGTCGAGTCTATGTATTGTTTGCTTTGTTTCTATTTCGTTGATTTCTGCTCTGATTTTTGTTATTTATTACTGGCTGTTGGATTTAAGGTTCATTTGTTATTGTCTCTCCAGTGTTTTTAGCTGCAGTGTTAGATACTTTTTGTTCCCTTTCTGTTTATTTGATGCGGGCACTTAGGGCTATAAATTTCACTTTTGAGACTGCTTTTAAAGTATCCCACAGGATTTTTTGTGTTGTATTGTCTTTTTTGTTCAGGTCCATGAATAATTTTATTTCAGTCTTTATTTCTTCCCTGACCCATTTATTATTCAGGATTGCTTTGTTTAGTCTCCATGTATTCTTATAGCTAGTTGGGCTTATTCTGGTGTTTGTATTGAGCTTTATTGCACTGTGGTCTTATAGAAGGCATGGAATACTTTCAATCCTTTTGTACTTGTTGAGATTTCTTTTGTGCCCCAGTACGTGGTTGATTTTGGAGAATGTTCCATGAGGTGTTGAGTAGAAAGTATATTCTATGATGTTTGGGTGGAATATTCTGTAGATGACTGTGAGGTCTAATTGGTGTATCATATTGTTCAGTTCTGATGCGTCTCTATTTTTTTGTCCTGTTGATCTATCCAAGGGGCTCAGTGGGGGTGTTGAAATCCCCCAGTATTAGTGTGCTAGAATCAATCTGTGTCTTGAACACCTGCAGAGTAACGTTTATAAAGTTAGGTGCACCAGAGTTTGGTGCATAAACTTTAAGAATGTGAAGTCTTCATGGTTAATTGTTCTTTTGATAAGCATGTACTGACATTCTTTGTCTCTTCTGATTAATTTTGCTTTGAGATATATTTTGCCTGATATTATAATAGCCACCCTAGCTTGCTTCTTGGTACCATTAGCTTGGAGTATTTTTTTTTTCCTATCCTTTCGCTCTAAGGTGTTGTCTGTCCTTGAGGCTGAGATGCGTTTCCTGAAGACAGCATATAGATGGATTCTGTTTCCTAATCCATTCTCCCAGTCTATGTCTTTTGATTGGGGAGTTTAAACCATTAGTATTTTAAGTTATTATTGAGATGGTGTGTTGCTTCCTTTCACCTTATTTTTTTGTTTGTTTGCATTCTTGATCTAGGTTTGTATTTACTCCGCTAGCATTTGTTGATTTCTCTCTTTGATTGCTTAGGTATAGTTGCTCCTTTTCTCTGTTCTTTGGATTGCTTTGAGGATTTTCTGAAGCATTGGTTTACTAGTCATGTGTTCTTTCATCTTGTTCATGTCGTGAAATATTTTTCTTTCTATTTCAAGTATAATTGACATTTTTGCTGGGTATAGTAGTCTGGGTTGGCATCTAAAGTTGTTTAGTACTGGAATACTTTGGTCCACATTCTTCTGACCTTCATAGTTTGCAGTGAGAAATCAGCAATTATTCAGATGGGTTTCCCTTAGATGTAACTGGTTAGTTTTCAATTATGGATTTCAGTATTTTGTCTTCGTTTTGAGCATGTAGTGTTTTAACAGTTATATGGAATGGGGAATTTCTTTTCTAGTCCTGTCTATTTGGTGTTCTATGTTCTTCTTGCATTTGTATTGGGTTTGTCTTTTTTCAGTTTGGGGAAATTTTCTTCTATTATCCTATTGAAGATCTGGTAAATAGTGTTGTCTTGGGATTCTTCTCCTTCCTCTCTCTGTATGATGTGGAGGTTTGGTCTTATCATAGTGCCCCACATTTCCTGATTGTTCCACTCTTTTTTTTTATTTTTCATAATCTTTACTTGAGCATTCTAGTTGCTCCGTGGTATCCTGCAGGTCTGATATTATTTTTTTTTGCTTCTTCCATTCTGCTTCTGAGGTTTTTTCCCATACTTTTCTTTAGATTTGATGAATAATCAATGTACTTTAGCATTTTATCCATAATTTCTTTAGTATTTCCACTTCTTTCTGCAGCCTGTTATTCTCATCTTGTAGCTCCTGGTTCCTTGGTCAACTTCTTTTATTAAATTTTTATTTTTTTAAGGGATTCACAATATAAATGCACAAATTTTTTTCCAGATCACATTAATGTTGCCCAGTTTGCCATACAATTAGGTAATTGGTGCTAGCATCCACAGATGAGGGATGCCATTCATCACTTGTTTTTCTGGGACTGTGTTCCTTCACTTAGCATGATCTCTTTTAGCTCTATCCATTTACCTGCAAAGTTCATAATGCCATGTTTCTTTACTGCTGCATAGAACTCCATTGTGTAGATGTACCACATTTTCTCTATCCACTCGGTTATTTGAGGGACTCTTGGGTTGGTTCCAGATCCCTGCCATTATGAATAGAGCTGCAATAAACATGGCTGTGCATGTATCTCTGTGGTAAGATGAGTATTGTGGGTACATTCCCAGGAGTGGTATGGCTGTGTCAGGTCGCAAGACCATTCCCAGTCTTCCAATTGTTCTCCACACTGCTTTCCATTGTGTCTGTACAAATTTACATTCCCACCAGCAGTGGATGAGTGTTCCCCTTTCCCCACAACCTCTCCAGCACTTGGTATCATTTGTTTTCTTGATCCTAGCCATTCTTACTAGAGTGAGCTGATATCTTAAAGTGGTTCCAATTTGCATTTCCTTAATTATTAGCGATGTTGAACACTTTTTAAGGTGTTTCTCATCCATCTCTAACTCCTCACTTCTGAAGACTGTGTTCAGCTCTTTGCTCCATCCTTTGACTGGGTCGTCTGTTTTACTTCTTCTTTGTTTTTTGAGTAGTGTGTATATTCTGGATATCAATGATCAGATTCTTTTTTCACTTAAACCTGGGATCTTTTCATCCTTTCCACTTCATTTTGGTGATAGTCATTTTCTCCCTTTAGTTCTTTCCAATGTTTTTCATTATCTCCTTGTAGGCCCTTCTTGAGTTTTTCATTCTCTCCCCTTAGTTCTCCAATTTTCTTTAATATGTCTAAAATTGCTCTTCAAATGTCCGTGTCTTGGTTTCGTTCCAGGGAGATCTCATTGCAGGAATCTTCTGTAGGGTTGGTAGAGTTTGGTGTGGATTTTTTATGAGCCTTTTCCATGTTGTTTTTCTTTGTGCCTTTGACATGTATATTTGTTTGTTATTTGTTTCTTTGGATTCTGGTGTCTCAATATTGGCTGCACAGACTATAATCACTACTACTTCGCCTTCTAGATCCTCTTCATTACAGCTCTAAAAGCTTGAGCCAGGGTTGGGTGGGGGATTGTGTTGTGACTTTGGCTGGGACCATGTTGGACAAGCCTCCACAGGGAAGGAGAGGTGCACAAAGCAACAAGGCAGGTGGTGTTCACCTCGACACACACTGGTGTTGTGCGGGCCATGTTTCTGACTCGCCTAAGCTGCATGCTGGAACATGGTCCCATTCAAAACAGCACATCCTGCATCCTCCTGTTCTACATGGTATGTCCCACATCCTCCTGTCCTATATGGCATGTCCCACATCCTCCTGTTCTACATTGTACATCCTACATCCTCCTGTTGTACATGGTGCGTCCCACATCTTCCTGTTCTACATGTTATGACCTACATCCTCCTGTTCAACATGGCACGTACTACATCCTCCTCTTCTACATGGGTCATCCTACATCCCCCTGTCTTACATGGCATGTCTTACATCCTCCTGTCCTACATGGTATGTCCCACATCCTCCTGTTCTACATGGTACAGCCTACATCCTCCTGTTCTACATGGTATGTCCTACAACCTCCTGTTCTACATGGTATGTCCCACATCCTCCTGTCCTACATGGTACGTCCTACATCCCCCTGTTCTACATGGTGCATCCCACATCCTCCTGTTCTACATGGTATATCCTTCATCCTCCTGTTCTACATGGTACGTCCTACATCCCCCTGTTCAACATGGTATGTCCTACATCCTCCTGTTCTACATGGTACATCCTACATCCCCCTGTCTTACATGGTACGTCCTACATCCCCCTGTCTTACATGGTACGTCCTACATCCGCCTTTTCTACATGGTACATCCTACATCCTCCTGTTATACATGGTACATCTCACATCCCCCTGTTCTACATGGTACATCCCACATCTTTTCTGTTCTACATGGTATGTCCTACATCCCCCTGTCTTACATGGTACATCCTACATCCTCCTGTTCTACATGCTACGTCCTACATCCTCCTGTTCTCCATGGTATATCCTACATCCCCCTGTTCAACATGGTATGTCCTACATCCTCCTGTTCTCCATGGTATGTCCTACATCCTCCTGGTCTCCTTGGTACGTCCTACATGCCCCTGTCTTACATGGTACATCCTACATCCTCCTGTTCTACATGCTACATCCTACATCCTCCTGTTATACATGGTACATCTTACATCCCCCTCTTCTACATGGTACATCCCACATCTTTCTGTTCTACATGGTCCGTCCTACATCCCCCTGTCTTACATGGTACATCTTACATCCTCCTGTTCTCCATGGTATATCCTACATCCTGCTGTTCTACATCATACATCCTAGATCCTCCTGTTCTCCATGGTATGTCCTACATCTTTCTGGTCTCCATGGTACGTCCTACATCCTCCTGTTCTACATGGTACATCCCATATCCCCCTTTATACATGGTACATACTACATCCTCCTGTTCTACATGGTACGTCCGACATCATCCTGTCCTACATGATAGTCCTATATCCTCCTGTTCTACATGGTACTTCCTAAATCCTCCTGTCCTATATGGTACGTCCAACATCATCCTGTCCTACATGGTAGTCCTATATCCTCCTGTTCTACATGGTACTTCCTAAATCCTCCTGTCCTATATGGTACGTCGGTCATCATCCTGTCCTACATGGTACATCCCACATCCTCCTGTTCTACATGGTACATCCCACATCCTCCTGTTCTACATGATACTTCCTACATCCTCCTGTTCTACATGATACCTCCTACATCCTCCTGTTCTACATGGTACATCCCACATCCCCCTGATCTACATGGTACATCCCACATGCTCCTGTTCTACATGGTACGTCCTATGTCCTCTTGTTTAACATGGTACGTCCGACATTTCCTGTCCTACATGGTACGTCCTACATCTTACTGTTCCCCATGGTTCGTCCTACATCATCCTGTCCTACATGGCACGGGTTTCACAGACAACTGTACCAATTCGGTTGGCTTTTAGAACACATACCTTCACTGACACTATATCCTCTTGATTGGATATATAAGGTGGGCTTGTAAATGTATCCACATGCAGTTCTATTGCCATGAGAGGTCCATCTCTAGAAGGAAGCCTCGCAGTGCAGACAGTCACGCCCATTCTTCAGCGTACTTATGAATCTGGCCTTGCTCTCCACAGAACTAGTTAGTTGACCCCACATGATCTCTCTTCACTGGAGACTTTTTAGTGCCACCCTGAGAACCTCTGCGCAGTACATGGCACCTTGCCATTTTTTGATCCTTGTCCCAGCCAAGCCATAAAATTCCTACACTTATACAACAGTGGAGTGGTGTGGTTTGGAATGTGTGATCACTTTCACTTGTTTGTAATGTTCCTTTTGAGGTGGATCTCTCTGTGATCACAGCTGACCTGGAACTTACTATATAGACCAGGTTAGACTCTATCTCTCAGAGATTCTCCCTGTGTGTGTGCTGCTTCCTTTGTATTGGAATTAAAGGTATGTGCCACCACACCTGACTTTATTTGAAAATTTTATTTGATATCATGTGCTGTATGCAGAGTTGCCATGCAATTTCACTGTTCTTGACACAACTGATAGAAACAGATGCCAACCTTGATATGCCAGTAAAGGAAACTAACTAGCTACACTTGGAGTTATATATTTCTTTTCATGTTCACAGGGAAACAGAAGTCGGTTTAATAAAGGGTGGAATGATTCGGGGTAGTCTATAATTTAAAATTCATTGAAATGACAACTCTGACTGGATTCCGTATAGCAAAGCCTATGCCAAAACTAAACTCCTTCAAAATAGGGTGAGGTTGCTTTCTAGATTGTGAGTGTTTATCACTAGAAGTGCTCATAGGGATATTAGAGGGCTGTTAGGAGGGCTGGATGGAATCCCAGTTGGCAAGGAAAATAATTTCTAACACAACCTCCCAACATACAGCTTTCTAGTCGTTCTGTCTCAGTTTTCCCATGGTTGAATGATTCCAATAGATGCTCACATGAATTTCACTGTCCTTATCATATGCTCCTTAATTTCTTGATTTTCAAAATATCTATTAATATGGAAACAGGTGGTGGCAGCTCATCAGGTAAGAACATGTAAAAACTTGGGTTCAGATCCCCAGTACTCATGGAGAAGTGACTTGTGAATATTTAGTATCTGGTGCTGTGGAGAGAGAAGGATTGAAGGGGCTTGCTAGTCACCAGCTTAACTCCAGGTTCACAGAGAAACCCTATTTGGTGGAGTCATTCATGAAATGTTCACTGCTTGACAAAGTTCCAGTGACCTGACTCGTCTGGTCGAAGTCTGCTCTCCAGCTGTTCTTGGTTTTTAATAATTCTCCTTATCATATTAATCTTATTTTACTGGACTGCTTGAGTTTCAACTTTCTAGCAGTTAGGGTACCTGCTTCTGCCCCAAGGAGTGGAACTGACACTTTTGTCTTTTCTAGAAATGAGTACTTTGTGAGAAATAATGGCACTATGTATACAACTTAAAAGTATGATACAGTAGTAATTAAGAATTCTACAGATACTGTGTCATGCACAGATTGCCCAAGTAAAGAAAGGAATTTTGAATTCATGATGAGATTTAAACTAAAAAGAGGATTGTAGGGCAAAGTGAAACTAAGTCCAGTAAAATAGTGGATTCTAGTGATCTGACTTAAAGATTAATAACCCATAGAAAATCACCTTAGCAGAAAGTGTTAAAAAAACAGAAACTGAGGAAAACAGAAACTGAGGAAAACAATGACCAGAATAAAAACAAGACATGAATCAAAGCTACTCCAACCACAAAATGACTTACAGGTCGAGTGAACAAGGAACTAAAGTGAGAAAAATAACTTTCTCTATTGTTAAAGATTTAATGTTCATTTTATTTTTATATTGTCCAGAACCTATGTAACCAACAAGGGAAAAAGAATGGAGTCTTTAGAGTTAAAAGTTAATATTAACTCCGCTGTGCTGCAAAACTGTTAAATTGCTTACTGAATGGCTGTACTATTATTCTTTCACTTTCTTGATGTCTCAACTAAATGTACCATTATTGATTGTTTTACTGGTTTTGATGTTAAGAATAATTTCAGGTGTGAATTTTCTGGAAAAATATTTACAGGGAAGTTGAGATTTTTTTTTTCATCATTAGCTTAAACTTGCATTACCTGTATTAGTTTTAGGACATATAAAAATAAACTTTGGGGCCTGAGGAGAAAAGGAGAAGAAAAGGAATTCGGCAGAATGGCAAATTGGTAAGGTCCTCTGCACAGGATCAGAGAAGGCAATCCCTCTCTTATCCTGAGGTCAGGAATTTAGCAGAGTGGCAAACCCAAAAGGCGCTCTGCACAGTATCAGAGAAGGCAAATGCTCTCTGGTCCTTAGGTCAAGAAATCGGCAGAGTGAAGAACCCAAGAGGTTCTTTGCACAGGAGCAGGGAAGATAGATGTTCTTCAGGTCACGAAAAAGAAAGAGATTCTTGTGTCTTATTTGATTAATTTCTTCACCACCTTTGCAACCACCTACTTCAGGAACTGAACCTGCTGGAGCTGGACTCTGGCACCTATTTCAAGGGAATACTGTGCAGCGAGATAGAGGAGGACACCAATGTTCTTCTTTAGCCTTTACATGTATACACGGGAGCATAGCATCCTACCCACTTATACATAAGCTACACACACACATTATACACATGCCATTATACACATGCCATTATGTACAGTCACACACACACACACACACACACATCTCTACAAATTACTTTGCCTTGGTAATAGCATTTTTGAGGTTTGTTCCCTCTCTCCTTTTTACCATTTATCACGGAGAAATATATGTTGGGTGTAGTCTGGCAAATATTAACCCTTATACATTAAAAAATACAGCCACACTGCCCAGCCCGGCCACTTGGTAGATCTGTGGTCTGGAAAAATTCATACGTCCTAATATTCACATTGCTGCTCTGCAAATTTCACAGAATGACAAGTATGTACCTCCATCACAGAGATGTCTATCATATAAATAGTCATGGATTACTTAGCACAAGAGACAACACTTATTTTCCTTTCTTCTCTTTTTCTTTTGTCTTTCTGAGGCAGGGTCTTTCTTTAGTCCCAGTTGGCCTGGAGTGTGCTATGTAGACAAGGCTGGCCTTGTACTCATAGGGATCCACCTGCCTCTGCCTCCCATGTGTTGGGATTAAAGACATAAGCCTCCATAAAACCGGTAAAACCGCCTTCTTTAATTGACTAATTCACATAGGAACTTTGTAAAGAATTATTCTCTATTCAGAACCAAATATAATACTAAAGTCTCCTTAAGCTGTGCACTTAAGCAAAATATATTAACACAGGAGAGCTCTGATAGCAATGGATTATTCTAGTAAGGAGAAGCTGGCCAGGGAATCCAAGTACCCCCCCCCAAAAAAAAAGGTAAATTCTTCTTGACTGTAAACTGGGATACCTGCAAGAAGAGAGGCAATAAGGCCCTGCCATCAAAGACCTGATGTAAGTATGGGAAAGATGTATTGAGACCGAACTTGCAAGTGTACAATTGGTCTCTCTGGAATACCAGAGAGTGTTGCCAAAGGCTACTAAACCAATAAAGCAAATATAAGTCTCCTTGAGTCAAGCAAGATTCCTCTGTCAGCATCAGCTACACCTCACGTGCCTGGAAATACTGTGCAGCAGTGGCAGCCACATGTCTGTATATCCCAATTCTAATTGGCTATTAGCTCTCTCCTTGGAGGAATAACCCATGGCTGATGCCACAAGCTTACATCCTCTAGAGGTTGGGAGATTTTATAAGCTACAGTAAGACCCTGTCACATTTTACAGGGAAAAATGTAATTCATAGATTAACATACCATCCAAATATCTGTGTCTATACGAAGGTAACCTACCATAACACTTATTACTCTTTACATCCCTATATATCTAAATGCCTGTGTTTCATTAGTAGGACTGAAAGGTTATTCCTAGACAAACTGTCAGCCGGTGAAATGAAACAGCCAGAATTGGCCAGAGTCCAAAACGACAGCTCCAGAGAAAGTAGACTGTTTTGCTTCTCATCCACCTGTGCCCCTTTTGTAAGGCTAGGGAAAAATCTGCGGAAGAGGGGGCGTTGTAGAAAGTAAGGGCTGTGATTGGAGTGAATGGTGAAACTACAGCAATATAGACTGGACACTTATTTGATCTACTTGAACATACAAGCCCCCCAGCTGGATGGTGGGACCCTTTGGCTGTGTGGGTTTGGGCACAACTGCTTGCAAATTGGTTTTACATGAAGGATGCTTGTACTCATAAATTTTTCCTTATTGTGAAAAAATGTAAAAAAAATTAAATATTAAAAAAAAAATAAAGACACGAGCCTCCATGCCCAGCCACAACACTTCTAATGAACTATTACTAACTGTTCAGCACTAGCTGGGTGTGATGGTTTGTATTATTCACCTGGGTTCTCCTCTCAGCAATTCTGTCACCTTTTTCACATAAGATGATGCAACTTTATTAGTTAATGGCATTTTTCAAATAATAAATAACTGCCTGGACACGATGGCACAGGCCTTTAATCCTAGCCCTCAGGAGGAGGCAGAGGCAGGTGGATCTCTCTGAGATCAAGTCCTGCCTGGCGTCCATACTGAGTCCAGGCCAGGTGGGGCTATAGTGTCTCAAAACCCAAACCAAAACAGCAAAGCAAGCAAACAAACAAATGAACAACAAAAAACAATCAAAACTAATGAATCTCCCAAAAGAAAGCATTTTGGTCTACATGTCTTTTAACATTTATATCAATCAAAATGTTTTATAGATTGGACTTAAATAAAATTTGATAATTGCTCATGGAAAGAACAGATTCCAATTTTAAAATGTTGGGGCTGGAGAGACAGCCTAGTGGTTAAGAGCACCGTCTGCTCTTGCAGAGGACTTGGGTTCGATCCCCAGCACCCACATGGTGGCTGAGAACCGTCTGTAACTCTGTAACTCCAATTCCAGGAGAACTCCAGTTCTAGGGGAATCCGACATCCTCTTCTGACCTCTGCAGCATTGCACGACACGGGTGCCAAACCTAGGTGCAGACAGTGCATTCATACATATAAAAAATAAATAAATAAAATTTAAAAAAATATTAAAAAATGTTTTATTGAATTCTTGCATTTTTCACAAGAAGCTCTCAATCTTGATCAGCTTTATAACCCCTTTCTCATTCACACCAACTACAGTCCCCCCATTGGGATTCATACATTCTGTCATTTGTGCTATGGCATGTTTTCCTGAATTAGTGTCCACAGACCTTCCTCAATGCACGTTCATTCACTGAGGTCTAATCAGCCCATCCAGACTTCCTCCCTTTATGAAGATCAGCTCCTCCTCATGCAATAGTAATCAGCTGCCAATGATCCTTCAGGTAAGATTGAGGTCTGGTATCCATTTCCCCAGTTCCATGCTGGGTTTCTATTGCTTGTAATTGCCTGGGCTTTACACATTCTGACACCATTGCTATATGTTCATATGTGCAGGGTCCTAGAATCTTGTAGGATTCTAATTCCATGTGGTGATCCAGCACCTCCCTGGCTCTTGCAATCTTTCCTCCCCCTCTTCTGAAATGAATCCTAATCCCTGGGTGAGTGAGGCTTAACATGGGAGTACAAGGACCCATGTTCTGCAAACTCCTAATCTCCCCTCTTAGGCCATTTATGACTTTTTGTGTTCCAGGTCCTCTGCTGCAAGAGGGAGCTTCCTTAATGAGAGTTGAGAGATTATTAGTCTCTTCTTGGCCCCTTGTTCTATGTTGTGTGAGTCTTAGATGTTGAGGTTGCATTGTAGATTTGCCCATTAGGCTTTGGAAACTCAAAGTAGATGTCTGAGGGATAAATGATTTCTTCTTTGAAATGGGCTTACCTCCCACACAGGCTGGGCATTTATGGGAGAAGCTGATATTCATGTCTAACTGCGCAGTGAATTTTCCCCCAGCACTGACATTTGTGATGCTTGTGTTTCCATGGAGGGTGCATGGGACTTTGCAATTCTAGGACTTTGGGTGAGAAGAGACCTATAAAAGGCCCATCACATGAAGCTGGACCTTCTCCCACCATTCTACCAGCAAGGTCAAAGGGCATGAGGTTTCCAAGCAGCCAGTTTGAACAGGGGACCAGGCCACTCACTGACTTGGCTTAAGTGAGTTTACTTTTTCCCACTTTACTTTGTAGGCAATCTCAATAAATTCTGATCTAGTCTGAGATTGGAGAGTTCTTTCCCTTACTTTGCCTAGAAATGGGGACTGGGAAGATTGCAGAGACTGGCAGGGTTGTAGGGTGCTTCATGCATGGCTGCGAGGCTAAGGGTGCCCCCTCCCCTGAGAGGAAATTTCCTCTGGTAAAATGTCTATGTGTGAACAGTTGTGGTACTCTGTAATAGTCTTTGGTGCAGAACAAGATTCTTTATGAGTGATGACTGGCCTATTTCCTATAAACATAAGGATTTATTTAGTTGCATGTACTAAGATGTTACATTAGTCTTTCTTTACGCAATAGCCTTGTGGATTTCTCTAAAATCTATGACCTCTACTTAGATGTGTATTTGTCTTTGTTTACAGTACCACACATGAGTTAAGTGCAGTTAGGTAGCTGATGATTGCCCACAAGATAAATGTGCCACTACTGCACCAATATTGTATGCTGGATTTAAGGTACTGTTTGATCACTGATTGATGCTCTGAATTAGCAGCTTGCATAGTGCTGTTCAATGGTATTAGAGCTAGTTTTCAGGAACATTGGGGTCCAGGTCAGTTCAATCTCCATTCTTCAAAGTCCTGTCTCTGAAGTATGTCCTGTCTTCAGCAAAAGGATGTGGCCTTTAAGTTCTGCGAGGCAATCAAAGACTGTGCCAATAACCTATGTAACTTTGGGAGCCTTTTGTACTAAGCTAACCCACAGCACAAAGGAAGGTTTGTCCTGTCTGGCACTGTTTCATGTTATGAAGCCTTCATTATGCACGGGATATCCCATTATGCATGGGATAATGAAGATATATGTGTAATTTGCCATTAATTGTTAAATGAACATGATTCTCTCTGTTTTTAAAAATATTTTAATGGGGGCTGGAGAGATGGCCTAGCAGTTACGAGCACCAACTGCTCTTGCAGAGGACCCGGGTTCAATCCCCAGCACCCACATGGTGGCCGAGAACCGTCTGAAACTCTGATTCCAGGAGAACTCCAGTTCCAGGGGAATCCGAGACCCTCTTCTGACGTCCGCGGCATTGCACGACACGGGTGCACAAACTTGCATGCAGAGAGTACATTCATACACATACAGAAATAAATAAAATTAATAAAAAATATTTTAAAGTAGTTTGTGCATTTTATATACCTTTTCTCAATCCAATTTAGGCTCATTTCCCTTTCCATGCCCCCCAAACCACCTGAGTTCATGCATTTTGCCATACCTGCCTTGTATCTTTTGCTGGGTCTTTTTAAAGTTTTTCAAAGCAGAGGATTATATTTTGGGGAGAACTTTATTGTTCCCGTCAGTTCTTTGTCCCAGTTCTTTTGCTATTCTTGTTCTCTCCAATTTCTATTGCTTCAACATATGAATATAAAGATATATGTGTGTGTGTATATATATATATATATATATATATATATATATATAGCACACCTATACTATAATACTATAATTATGTCATCTGAAAAGAAACTATATGTTATTTCCAAATCATATTTCATTACAGACATTTTCCCTTTAAATTTATATTACTCTAAAATATGCTTGCATACCTCCACCCATTTACCAATATTACAAAGTCTGAAAATAAGCGGTAGGTTAATTCTAGAGTCTGAGAAGGGATTCACATTATAACAGCACATTTGTCTTCAGAAAAAGAGGAATATAACTTTAAGGTTAAGTTTGCATTACAATGAGGTACTTGGTACTAGCATCCACAGATGAGGGATACCATTCATCATTTGTTTTTCTGTGACTGTGTTACTTCACTTAGCATAATATCTTCTAGTTCCATTCATTTACCTGCAAAGTTCATGATGCCATCTTTCTTTACTACTGCATAGATCTCCATTGTTTAGATGTACCACATTTTCTCTATCGACTCCTTGGTTGAGGGGCACTTGGGTTAGTTCCAGCTGTTTGCTATTGTGACCCTTCATTATTCAAGAGTGTGCTGTTTAGTCTAAATGTGTTCTTGTAGGTAGTAGGGCTTATCCTGGTGTGTTGATATTGAGCTTTATTGCTCTGTGGTCTGATAGAATGCATGAAATTATTTTTGCCTTTTTTTTTGTATTTGTGGAGATTTTTTTCCCTGTGTCCCAGAATGTGGTCAATTTTGGAGAATTATCTGTGGGGTGCTAAGTAGAAAGTATATTTTCTGGTGTTTGGGTGGAATATTTGGTAGATGTCTGTGAGGTCCTTTTGGTGTATTGTGTTGTTCAGTTCAGATGCCTCTCAGTTTATTCTTTGCCTGGTTGATCTGTCCAAAGGGCTCAGTGTAGTATTGAAGTCTTCTACTTTAAATGTGCTATGATTAATCTGTGCTTTGATATCCTGCAGAAGTTTGCTTATAAGGTTCATTGCACAAGAGTTTGGTGCATATATATTCCTGATTGTGAAATCTTCATGGTTAATTGTTACTTTGATAAGGATGAGATGACTCTCTTTGTCTCTTCTTATTACTTTTACTTTGAAGTCTATTTTATCTGATATTAAAATAGCAACTCTTGTTTGCTTTTTGGTGCCATTTTCTTAGAATATTTTTTCCATCCCTTCCCCTTAATTTGGTGCATATACTCAGGGGGTGAGATGAGTTTCTTGTAGACAGAATATAGATGGGTTCTGTTTCCTAATCCATTCTCCCAGTGTATGACATTTGATTGGGGGAGTTAATCCATTAATATTTAAGGTTATAATTGAGAGATATTTCTTTGTTCCTTTCACCTTGTTTTATGATCACATTTTTGGTCTAAGTTAGTACATCTGCAGTTAATGCTTTTATTAATTTGTCTTCCACTGCTGTGACAAAACACTCTGACCAACACCAACTTGGGGAGGAAAGGGTTTATTCAGCTTATATCTCCTGGTTCACAGTTCATCACTCAGGTAGCACAAGGCAGGCACTCAAGGCAGTAACCTGGAGGCAGGAGCTGAAGTACAGGCCATGGAGGAATGCTGGTCACTGGCTTGCTCTCCCGGTTCATGTCCAGCCCACCTTCATATACAGTACACAACAACCTGCCCAGGGTGGCACTACTCCTTGTGGGCTGGGCCCTCCCACACTGCTCGACCATCAAGACAATACTCCACAGATGTGGCCACAGGCCAATCCAGTGGAGCCAATTCCACAACTGAGGCTCCCTCAACCCAGGTGTGTCAAGTTGATACTAAAGCTATCCAGCACAATTGACCCGTTGTCAACTTGACACACAAAACACATCAATATTAAACCACCACCTTTCCAGTTCTTATCCCCAAAGTATGATGTTAACACTAATCACAACCTAAGACATTACAACCTTAAAAGCCCCACAGTCCTTAAAATGTCCAAACACTTAAAAGTCCAGTCTATTAAAAGTCTCTTAACTGTGGGCTGCTTTAAAATCCAAAACAAGTACTGTCTTATTTCAAAGGGAAGAATCAAGCACTCTCAAACAAAATCTAAGTCCAGCAAAGTATCTCAAAGCTGGACACCTGGGATTCACTCACGATCTTCTGGGCTCCAAAGGGTCTCAGCAGCTCCCCCTCTCCGACTCTGCCGTCCGTTGCACACACAGGTCATCTCGCAGGCCCAGGCTGACTCCATTCTACACCTGCCGATACTCTTGGTGGTCGAGCAGTGTGGGAGGGCCCAGCCCACAATGAGTAGTGCCACCCTGGGCAGGTTGTTGTGTACTGTATAAGAAGGTGGGCTGGGCATGAGCCAGGAGAGCAAGCCAGTGAACAGCATTCCTCCATGGCCTGTGGTTCAGCTCCTGCCTCCAGGTTCCTGCCCTGAGTTCCTGCCTTGTGCTACCTGAGTGATGAACTGTGAACCAGGAGATGTAAGCTGAATAACCCCTTTCCTCCCCAAGTTGGTGTCGGTCAGAGTGTTTTGTCACAGCAATGGAAGACAAACTAGGACACATCCCTTCCCCTTAATTTGGTGCATATCCTCAGGGAGTGAGATAAGTTTCTTGTAGACAGAATATAGATGGGTTCTGTTTCCTAATCCATTCTTCCAGTGTATGACATTTGATTGGGGAGTTTAGTCCATTAATATTTAAGGTTATAATTGAGAGATATTTCTTTGTTCCTTTCACCTTATTTTCTGATCACATTTTTGGTCTAAGTTAGTACTTCTGCAGTTAATGCTTTTATTAATTTCTCTTTCTAGGTGCTCAGGGATAGTTGCTAATTTCCTCTGTCTTTTGAATTGCTTCATGTAGTCTCTGAAATGTTGGTTTTCTAGACATGTATTCTTTCATCTTGTTTATGTCATGAAACTTGTTTTTCTCTTGTGGCTTTCAGTATTTTGTCTTTGTTTTTGGCATCTATCATATAAACTATGATATGGCATGGGGAGTTTCTTTTCTGATCTTTGGTGTTCTATGCACTTCTCTTATTTGTATGGGTTTGTCTTATTTAGTTTGAGGAAATTTTCTTCTATTATTTTATTGAAGATTTGATCAATACCATTCTCTTGGGATTCTTCTCCTTTCTCTATCCCTATGATGCAGAGGTTTGTTTTTTCATAGTCACCCACATTTCCTGGTTGTTGCACTCTTGTGTATTTTTAAATTTTTCATAATCTTCACTTGTGCATTTTACTTGTTCCTTGTCATCTTTCTTGTCTGATGTTCTTTATTCTGCTTCCTCCATTCTGCATCTCAGACTTTTCCCCATCCTTTCCTTTTGATTGAATGAGTATTCGATTGTCTTTTGCATTTCGTCCTGAGATTTCTTCATCATTTCCACTTTCTTTTGGGGCTTCTCATTCTCTTCTTGTAGTTCCTTGCTTCACTGGATGGTTACCTTTTTCATTTAAGTGTGGGATCTTTTCAGTGTTTCCACTTCCTTCCAGCGTTTATCATTCTCTCCATCTAGTTCTTTCTGGAGTTTGTCATTCTTTCCATCTATTTCTTTCCTTAATTTTTCATTAGCTCCCCTTTGTTCTCTGATTTGTTCTTTATATTCTTTGATTTCTTTGAATATGCCTACTATTTTTCTTCCAAGTTCTGTGTCCTGGAATACCTCCAGGGAGATCTCATTTTAGTAGTCTTCTATGAGGTTCATACTGTTTGGCGTGGAATTATTATGTGCCTTTCCCATTATTATGTGCTCTTTCATTGTGTTTTTGGCATGTGGGTTTGTTCTGTTTTTTCTTTATTTCTATTGAGACACGAATCTCAGATGTTTCTTCACTCTGTTCAATGCTTGTTTTGCTTGTTTCCTTCAGACTCCTTCATTTTTTCTCCTTATTTATGGAGAGTAAGCTGGTCTAGGTTTTAGGCTTTCACTTTTGGTTATATATTGGAAGGTTTTACTCACACTTCCCTTTTTGTTCTAAATGTTCTCCAAAAACTGGGTAGGTAACAATCAGGTTGTTATCCTGAAGCCAGTTCCTCTAGGTTGGTTGTGGGGCTTGGTATTCTATGAGTGAAGTTGTGTCAGGTTTGTTGTTTCTTTTATTGTCTTGATTCCCCGAATCACTTCTCAAGTGAAAGGGAGGTGGGGGGGGTGTTGCTCCCTTGGGCCACCCATCAGTACCCTGTGCTTTGGTTGGCTGGGTAACTCCCCCCATGCTGCATGTATCTGGTGAATAATCCACCTGGCTCAAGTACTTGGCCTCTATGGACATGCTCCTGTGACTTGAGACCCCCTGTGCTCTAGCTGGCATAGCTGACGTGACTGATTTCTGGATGTGATTTTTGCCCTGCTGGTTTTTGTTCTTCTTTTACTCCTGTATTTCCCCACTATGCCTCTATTCCTCCCTTTTGTATTGGGATTGTGTATTTGGTCCCACTGTATATTGGTACATAATTTGTCTTTTGATTTTACAGGAACTTACAATTCAGAGATTGGCCTGGTTCTCAAAAGAGACTTTGGAACAATATTTTGACTGGTAAAGAGTTTGGGACATTTTAAGGTAGGACTGCATGCATTTTGCATTTTACATAGTCATGAGCCTATGGGGGTTCAGGGAGTGGAATGTGGTTGTTTGAATGAGAATAACCCCCATAGGCTTAAAGTATTCAAACATTTTGTCCCCATTTAGTTGCGTTGTTTTGGGAGATCTAAGAAGGTGTGGCCATGCTAGAGGAGGTACGTCCTTAGGGCCAGCATAGAGAGTGCAAAAAGCCTTGCCAACCTCCAGTTTCTCTCTCTGCTTCCTGTGCCCACTTGAAGATGCGAACCTCAACTTTCTGCTCCAGCTCCTGCCATCATACCTCCCACCACGATGGACTCTAATCCTCTGAACTGTCAATATTAAGTTCAATTAAACTTTTCCTTTTATAATTTCTCTTGGTTATGATGGTTCTATCACAGGAAAAGGAAAGAGACTAATACGTACAGTTAAGTTAATTAGGGATACAAATTATTAATATTTGTTTTACTCCTAATTTGTACTAGATTTCCAGTGACAAATTTGGAATTAAATGTACACAAATGCTCTCTATATTTTTCTATATTGTATAATATTCCCTGTGACATTTCTTTGCCAGCAGATAATTTGACTGAAAAAAGACTGGGTTGTGCCTCCTTAACTCAACTGTATACAGTCAAATTAAAAACAGTTCAAATGGACTTAATGGACCATTAAAACTTTGTTGCTGTCTATGGATATGTAGTACAAATATCTTTTAAAAATTATTGATCAAAATATAAAAGCTTAAGAGTCAATAGAGACTTTCCTATTCATGGGGGTAATACAAAAAGGGGAAGGGCACTATAGCTCCCTTTGGGATGCAGTTTACAGAGAACTCTCTACTCTAAACCATTTGTCAATTTCTCAATTTTAAAATGGAAAAAAAATACCTGTCAACTCCATTCTTTACTAACTACAACAAAAGTGTTCGCTTGTATGTTCCAAAAGGCAGAGACACAATCAACCTGGGAGCCTGGGAGAAATGGTGTCCTTGGACAGTGGAAATGATCCAGAGGCCACCAGCAAAGAGACTGATTCATCTAGACATCAAAAAAGAATTGGAGAAGTCTGAGAAAAGACCACTTCACAGGGAACCAACACACAGGCTGATACATAGGTGTTCCTGCTGTCATCTGTCCGCATTAAGAGTCAATTATGACAGTGGCTCCTTATGGGTCATAGTTGACTGCTTCCTTTGATTAACAGGCATAAGATCTGTTGGAGGGATATTCTTTATCCCCAAAATTAATGAAAGTGAGTATCAGGGCCAGATATAATTATAAAATCTTTAAAAGAGCAATGGTTAAATAAAACATATTAGTGAGGAGGGAATTTGGTACCAGTAAGTTAATTAATTTGTCTATACATCTTGTGCTGGATAGCTTTAATGTCAACTTGATACACCTGGGTTGAGGGAGCCTCAGTTGGGGAACTGGCTCCATTGGATTGGCCTGTGGCCACATCTGTGGAGTATTGTCTGATTGTCGAGCAGTGTGGGAGAGCCCATCCCACAATGAGTGGTGCCACCCTTGGCAGGTTGTTGGGTACCATATAAGAAGGCAGGCTGGACATGAGCCAGCAGAACAAGCCAGAGAAAAAGACTCCTCCATGGCCTGTGTTTCAGCTCCTGCCTCCAGGTTCCTGCCCTGAGTTCTTGCCTTGGGCTCCCTGAGAACTGTGACCCAGGAGATATAAGCTGAATAAATCCTTTCCTCCCAAAGTTTGTGTTGGTCAGAGTGTTTTGTCACAGAAATGGAAAACAAACTAGAACAGAAATTGGTACCAGAAGAGTGGGGTATTGCTGTGACAGATCTGATGTTGTTGTTTAGGGGAAGGACTGTGGAGGCGTTTGGAAATTTAGGTTGGGAAGATCATGGAATGCCCAAAGATTGTTGCTGTGGAGCTTGGAGCAGTTTTGCTGAAGGATTTGTAGAAGATGGAGGCCTGGCTTGTGAAGTTTCTAGTTTCAAAGGGGGAAAAAGGTCACCAGGACTATGTAATCTGTGGGTTCTGGTCATCTGGGGCTGAAAAGTCAGCTGTGAGTAACGAGAGACGAGAATCTGAAGTGAAATCTTTGTTGTACTGGGACAATTGATGCTGGTTAGCTGGGGCTGAAAAATCAGCTGTAAGTAACAAGAGACCAGCATCACTGTGGCAAAATCTTCTGGGAAGACTTTCTGCAGGGTCAGCACACAGAAGCTGTGGTCCAGAAGGGGCCTGAGCCTCCATGTCAAGCCAGAAGCAGGACTTGGTAGTGTGTAAGAGTCTCCTATATGGTTATGGTGCTGAAATTTGAGGGGATCACAGAAAGCAGCTGAGGATTGGCACTGTGAGAGGTCAGGAAAGACCACTGGTGGAAGTGTACCTCTGTTGCAGTGGAGACCCAAGGATTACAGGGGTCATGGAGAGAAGCTGAGGCTTTGCACCAGGAGAGGTCAGAAGAGACCATTGGTGAAGGTGCTGCCTCAGTTTCAGTGGCGATCCCAGCATTTTGGAGATGCCAGGACCATGGGACGACCACCAAGAGCAGCGGCAGGTGTAGAATGGAGTCGGCCTGGGCCTGCGAGTTGAACTGTGTGAGCCACGGATGGCAGAGTTGGAGAGGGGGAGCTGCCGAAACCCTTTGGAGCCCAGAAGATCGTGAGTGAATCCCAGGTGTCCAGCCTTGAGCTACTTTGCTGGACTTAGGTTTTGTTTGAGAGTGCCTGATTCTTCCTTTTGAAATAAGACAGTACTTGTTTTGGATTTTACAGCAGCCCACAGTTAAGAGACTTTTAATGGACTTTGAACTTTTAAGTGTTTGGACATTTTAAGGACTGTGATGTGGGGCTTTTAAGGTTGTACTGTCTTAGGATGTGATTAATGTTAACATCATACTTTGGGGATAAGAACTGGAAAGGAGGTGGTTTAATAGTGATGCGTATTGTGTGTCAAGTTGAGAAGGGGTCAATTGTGCTGGATAGATTTAGTGTCAACTTGACACACCTGGGTTGAGGGAGCCTCAATTGGGGAACTGGCTCCATTGGATTGGCCTGTGGCCACATCTGTGGAGTATTGTCTGATTGTCGAGCAGTGTGGGAGAGCCCAGCCCACAATGAGTGGTGCCACCCTGGGCAGGTTGTTGTGTACTGTATAAGAAGGCAGGCTGGGCATGAGCCAGGGGAGCAAGCCAGTGAACAGTACTCCTCCATGGCCTGTGCTTCAGCTCCTGCCTCCAGTTTCCTGCCCTGAGTTCTTGCCTTGTGCTCCCTGAGACCTGTGACCCAGGAGATGTAAGCTGAATAAACCCTTTCCTCCCCAAGTTGGTGTTGGTCAGAGTGTTTTGTCACAGAAATGGAAGACAAACTAGAACACATCTATATATTTAAAATATATGGTGACATGGACATTTGTGCCTATCCCTTTGGAAAATATCCCTACTTGCAGATTTTGCTTTATGGTCAGGTAAAGCATGTGGATGGATAAAACCTTATGGTACCAGTTATGGACTACTTCTAACAAGGAGCTGTTGGCTAGGGGTCCCTAACTCCCCAAAAACCACAATTCTATTTTCCTATAATATTAGGGTGTGTGCAAAATGGAGATAGTAGACCCTGCTGTTGAACACATGGTGGTAGCATGGAAAGGATGTTTAGAGACCTCACTTGCAAATTGATAGTCTCCATTGTGCCAAAGAACACCACGTGGATCACTAAAGAAAAAAAAATGGTCTCTTAATTCAAGCAAGACTTGCCAGCCACACCTAACTTGTCTGGAGATTTGCGTAGTCGGTGGAGGCCTGATAGTTCATTGCCTCAAAAGTTTATTGGCCACTAGCTCAGTATTTCAGGCGGTAGCCCACAATTGATACTGTAGCTTGCACCCTCTAGTGACTAAGAGACATTATAGTCCATAATAGAAATTTATTGTCATACCTTGACACAGAAGCCACAGTTTTCATATTAAGATTCCACCTAACCATTTATTCCTGTGCCCATAATGTGAATTTTCATGATAATTAAAGTTGTTTAAGTGCTTCTACTTCTTACTACTTATGTTTTATTAGTAGAATTAAAAATGGATCCCTGGAATAGCTGCCAACCCATTGGCAGGCAATCCTGGACAGATCCCAGTTTCTGATGTGTCACTTCAAGGATAAATGGAGTGTTCCACTTCTCATCCTCTCTTACCCCTTTCCCCAAAGCCTAGGGAACACTCATAGAAGAGGTGTGCATCAGAGGGTAAGGACTGAAGTGATGGGTGTGAATTGGGAGATCACAGCAAATATGGACTGGACTTCATTTGGTCAGCAAAATTATACATGCAATCCTTTCCAGCCAGGTTTGAGACTTTGGGATACAACAAAATTCCTTATGTGTGTAACATTGGACACAGATGTTTGCTAATTGGGTTTGTGCAAATGTTGCTTTTACATTGATTTTCTCTATATTAAGTTTTTATTTGGGCATAAATTAGTCTTAGTATTTTTTCAGAGCAGTCATGGCTATTTGGGCCAGACAAAGATAGTTGGCCACTATTTCTGTAACACTATCTGAGGCTAATACAAAAATGGGGAGATGTAGGAGAATTCCAGTCTGAGTTTAGGTATGTGTGGGATAATATGCCAGTCAGTCCCTCCCAGAGACAAAAGTGAGAGTCATGAGACCCCCTTGACTAAACCCATGAATTGGGATGTGATGCTGCAAAGGTCTGGGATTGGACCCTGGGAGGTGAGGTCACACTGTGTATATAGTCTGTTCATTTTTTTAAAAATTTAATTTAAATTTTTATGTGTCTGAATGCACTGTCTGCATGTAGGTTTGTGCACCCGTGTAGTGCAATGCCGTGGAGATCAGAAGAGGTCATCATATTCCTCTGGAACTGGAGTTAAAGATGGTTCTCAGTCGCCATGTGGATGCTGGGGATTGAATCCAGGTCCTCTGCAAGAGCAGTCAGCACTCTTAACCACCAGGCCATCTCTCCAGCCCTCGTCTGTTCATTTTTAATAAAGTGCTGTTCTATATTTGGATTCCTATCCTACCACATGTCCATGTGTTGTGCTTCTCAGAGATGTGGTTCCTGTGCGTCCTGGCATGCCATGGAAATAAATGGGCTGAACTACATTTCTTATTCAAACCGCACATTTTGCAAATTCATAGTTGGGAGAAAAGTTCAAATGGAAAATCATAGTGATCATATGATAAATACACAACAAAGGATTTATCTTGATCATTCATTTACCTCATTCATCTTTGGGAATCCAAAATAAGACTATTCATATTCTTAAAAGACATATATACCTCTGTTATCTATTCAATGCACTTGTCTCAAGAAGGTGACATTGGTTTACATGATTCCGTCTTTTAAAAGTATGGGTAGTATTTGTCAGCTGTCCCCCTAGTGAGGAATGGATCTCACCATGTTCAGATTTGTCACAGTTAAATATCTTTTTCACTGCATTCTCCATTTTGGACTCTTCCTAGAATTGCATCATGCTATCACATATATTCTCATCCCATTATGCAACATAGAACATTTTTTTCCAATGTATATTTTGACTGTACATTAATCCTTCATGAGAAACTCTTCTCCAGTCTTCTCTGATTCTGTCATATTATGAAGTACACTACAGGGAGCTGAGTTAAGGAACAGGAACTTATTATCTAATTTTATTTCTGTTTGAAGATGGAATCAAATGAGATACAAAAGCTTCTGTGGGAATCTGTCACAAATCACGCCTGAAAGTTTCCCACACTTTTGTCAGGAGACACTGTCAGCTTGCAGAGATCATAAGCATGTAAAAACATTTTCAAAACAGTCTGTGTCTTGAAGACACTCACATGACACCCTGAATTGGTTTGTTTAATTAACAACTGGAAAAAAAGTTTCAGAAAATTTCCCGAGTCTCAAGGCTACTTCCAGCACTGCCAGTGCAGGTGAAATGAAAATTGCAATTCTGAAGGGAGGTGAGATCACAGAGTCACAGACCTTTATCTCTGAATAGACCTGCCTCCATCTGTGACAGAACTGCTTGCTATGAACTGGATTTATGTCCTCTGAGTACACTGTCCTGCACAGAATTTGAACCAGATGAGTGTCTTCTGTTTCATTCTGTGGGGAAAACCATGACAAACAAAGATCTGGGTAAGTACATCTGATGAAGGAATGTGTTTTGGATACAGAACCAGGAATGAAACATAGGGGATCTAGGCTAATTCCATACTTAAGGGGAGAGCTACTAAAATTGTCCTCACATAACTCCATTACAGAGTGGCTACTATTTGTCTACCATGAGCTATCTACTGAGAAGGATTATGTGTGAGAGTGTACAGGGTAACAAATGTGTATGAGAGTGCTTAAAGACTCCAATAAACCAGTTTTGTGCTCATATCCAATGAGAGGAAGCAAACACTGATTTTTCAGTACTGTTACCACTGCTTTATAGGTGGGTTAACCTTGATTTTATGTCCTCAACAAACATTGCATGAAATATGAGACTGACTTTAAAGAAGTTCTTATGTTGCTGGACTGAACTTAGTGTTTCATAAGAAGCACTAAGTTTATGATCTATTTATGGAGACTGATCCAGGACTGAGTGGTCCATGGTATGTTGACACTGTTTCCAATGTTCCATGCTTGAGCTTGGGCTCATAACTGTGAAAGGAATGTATAGTGAGAATATTGGACCATGACTGTCAAAAGAAAATGTATTTTGTGCTTTTCTCACCGTTTAATAATTTCCTAATATTCAGTCAAACCTGGTGATATGGTTCCTCCATTTTTTATTGGTGCTGTGTGTTGGACAGATGGCCTTGTGCCTAGCAGACAAAAAGAACTACTGAGGGACAGTTGCACCAATATTTTCTTCCTTATTTTAAATTTTACTATGTATGAGTTTCCATATTCTTTCAAATCTTATGCCAACGTCCTTCTCTAAATATCTTACATATATTCTCTATACCAAGTGAATCCTAATTTTACTTGGTGTATTACTTTCACTAATATTAGCATCAAAAAATACAGAGACTGGAGAGATGGCTCAGCATTTGAGCATCAACTGCTCTTGCAGATCACTCAGGTATAGCTCCTTTTCCCACATGGTAGTTCATGACCCTCAGTTACTTTAACTCTATGATATTTGGTTGATGGCCTTTTCTTGCATCCTCTGGCATGAGGCACGCATATGGCTAAATATATGTATATATTTAGCCATTCATTATACCATATGTTTGCCTCATGCCAGAGGATGCAGGAAAAGGCCATCAGATATCATGGAATTAAAGTAATTGAGGGTCATGAACCACCATGTGGGAAAAGGAGCTATACCTGAGTTATATGCAAGAGCAGTTGGTGCTCAAATGCTGAGCCATCTCTCCAGTCTCTGTATTTTTTGATGCTAATATTGGTGAAAGTAAAATACCAAGTAAAATTAGGATGCACTCTGTATACAGTACATATGTAAGCTATTTAGAGAAGAAAAATGGCAAAATATTTAGAAGAATATGGAAACTCATACATAGTAAAACTTAAAACAAAGAAGAAAATATTGGTGCCACTGACCCTCAGTAGTTCTTTTCATCTGCTAGGCACAAAGACCTCTGTTCAATACATAGCACCAATAAAAATGGAGGAACTGTGTTTCCAGGTTTGACTGAACATTAGAGACTTATTAAACAAGGAGAAAAGCACAAAATATATTTTCTCCTGACAGTCATGGCCAAGTATTCTCACTATAGCTTTCATTCAGTTATGCTCCCAAGCTCAAGACTGGAACATTGGAAATGTAGTCAGCATACCACTGACCACTCAGTCCTAGATCACTATCTCCATAGGAGATCATAAACATAGTGTTTCATTAGGAAACCCTAAGTTCAATCCAACAACAGAATAATATGATAACCTCTTCTAAGGATAAGGTCAGTCTCATTTCTCATGCCAATGTTTGTTGAGGACAGGAAATTAGGATGAACCCACCTATGAAACAGTGACAATAGTACTGGAGAATCAGTGAGTGGTCCTCTCATCGGATGTGAGCACAGAACTGATTTATTAGAGTCTTACCCACTCTCACAGACACAGTACTCAGTGTGTATGAATGTACTGTCCACATGTAGGTTTGTGCACCCATGTCATGCAAAGCCTCAGAGGTCAGAAGAGGGCGTCGGATTCCCTTGGAACTGGACTTAAAGATGTTTCTCAGCCGCCATGTGGGTGCGGGGTATTGAACCCGGGCCCTCTGCAAGAACAGCTGGTGCTCTTAACCACTAGGGCGTCTCTCCAGTCCCTGCAATTTTCATTTCACCTGCGCTGGCAATGACAGCAATGACTGGCCTTGAGACTCAAGAACTTTTCTGAAACTTTTTTCCAATTGTAATTACACAAAGCAATTCAGGCTTCTGTGTGAGTGTCTTCAAGATACAGACTGTTTTGAAAATGCTTTAGGGTACTCCATAGTATAACAGAATGAGAAGATTTGAGAAGAATTTCTCATGAAGGGTTAATGTAAAGTCAAAATATACATTGGAAAAGATTCTGCTACTTTGTATAATGGGATGAGGATATATGTGATAGCATGATAAAATTCTAGGACACACCCAAAATGGAGAATGCAGTGAAACGAATATTAACTGTGACTAATTTGAACATGGTTAATGCCATCCGTTACTAGTGGGACAGCTGATAAATGCTATCCCTACTTTAAAAATTCAGAATCACTTAAGCAAATGTTAGCTTTATATGTCTTCTGCCATCCATCGACATTGTACAACCTGGGCACACTTACACACACTCAAGCAGAATGCTCACATATATAAAATACAATAAAATATTTCAAAACCCTTCTTTCTTGATAACTTCAAGTAGTGAATTTTAAGCATTCTCACCACACCTCTTAGAACTCTTCCATGTCCAAGCACCTCCCAGACCCATCCAACATACTTCTCCTTTTTTCTTTAAACACAGTGAGTCCAATCACTGCTGCCCATATAAACTGGAATGTGTGAACACACACTGGATTGTGGTTGACCAGACACAATATAATGCTTTTAATGTGTCCACTATAATCAGTTCTTTGAGAAATTCACACTGAAATTGGACAACACTCATGAACTTCTTCTGCTCTTCCCATGTCCACCAACATCAATACCTACCCAACAGTGTACCCCCTTTGTTTTTCAATGCATACTGTCCATTTTATGCTGAAATGTACACTTGGTTCTGTGTCCCTCCAGTCTAACATGATAGACACATAAGATGCTAGATTCTTAAAAACGGCTGAAAAAACGGCTCCTAGAAGCTGTCAGTGGACAATATCTCCTCCACTAATGAGACTGCTGGTCTACCTCCCTTCTCAGGCTGAGACATTTTCTGGTTTGAGCAAAAGCAGATCATTATGCATGTAAGAGTTGATGTTTGTGCACTTATGCTGTGGTGTCCATAAAGTACTGCTTCCCTCTGGTGTTCATACTATTTTGGCACAACTTCCACAAGGATCCCTGATTCTTAGGCAGGGAAGGTATAATTGTACTGTCCTCTTCAAGACTGAATAATTCCAGTCTTTGATTCTCTGGATTCTATGGATCTCTGTGTAAATCACAATCTAGTGGCCAAGAAGTTTCTCTGATGAGCACTGAGAAATACAATAAATTATATAATTTTCATGAATATGGATAAGTAATTAAGAGTGAATTCAGTACTACATCAATATAGGAGAGGGTCATAAATTATATGACGGAATTCATGAATTTTGGTGTGGAGACTGTGAGAATTATAGACGGGATATATTGTAAAGATGATTAAGATTTTGGTATGAAATGCACAAAGATCAAAAGAAATATACATTCACATGCATTTATATGAAACAATTAGGAGATTTATATGTATTATATTTCACTTAATTTGTTTTAATATATTGCCAGCCCATGTGTGAATGCATCCATGTCTTGCACTGCCCAGTGTTAGAAGACAGAGTAGGATTCATCAGTAACCTTGTAGAAAGAGTTAAGAGATTGTGGCTAGCCTCCATGTGGATGCTGGGAATTGAAACTGCATGCTCTGCATGAGCAGACAGTGCTCTCAACCCTGGAGCCATCTCTCTAGTCCAAATTAGGAGATTTTATTTCTTGTCTAGAAAAAAACAGAGTTTGTACAGTGAGGAATCCTGAGTCATAAAAAAAAGTCCAAAAGAGAGAAAACACAGAGTAATGAGCCGATTGACATTCACCAGCCACCAACTAGGATTATACAAAATAGCAATGAAATCATGTAAAATGGAGGATATGGTATAAAAAGTCAGAAATGTGGACAGAAGGACCAGGATGCGGGGGGTGCTCTGGTCTCAGGGGAGGTTCTGCAGGAAAAATGAGAGCTTCAGGTGTGCTGAACATGCTGCTTGTGTCTGTACTGGAGGACCATCATGTAGCTGCTGGAGCTGATGATGAGCACAGAAAATAGGACTTCAGGGAACACCAGCAATACTATACGGAGTGACACTGTGAATGTACTACAACCTTCAGTGAGGCAGAATTCCAAATCTCATTTCCTGCTGTGTTTTTGCTATTAATTTCAGTATCCTCATGTAGAAGGAAAATAAAATGCACCACCATGTATCTGATCCAGCAGACAAATGGAATTGACAACATACTTTGGATTTTTTAGTTTAAATTTCTTTCAACCTAAGACCCTGGGGCTGTTGATGATGGTCTGGAAGACACACAAAATTCAGGTGGTGCCAACACTGTCAACATATACAAAATTTTACATAGCAAATCATTGAAGAATTGCTTGAATACAAATGCTGTCACTGTCTGGGGCACTCCTTGAAAGAGAATGGACAACATGTTGCTTATAATCAAGTGTTTGAGAATTAAGTCTGTGTCCTTCTCTGTATGTTTATGTTTGGAAAGCTCTATATAGTATTAAAGAAGGAAGAAGTTTCCCAGAATTCCCATTATCACTTGTGATAAGGATATGATTGCCACGGCCAAGTCTCTGTGTTCCATTCTGATATCCACTACATGTCGCCTTAAAATTATAGCATCATCATTCCTCTCATCAAAGTAACTAGATAAAAAATTTTGTAGAGAGCAATACACTACACACTTGCAGCTCTACAATCTTCATGTGTTGCTGAAACAGAATTGCTTGATATCTGAAGTGAGAAGTGATCCTTATTAAAATGGCATGACCCTGTTTAAAGAATATGGGGTTTTGGCACAAGAATAATAGCTGTCAGTGCCATATCCTAAGGCATCAAGATGGTCCTATTGCAGGTTCACTTCTGAGTATTGACATTGAAAAATCATCACAGAGGGTAAGATGATGCTCCTGAGAGGAGCTTTGAGATGGAGACAAAATGAAGGCAAAGCTTTGTCCTTCATTGCATGATACTTTCTGAAAGAATTTTTCTTTTCTGTGTAAAGATTTATAAACAAACATCAATTGCAAAAAAGACTCATGGTTTCATTGAAACAGAGATAATTTCATGTTTCAGATCTTAGGGAAATGTGGTCCATTTCCAAGTTGGATTTCACAAGTGCACAACTAAAATAGTATTTATGCAGAATTCTGGAATCTTTATTTTCTATCATTGCAGAGAAAAATGATCTATTTGCATATTTTCAGTAAATTATTAAACACTATTATTTTTTGTATGCAACATGAAATATCAATATGTACTAAATTAGAGAGGGATAAAACTAGCTTACTAAGAATATTCAGTTTTTTTGTAATATTTATTATATTTATGTGTATGAATGTATTGTCTGCATGCAGGTCTGTACACACGTGTTGTAAAATGCTGCGGAGATCAGAAGAGGATGTTGGATTCCCCTGGAACTGGAGTTCTCCTGGAATTGGAGTTATAGACGGTTCTCAGCCACCATGTGGGTGCTGGGGATCTAACCCGGGTCTCTGCAAGAGCAGTCGGTGCTCTTAACCGCTAGGCCATTTCTCCAGCCCCAGAATATTCAGTTTTTATAATGCTTTTATTGATGTTTTGTGTATTTCAGACATCATTTTTCAGTTCAGTTTAGACATATTACCCTTTCCCTTCTCCCCACCCTATCCCAGATCATGTATTCTGCCATAACTATCTTGAATGGAAGATTCAGTTTTAAAATCTCTCTATATGCTAACTACATTTTTATTTCTTATTTTTTATTTTTATGCAAAGGAGCATTTTGCCCTCAAGTGCTAGAGGACACATAAAAAGGCCATCAGATATCATGGAATTAAATTAATTGAGGGTCACGAAGAGTGGGTTTCAGAGCTGTACCCGGGTGATCTGCAAGAGGAACTACTGTTCAAATGCTGAGCCATCTCTCCAGTCTCTATTATCTAATGCTAATATTGGAAAGTAAAATACCAAGTAAAATTAGGATATGCTCAGTATAGAACAAATATGCAAGATACATAGAGAAGATGGCAAAAGATTCTGAAAAATATGGAAATTAATACAGAGTAAACTTTAAAATGAAGAAGATAATACTGGTGCATCTGTCACTCAGTAGTTCGTGTGTGCTAGGCACAAGGCCCTCTATTCAATAGACAAAACCAATAAGCCAAAAGAAGGAGGCATGTAACCAGGTTTGATTGAACACTAGAAACTTACTAAATGGGAAGAAAAGAACAAAATATGTTTTCTTCCTACAGTCCTGGCTCAGTATTCTCACTACACCATCCATTCACAATTATGCTCCCAAGCTCAATACTGGAACACTGGAAATATAGTCAGTGTACCACCGACCCCTCAGTCCCAAATGACTGTATCCATAAGTAGATCATAATCTTAGTGTTTCCTTATGAAATCCAGAAACAGAATAATATAACAACTTCTTCTATGGATCAGCTTATTTTCATATCTCATTGTAATGTTTGTGGTAGACATGAAATCAGGATGAACCCAACTATAAAAAGAGTAATAACGGTACTGAAAAACCAGTTTGCTTCCTCTCTTTGAAAATGAGCACAGAACTGGTTTATTAGAGTTTAAGCACTCTCACAGATACTTCAGTACCTTGTACATTCTCACACACAGTCCTCCTCAGTAGACAGCTCATGATAGTCTAATAGTAGCCATCCTGGACTGGAGTTATGAGAGGACAACTTTAGTAGCTCTCCCCTTAAGTAGAGAATTAGCCTAGATCTCCTATGTTCCGTTCCTAGTTCTGTATCCACACCATATTCCCTCGGCAGATAGAATTACCCAGCTCTGTGTTTCTCAGGGTCGTATTCTCAGAATGAAATGGAAGACACTCACCTGGGTACTGTTCAGTCTAGGACAGTGCACTATCTGAACACATTTTGGCTTCTTAATAAGCAGTACTGTCAAATAGGGAGGCAGGTCTATTCTTAGATAAAAGTCTGCCACTCTGTGATCTCACCTCCCTTCAGAATTGCAATTTTCATTTTGCCTGCACTGGCAAAGATGGAAGTAGCATCGAGACTCAATAATTTTTCTGAAACTTTTTCCAGTTGTTAATGACACAAACAAGTTCAAGGTTCCATGTGAGTGCCTACAAGAAACAACCTCTTTTGAAAATGCTTTTCAGCTAAGCATTTATGATCCCTGAAGGCAGACAGTGTCTCCTGTCAAAAATGTGGGAAACTTTAAGGTGTGATTTGTGAGAGATTCCCACAGAAGCTTATGTGTCTCATTTGATTCCATCTTTAAATGTAAATAAAATTAGGTCTTAAGTTACTGATCCTTAACTCAACTCCCTACAGAGTACTCCACAGTATGATAGAATCAGAGAAGATTTGAGAAGAATATTTCATGAAGGATCAGTGTAAAGTCAAACATATTGGAAAATATTGTGCTACTTTGTATAATGGGATGAGAATGTATGTGATAGCAAGATACAATTCTAAGAGTCCAAATTAGAGAATACAGTGAAACAAATATTTAACAGTCACTAATTTGAACATGGTTACAGCCACCCCTTACTAGTGGGACAGCTGACAAATACTAACCATGTTTTTAAATTTAGGAATTACATAAGCCAGTGTCACCTTCTTTTAATAATTTTTTTATTATTTTACTATTTTACTATTTTTTAATGTGTCTGAATGTACTGTCTGCATGTAGGTTGATGCATCCGTGTCATGCAATGCCACGGAGGTCAGAAGAGGGCGTTGGATTCGCCTGGAACTGGAGTTAAAGATGGTTCTTAGCCAACATGTGGGTGCTGGGAATCAAACTTGGGTCCTCTGCAAGAGCAGTTGGTGCTCTTAACCGCTGAGCCATCTCTCTAGCCCCAGCCAGTGTCACCTTCTTAAGGCAAGTACATTGAATAGACAGCAGAAGTAGGTATGCTTTTGGGACTATGAAGAGCTCTCATTTTGGATTCTCAAAGATAAACCAGGTAAATGAATGCCAAGATAAATTCTTTCCTGCATATTTATCATATGCCCACTATGCTTTCTCATGTGAGCTTTTCATAGAAATAAGAATTTAGATAATGTGTTGTTTGAAAAAGAAATGTCTCCCATAAGCTCCAAGTATTTCAATGCTTTATCAGTTAGTTGCACTGCTTGAGAAGGTCATGGATCATTAGGAAGTGCAGCCTAGTTGGAGGAAGTATGTCACTGGAGGCATATGAAGTTGTGAGAGCTCATGCTTCTGCTCCATCTACCACTGCCACCATGCCTCCCCTTCAAGGATGGATACAAAGAAACAAACACACTCCAGATGTACAAATCCCATTGAGAAATAAAACAACACAAAGAAACAAAACCTATCCAAAAATGCAAACCCCATAGTTATGCCCCATTATATGAATGATCATGAAGAATTTCCAGATAAATGGATGGAACTTGAGAGTGTTATTCTAAGTGATATAATCCAAAAGCAGAAAAATAAAGTGTTGTATGTTCTCCCTCATTTGTGTACTGTAGTACCAGTCCCCTTACCTGAGTATATATCATATCTGGAAACTGTTTGGGGTCATTTTCTTTTTTTTTTTTAAATTCAGGATCATTTTCAGTAGGGTCTAGAACTATGGGACTTGTATATTTTGGATAGGAACTGCTTTGTTTATTTGTGTATATTTTATTTCTGCATTGGGATTTCTGCATCTGGGGTTTGTTTTTATGAGTTCATCTTAGAAGGCCAGGCATGGTGGCATGGTGGATGGGGCAGAAACATGAAAACTCCCATGTTTTCAGTCAGGAAACAGAAAAGGGAAATTAGAAGTGTGATCAGGCTGTGAGCTCTCATAGTTCTGCTTCTAGTGACATGCTTCCTCCCTCTAGGCTGCAACTCTTAATGGTTCATGACCCTTCCCAAACAGGCCAAGTAACTGATCAAGTGTTAAAATGCTTGGAGCTTATGGGAGACATTTCTTTTCCAAACACCATATTATCTAAATTCATATTTGCCAAGAAAACTCACATGGTAAAGCATAGTGGGAATATGCAAAAATACAACAAAGAATTTATCTTCATCATTCCTTTACCTGTTTCTTCTTTAGGAAATAAAAAAAATGAGAGCTCTTTATATTTCAAAAAATGTAGATAAGTGTGTTATCTATTCAATGCATTTGTCTTATTAAGGTAACATTGGCTTATGTGTTTCCTAATTTTAAAAAGAGGGACTGGGCTACAAGAGAGACAGGAGAAAGATAAAAAGATAAAGATCAGTTTGTTTAAATCTGTATCTGAACTTATTTTCAACTTGCTGTCAAAGGCAAATGGGATACTGTCCCTCCCACTCAAACACTCTAGGACCCCCTTGCTCTGATGAATTTGGGAGTTCTTAATATAGCCCACAAGATTCCTTTCCTTGCGCTCTCCATGATCTCACCAAGCTCATATATATATATATATATAGATATAGATATAGATATATGTGTGTGTGTGTGTGTGTGTGTGTGTGTGTGTGTGTGTGTCCTTGCCTACGTTTCTCTAATCCCCTGGGCTTCTTTCTTCTCAGATCTTCCATTTTCACCTATTCCCTGTGGCCAGAAGAAAAATATTTTTCTGGAGAGATGGCCTAGCGGTTAAGAGCGCCGACCGATCTTAAAGAGGAACCGGGTTCGATCCCCAGCACCCACATAGCGGCCGAGAACCGTCCGAAACTCCAATTCCAGGAGAACTCCAGTTCCAGGGGAATCCGACGCCCTCTTCTGACCTCCGCGGCATTGCACGACACGGGTGCACAGACCTGCATGCAGACAGTACATTCATACACATACAGAAATAAATAAAATTAAAAAAAAATTAAAAAAAATATTTTTCTTGAGTGTGGCTGCACGTTTGGGCGGGCTGCCCAGAAGTCACCTGGGCAAGTAGCTTTGGAGCTGGGTTCTTTCCAGGTCTGAGGCCTTTTGGCCGGGACCCGGGCACCAGGCCAGAGGGTCCGGAGTTTCGGGCCAGGGCAGTGTGGCTGCACCTTTGAGCAGGCTGCCTGGAAGTCACCTGGGCAAGTAGCTTTGGAGCTGGGTTATTCACGGGTCTAAGGCCTTTTGGACGGGACCTGGGCACCAGGCCAGAGGGTCTGGAGATTCGAGCCAGGGCCAGTGTGGCTGAACCTTTGGGCAGGCTGCCAGGGCGCAGGCTAGATCAGGCATATACCCCCTCCCCACCACCATCAGTGAGAATCAATGTGGACTCTTTTTTTGGAGAACCTTCAGAACAAGAAAAGAAGAGTGCTTTGGCTTCCAATATCCAATATAGCAACAAAATTGAAAAGTAGACAAGTCCATACTCCATAAACAAGGAAGAGGAAAGGGAAAAAAAAAAGCATCTGAAGGAGGAAAGCAAAACCATCCCCTATTTGTGATGTAAACCACAAAAGGGAAGCCCACATGCCAGGGATACAATGAAGGGAAAACATAAGCTCTACCAAACCTGTAGGAGACAGCTACAATGGGAACCCCTTGGAGGAGACCCAAGGAACAGATCTTAGAGGAATAATTGGAGACCTATGCAGAGAAATTAAAGAGCATAAAGAGGAATTCAGAGAACAAAAGAGAGAGAATGAAAAACACAAAAAGGACCTAGAGGGATACAATGACAAACATCAGAAATAACTAAAGGAACAGATTGACAAAGTCCAGAAAGAACTAGAGGGAGAAAAAAAATAAAGAATATAGAGAACTAAAGAGAGAGAATGAAAAACTCAAAAAGGACCTAGAGGGATACAATGACAAACTTCAGAAAGAACTAGAGGGAGAAAAAAACAAACTCTGAAAGGAAGTAGAAACACTGAAAATGGAAGCCAACCAACGAAGTAAGGAGCACCAAGAAGAGACTGAGGAGCTCAAAAAGGAAATGGAAGTACTAAAGAAAACACAGGATGAAACGAAAAAGGAATTAGAATACTCATTCAATCAAGAAGAAAGGAAAAGAAAAAGCCTCAGAAGTAGAATGGAGGAAGCAGAACAAAGAATATCAGATCTGGAAGATAACACAGAGCAATTGAAAAGTTCAAATAAAGACTACAAAAAATTTAAAAATACACAAAAGTGGAACAAATAGGAAATATGGGACACTATGAAAAGGTCAAACGTCCGTATAATAGGAATAGAGGAAGGAGAAGAATCTCAAGAGAGTAGTATTGCTCAGATCTTCAACAGAATAATAGATGAAAACTTCCCCAAACTAAAAATAGACAAACCCATACAAATTCAAGAAGCACATAAGGACCCAAAATAGACAGATTACATGAAAAATAAACACCCCTACTGCATATCATAGTTAAAATGCTAGCTGCCCCAAAACAACAGACAAAATTCTGAGGCATAAAAAGAAAAAACAGATTCACATACAAAGGGAAACCCATCAGAAATACATACTGGACTTCTCTCCTCAAGACCATGAAAGCAAGAAGACAAACAAGGAGCAAACGCCTGTCCCGTGTTAAAGGGGACTACGGATGCCAACCCCAGATACTTTACCCAGGAAAAAATGTCGTACTATACTTTGAAGGAGAGAGAGAGAAAAATCTTCCATACATGCACAAAGATGCATGGACTTACATGTCGGGAAACCAACTCTTCATAAAATACTTGAAACATTAACAGGGCAGAAGAGAGGAGCAACAATCCTAAACACTAGGAAAAGAAACTAATAAAAAATAACCTCTAGGAGCAAATCAGAGGCTAGGATCCAAATGGATAATAACGTGGAAAGGGAAGCAACATCTACTTTCATTATAACTTAAATATTAATGTCTGAACCCAATAACAAAAAAGGCATAGACTGGGAGAATGGGATTAGGCAAAACAAAACCATCATCTATATGCTGTCGACAAGAACAACCATCTCAATTTCAAGGTGTAGGCCCACCTTAAGGTGAATGATGGAAGAGAGTATTCCAAAAAATGGTACCAAAAAGAAAGCGAGTGTGGCTATTCTAGTGTAGACAAATAGATCAAAGCAAGGAATCAAAAGAGACAAAAAGGTAGTAACGAAAAAAAATATAAAGGAACAATTGACAGAAGATTTCCACATCATAAATATATATGCCCAAAACAGTGGGATCAAACTTATAAAGACAATTCTTAGGCATCTCAAAGCACAGATTAACTACCAGCACATAATCTAGGGGACTTCACATACCCCAATAAACGTCCCCTTAGAACAGGTCAACAGGACAAAGGTAAACGAGAGACATCTGAACTAAATGACACAATAGCACAAATGGACTCAACAGACATCTATCAAATATTGCACCCAAACACCAGCGAGAATACACTTTCTCTCAGCACCCCAGGAACATTCTCAAACAAATGAGACCATTTACTGGGACACATGGAAAAAACGCAACAAATATAAAAAGAATTGAAATTATCTATGCCTCTATCAGACACAAGTGCAATAAAACTCAGATAGCAACACCAGAGATAACCCTACTAACCTTACAGAACACATGGAGACAGAACTAAACAACCTCTCCCTGGAATAAATGAGTGGGTCAAGGAAGAATAAAGAAAGAAATAAAACATTCCTGGAAGCTGAATGGAACAAGAAATAAAACAACAAGCAAAATCTAATGGTGGACACTTTAAAAGCAGGTATGAGAGTTTTTTTTTTCTTTTTTTACAGTTTTATAGCTCTAAGTCCTACATTAAAAAAAAAGAAGAGCCACACGTGCAATGATACTAACACTGCAGCTACAAAATACTTGAGATGACAACAACAAATGACCCTGAAATGAGCCAGACCAAGAGAGAATAACAAAATCAGAGCAATAAATAGAAATAAAAGAAAACCATACAAAAAAATCGACATGCATCCAACAAGTTGGTCTCTTTGAGAGAATCAAACAAGATAGACAGATCTCTATACCCAATTAACAGAAAAGAAAGAGGGAACAACTCCAAAATCAATAGAATTTGTGATAAAGGGGAAATATCACAACAGGCACAATGAAAAGATCCAGACAATCAAACGGGACTATGTTCAAAACTTATATTCTACTAAGTTTGAAAACCTAGAAGAAACTGGACGGGAATATTAGACATCCTGGGAATCATCCAAAGCTCAACCAAGAAGAGATCGAAGCCTAAATAGACAATAGTACAGGAAGAAATTGAAGAATATAATAAGTAGCCTCCCAACAAAAATTTCCCAGGCCCAGATGGTTTCATGCAGAATTTAATAAAGATTTTGAAAAAACTTTACAACCATTACTACTTCAATTGTTTAGAAGGATTACAAACGGAGGGAATTCCTCCCAAATTGATTCCTTCTATGAGAGCCAGCATCACTGCTATACACCAAACCAGGGAAATAAAACCAAAAGGTGAAGTATAGACCAACACTCCCAATGAACACACAGAGGCAAAATCCAAACAGGATTCTGGCAATCGCATACAGATCACAATCAAGCAAATCATCCACGCATGACCAAGTTGGATTCCATACCAGAGATTCAGGGATAAGGTTCAACATAACGAACCAATGCACCATAAAATCACAAACATATAAATGGACTTAGGCCAAAAAACCACACCATCACCTAAATTGCATGCAGACAAAGCCTTTGACAAAATCCATCATCCCTTCAATGTTTTAAATCCTGTAGTGGAATTGGTATGGCGAGGGATCATTCCTCATAGTTAATCAACCCGATATACATGAACTCTCACAACCAATATCATCCTAATGGAAATGACAGAAGCATCCCTTTAAAGGTATGAACCCGGCAAGGCTGCCCCCTGTACCCACTCCTTTCCAATATAGTGATTGAAACCCTTCTAGGTACATAAGGGCAAGAAAAGGAAATTAAAGGAGTTCTAATTGGAAAAAGCGGAAGTCAAACTATCACCTTTTTGCTGATATGCTATTGTCTACATAAGGATGCTAAGAACCCCATCAGAAAACTGGCCTTAGAAACGATTAAGAGCTTGGTAATAAAAGTGGCAGGATGACAAAATAACTAGAAAAAATCAGTATACTGTTCTTAACCAACAAAACAATGAAAAAAAAAAAAAAATATAAGAAACCTCCATCAAATAGCCTCAAAACATAAAATACCTAAAACACACCTAACCAAGAGACAACAAGTGATCTCTACAACAATAAAATTTTAAACCCTGAAAAAGTAAATTGCTACACCACAGTAGGCAGCTGAAGACGGAATACAAGGAGACCTTCACCATCACAATTGCCACTAAAAACAAAAAATACCTAAGGAAAGAAACCTAACCAGATACAAGGACCTCTGACAACAAAAATTTTAAACTCTCACGGAGAGGAAATTGAGGAGGACAAAGCAGAGATGGACAAACCTCCAATGCTCATGGATTGGGGAACGATCAAATCTAGTAAAAATGCCTCCATTCTACCCAAACTTGTATACAGATTGAAATGCAATCCCATCAAAGATCCCCAAGAGCTTTTCAAGTTTGGAAAAAAGAATCCTCAAATTTCGATTTTGGAAAAACAAAAGACCCGAATAGCCAACATGCAACCTCTGAGTGAAAAGAGCATACAGGGGGATCGACTATTACCAAGATATCAAACACACTAGGGCTATAGTCCTAAAACATTGTCCTGGTACGGCACAAAAACAGACCAGTTGACCAATGGAACAAAATTGAAGATGCAAAACCTTGAAGCACATACCATTTCAGCATCTCATATTTGTCAAGGAGGCCAAGATAGCACATTGGAGGAAAGACAGCATCTTCAAAAAGTTGTGTGGCCAAAACGAATCCACCCTGTAGAAGATGAAATTAAAACCCCTTACCTCTCACCCTGTACAAAGTCATTTCCAAATGGATCAAGACCTCAAACGTGAAACCCAAAACTCTGGAGGGATAGAAGAAGAAACTTGGCAGCAGCCTCCGGTAAGACACAGGCGTAGGAAAGGACTGTCTACATCAGACACAGCGGCACAAGAGTCAGGTCATAATTGACAATTGGGACCTATTAACTCACAAAGCTCTGTCATATCAAAGGGAACAATCAAAGGAGGTAGAGAGAAAACCCACAGAATGGGAGGAAAACCTTTCACGCAGCATACATCTGCAAAGCATTACATCTCCAGAGCTTACAAGCTACTCAAAAAACAAAGAGAAAGAAAAACAAATGAATCACTCAAAAAAAAAAAGAGCAAAGAGAACAGAAGACTTCACAGAGGAGGAATTAGAGCTGGCTGAAGAAACACCTTAAGAAATTTCAACTTCACTAATAATTAGGAAATGCAAAATTAAAGCCATCTAGATATAGATAACACCTTACTCCAGTAAACTCGCTAGATCAAGAAAAACAAATGATGCCAAGTGCTGGAGTGGGTGTGGGGAACGGGGAACATCTTCCCCCCCATTGACTGGTGGAGAATGTAAAACTTGTGCAGCCACTATGCGGAAAACAGTGGGGAGGAACCCTTGGAAGACTCGAAATGGATCCTGCACATTTGATCCAGTGCAACCACTCTGGGTTATATAACCCAGAAGACTATCTATGCATAGATACATGCACGCTAATTTATTGCCGCGCTGTTCACAATAGCAAAAAAAACTGGAACAACACCAAATGCCCCCTCCTGACGAATCCGTGGGATAGAGAAAAGAAAATGTGGTACATGTACACAAGGAATCTATCGAGCAGCACGTAAAGAAAGCAACATCATGAACTTTGCGATGGTAAATGGATGGAGCTTGAAGGACATCATGTTGAAGTGGGTAACACCTAGTACCAGAAAAACCAAACGACAAATGGTATCTCTCGATATGTGGCCGCTAGTACCAATAACCCAGGTATAAATATTCTTGTGGAGAGGGGGCATTGCATATTAAAAGAACAACAACGGAAAGGATGCATCAGAAGGGCTGATCGAAAATAGTGCTCGGGAGGCGGTGGGTGGGAGGGGTGGGATGAGGTGGACACGGGTGGATATTCATTGGTGCATGTTTAATTGACATGAGTTCAAACAAGTATCCAGTTTGGCCCAGACTTGTCTCTACAGATACATGGTGTTTTAGGCTTAGTAAAAGTAACATATGGCTATATGTAAATAAATTGGTTGTAAGGTTTGAAAAAACGGTAATGCATCTGAGTTAATGGTGATTAAATTGCTGCTTGTCCACGATTACTTTGTAACTTAAAACTGTATAACAGTTACTTTGGGATGGGTATAAAACAAATGTTCTCATAATTTTGCTGTCATATAGTATTCACCTGGTAGACAATCTCTTCACCTATAGAATGAATTCTATAGAGATTCACACTAGAATAAAAATTAAGTTTTTTCCCAAGTTTACTCACATACAGTAACCCAAACAGCATGGGTGAACTTGATGAAATCGGTGCTTGACTCCACGGCATAGGTATGTAAAACAAACTGCTTTTTTGTGGACTCATGGGTCAAACAAACACCTAAATAAAAAGGGGGCTATAGATAGATTTGAAAACTTTTTTGTCAAACAACCTTGCAACCCAAATCTTAAACTAACTATGGATAAAAAGATTTTGTATGATGTCCAACAGGCCAGAGTATCACAACTTAATGGCTGTAAAAGAAAATTGCGTTCAGCTTTGCAAGTGAGTTAGGATGTACCAGAAAGTGCCAGCAGAAGGATTGACTCTCTGGTCATTGAAGGAAGAATGCCTCAGATTGCTGCTAAGACGTACTCAGGCCCCTCTGTGGATCCTACTAATCACACAACTATTTTTAATGATTCCTACGAAGCTTACCTCTAGGTGCTGCAAGATTTAATATGAGACTTTCTTACCTCCCCCCCCATCAGAACAAAGAAATAGGGATGATGAGGTCACTTCCCAGCCTATAGATGGGATAGCAGCTGTTTTAAATAGAAGTGTGTTTCTCTTGTAAATCAGTAAAACTGGCCGTCTTTAATTTTGACGAATGGACATAGAAACTGTGCAAACGATTATTTCTATTCAGAACAAATATATGCTAAAGTCTCCTTAATCTATGCACTTAAACAAAATATACAATACAGGCAGTCTGACATCAACAATGGATTTTCTACCACGGAGAAGTTGGCCAGGGATTCCAACCCCCAAAATGGTAAAGGCTCCTTGCTCCTAACTGGGATATCTGCAGGAAGAGAGGCGATTAAGGCACTGCTGTTGAAGACCTGATAGAAAACATGGAAGAAAAGATGTATGAGATGGCAATCTGCAAGTATACAGATGGTTATGGAGTGCAGAAGAGTGGTTACCAAAGACCACAAACCCAAAAAGCAAATAGGTCCCTTGAGCTCCAAGCAAGACTTACTCCGTAAGCACCAGATACACCCTACATCTGCCTGGACATACTGTGGCAGCAGTGGAGCCATATGCTGTTATATCCAATCTAATTGGCATTGCTAATGGCCTTGGCCTCTCCGGAGAGGATAACCCATGGCTGATGTCACAGCTTACATCCTCTAATGGTTAGGAGATGTTAATTATAAACCACACGAAGGACCCTGCCATACTTTGACAGAAGAAAATGTAGACATGAATATTGACATCCTCCAAACATCTGTGTCTATTCCAAAAGTACACTCTACCTAACAATTAGTTACTGTTTAAATACCCATATATCTAACTGTGTGGCTTCATTAGTATCAAAGGCTATATATTATACTGTTAAATACCTAAATATCTATTGCTGTGCTTCATAGTAGAGATCTAAAGGTTATGTCCTGGCAAGCTGGCAGCCCATGAAAAAAACAGCCAGAACTGACTAGAGACCAAGACATCAGCTCCCGCGAAAGTAGGTGTTTTGCTTCTCATCCACATGTGCCCATTTTCTACAGCCTAGGAAACAAAGTGCGGAAGACGAGGCGTTAGTGATAGAAAAATGGTTAAGGGCTTGATTTGGGTTAATGGTGAAACTACAATAATAATAGACTGGACCATGTTTACTTCATTCTTATTTTCTGATTGTATGAACCATACAAGCCCCCCCTCGCTGGATTTGGTGGAACCCATGAGCTGTGTGGGTTTGGGCCACTGCTTGCATTGGTTTTACATGAAGGAAGGATGCTTGTACTCACAAATTTATCACTATTGCTAAAATAAAAAGAAAACTGAAAAACAAACAAAACAAACAAGCAGAGAAATTAGATTCGCCAAAATAACTTCTGGCAGATAACATGATCTGCGTGGTAGGGGGTGGGATGGGGGAAGGGAAAGGGGATATCTTTGCCTGAACTGACTTGGAAAAGGCGGGATGAAATACACCAAAAGCAGCAATAAAAAAATTAAAAAAAAAAAGAAAGAAGTTCATCCTAAAAGAGAAAAGCTAGTTGAATAAACAGACTAAGAATTCCCGATCAAGTTGGCACAGGATGGCCAGGCAAATTATAATGACATGTATAATACCTTGAATTTACTTGTGGTTTGAAAATTACGACTATTAATATAGATATATATATATATAGATATATATATATAGATAAATAAATAAGCTTTTGTGATGTTTAGGTCTCCTAACATCTCAGTCTGCCCTCCTTGGTACTTCATTGGTTTTCCTCTGTTTCCAGAGGATGTCAACCCCATCAATGCCAACTACCTCCTGACTTTATGATTATTTAAAATTATTGAGAAAATAAAAAAAAAGAAAAAGGAAATTGAGGAAGGAAAAGACATCGAAGATGGGAAAAACCTCCCATGTTCAAGGATTGGGAAATAAATATAGTTGAAA
This sequence comes from Rhizomys pruinosus, assembly GCA_009823505.1. NCBI lineage: Eukaryota > Metazoa > Chordata > Mammalia > Rodentia > Spalacidae > Rhizomys > Rhizomys pruinosus. The sequence continues at coordinate 2,160,023 of VZQC01007170.1, read as the reverse complement.
ACTGTAATCCTACCCAAAAACTAGGTATAGATTCATTGCAATCCCCATCAAAATTCCCCAAGAGTTTCTTCAACAGGCTGGGATAACATCCTCAAGTTTCATTTGTGAAAACAAACAACACCCCACATAGCCCAAAAAGCAACCCAGCAGTGAAAAGAGCAATACAGGGGGGATCACTTACCAGATATCAAACCCTTACGACCGTGGCCATAGTCATAAACACAGCCTTGTACTGGCACAAAAAAAGACCAGTTGGACCAATGGAATAAGAAATTGAAGTTCCGAAATCTGAGCCCTTCAACACAATTTCAAGCCACCCTCCATACTTTTGACACAGGGAGGTACCAAGGAAGGATCACAACTGGAGGAACAGACAGGACATTACATTCCCAGAAAGTGGTGTTGGCACAACTGAATCACCACTTGTAGTAGAATGACATTTAAACCCTATACTCTCAACCTTGTTAAAAAGTCTAACTCCAGATGGACCAAGGACCTCAAACAGAAACCCAAACTTCTGGAAGTGATCGAATGGGAAACTTGGCCAGTGAGACACAATACCATCGGGCATAGGAAAGCTTCCTAAATTCAGATCAAGCAGCTGCACACCGAAGATAAGATCGACAATTGGACATACTGGGACCTTCCTTAACTCCAACGTTTCTGTTCTCTAAAAGAAACACTATAAAGGAAGTGAAGAAAAAACCCACAGATGGGAGGAAACCTTCACTGCAGATTACATCTGACAAAGCATTAATTTCCAGAGTTTACAAGCTACTCAAAAAACAGAAGAAAGAAAACAACCCAGGACATCACTCAAAGATGAGCAGCAAAGATCTGGAAATAGAGACTTCACAGAGGGGAATTAGAGATGGCTGAGGATCACCTTAAGGAGTGTTAAGACATTCGCTGAGAATTACGGAAAATGCCAATTAAAAACCACTGATATATTCACCTTTACCCCAATTAAGACTGGCTCGGATCAGGAAAACAAATGATAACAAATGATACCAAGTGTGGAGAGGTTGTGGGGAAAAGGGGAGGAGGGAACACTCATCAATTGCTGGTGGGAATGTCAACTTGTACAGCCACTATGGACAACAGTTGGGAGAACACTTAGAAGACTCAAATGAGGCCTTCCATTTGACCCAGTCCTACCACTCTGGGGTATATACCCACAAGACCATTTTACTCGCCCGCTGAAAGTTACATGCATGTCTATGTTTATTTGCAGCTCGTTCACTGTTTTCGTAATAGCAATAATGCTGAGCACACCTAGCCGCATGGGTGTCCCCTCAATGATTAAGTGGTGACGCTCGTAATGTGCGTTGGGGTGCGTGTAATGCACTGGATAGAGAAAATGTGCTAATAGTCCCGCTTTGTCTCAGGTACATGTAATCACCCTTACACTGCTACTGGATGTTGCTTATATGCTAGCTGCTGGTGTCTTTGCTGGTTGTTTGGTAGAAAGTAAACATCATGAACTTTGCAGGGTAAATGGATAGTAGAAGGATATTATGTTAAGTGAAGGTAACACAGTCCCAGAAAAAAAAACAAAAGTACAAATGGTGTCCGTCATATGTGGATGCTAGTACCATTAACCAGATATAAATATTTCTCGTGGAGAGGAAAGCATAGTAAAAAAAAAAACAGAGACCTGAATAGAATATGGAAGTCTGAAATGGGATGGGAAGGGGAGGGGTGGGATGGGACACAGGTTGTCTCATATTTGTTTAATGCATATATAATTGATGGAAGTTCAACAAGTACCCAGTTTTGAATAGACTCTGTCTACAGGATACATGCTTTCTTAGGACTTAGTAAAAGTAAATATGTGTATATTACACACCATTGGTTTACAGACTCTGAAAATCTAAAAACGTAATGCTCTGCATTTAAAGGAGATTATAAATCCTGTTGTCCCACTTTGTTTTACATTTAAAATGTGTTAGCGCAATAACTGGCGGACGTTATCTTCATAGTCATAAAAATGTTTCCTCTATGGAAATTTACTGTGTCGTTTCAGACTGCGTAATTCTCTTCTGTCTCCCTCATTTTTCCTCTCTTGTCTTATTTCACCGTAATTTACCACCTTGTAGCATTCTGTTTCAGATGATTTAATGTAACAATAATGTTTGTTCCCAAGTTTAATCATAATAAGTCACTCAAACAAACTATGGGTGAATTGTGATGAAATCGTGCCTTGATCCACCGTTAGTTACTATAATCAACTGTTTCTTCTGTAGCTTCATGGGGTTACAAAAAACGGGGGTCGGGGGGGGGGTACAGATCGACATGAAACCTTTTTGTCACAAACCTTGCAATTCAAATCCTAAAACTAAATACAGGAAAATATTTATGGGTCCCAACAAGAAGAAATGTCACCCCCAATATGGCTGAGAAATAAATAGATTACATCTTTGCATGAGTAGGGATTGTACCAGGAAAGTGCCAAATGGAAAGGTTGATTGTCTGAGCATCGAAAGGAAAGGAAAAGGCCTCAGACTTGTAGAAAACATGCACCCCCCTCTGTGGATCCTTTCTTGTAACAACTTCTTTTATAATGTGTCCTAATTGAAACTTACCTTCTAGTGCCGCAAAGGTTTGATCTAGATGACTTTCTGGCCTCCCCCACATAGAAAACGGAGGAAAGAATTATGATGATGCTGAGGTCATTCTCCAACTGTAAATTGGAGACAACTATTATATATGTAATCTCTTATAAAAAAAACCGGTGTAAAACTGCATTCTTTAATTGATTAATTAGACATAAGAATGTGAAAAGGATTATTCACTATACAGAACCAACTCTATACTAACGTCCTTAAGCTTTGCCTTAAGAAAATATATTACTACAGGAGCTCTGACATTCAGCAATGGATTATTCTACCACGGGGATGTTGGCCAGGGTATCCAAACCCACAAAAAAGGTAAAGGGGCACCTGCCTTAAAACGGGATACCTGCAGAAGAGAGGCGATTAAGGCCCTGCTGCCGACGACTGAGTTAACATGGGAAAGATTGTATTGAGACCACACATGCCAGTGTACAGATGGAACCTCTGGCCTACAAGAGAATTTACCAAGACCAACTCAACCAATAAAGCAAATTACGGGTCTCCCTGAGTCAAGCCAAGACTCCATCGTCAGCACAAGCTACACCCCACCTGCTGGAATATTGTGCAGCAGTGGCACCCATATGCATGTATATTCAACCTAATTGGCTATGGCTCTCTCTGGAGGAATAACCCATGGCTGATGCCCACATAGCTTACATCCTCTTACAGGTTAGGCGATGTTATAAGCCACAGTAAGATCCATGTCATATTTAACAGGAAAAAATGAAATTCATAGATAAATGATCTCATCCAAACCGTATTTGTGTCTATACCAAAGTGACCAACCATAACTATTAGTGCTGTTTAAATACCATATAATCTAATTGCTTGTGCTTCCTTAGTAGGATCGAAATGTTATTCCTGGACAGACTGTCAGCCATTGAAAGGAAACAGCCAGAATTGACCAGAGGTCCAGACAACAGCTCCAGCAAGAGTGGATGTTTGCTTATCATCCACCTGTGCCTCTTTCCTAAGCCTAGGGAACAATCTGTGACGAGCGGGGGCGTGGTATCGAATATAAGGGCGCCAATTGGGATGAATGGTGTAAAACTTGATGAACTACAGCAGTTAGTCTTGGACAATATTTGATCCAAACTTGATTGAACCTACAACCCCCTCACCCCCCACTGGATGGTGGGCTTGTGGGGAGTTGGGCACAACAGCCGGCAGATTGGTTTTGCATATTGCATGAAGTATGCTTTTACTCATGGATTTTCACTTACAGCTAAAAAATGCAAAAAAAAAAAAAACGAGGAGAAAGCTGCAGGGACAGTTATAGTCAAAGTGTCATGAATTTGGGTGGGGTGGGGGTAGGGGACGGGAAAGGGAAATATGCCTGACTGAACTGAAAATGTATGTATGAATTGCACCAACGCACCCATAAAACAAAATAAAAAAATAAAAAATATTGTTTCTTGAAGGTTTCTGCATTTCATACAAAAGTGCTCAGCCCAATTTAGACTCATTACCCTTCTTGCCGGCACCCATCCAGAGCTCTGCATGCTGCCGTACGTTTGTGTCTTTTCGCCGTCTTGAAAAAGACTTATAAAAATATATAGTTCTTTCAGAGGGGTATGACGGACCGGTCTCTCGGTGGAAGTTTGCAGGGTTGAGCCAGTGCGTTGGCCCAGGCCGTGTGGGGGTGGGTGGGGGTGTGTGTGTGTGTCTTCTGTGTGTCTTTGTGTATGGGTATATAGATATAGAGAGATGAGAATGATATATATATGAGAGAGAGAATCGATAGGAGAGGGAGAGAGCCAGAAGCGATTTATGCGATAGATGAATATCGATGATAGCTTATAGCCATGCACTATAGTATATATATTATAGCAGTTAGGAGTATCGGATTCTTATATGTATGTCACACATATCCCAACCTGTCAGGACTGTCTCTAAACTAATCAATAATGCAATTAAATAAGTGGGGGGTATAAGGAATTCACATTTTCCCTTTAATTTATTTTACAGTAAATAGGCATTATACCCTCACCCATAACCAAAACTATCAAAACAAAAGTCTGAACTAAGCTGGTATGGTTAATTCTAGCGCCCCACTATCCAGGGATTTCACATTTATAACCATCTAAGTTGCATTTCCCCCCGATAAAAAAAGTAACTATACTAAAATGTGCTCAAGGCTTGAGGCTTTGCTAACAGGTGAACTTTAGTATGGCCCTAGCATCACCAAATGAGTGGATTACCACTTGTCATTATATATGTTTTTTCTGGGAGCTTGTTTATTCAACTCTCGCATAATTTTCTTTCATTCCATCCCTTTTACCTGTCAAGTTCTATAGTGTCGCTTCTTTCTGTCTTGAACCGGTTGCATTAGAACCTCCACATTGTATAGATCAGGCTTGCTCTGTATCTGTAATCCAGGACAGGATATTTAGGCTTGCAGCTCTGCTCACACAGGTACATGAGCATCTAAAAAAAAGAGCTCATTTTACACACCTGTTCTCTGGATAGCCAAGTGAGTGCTCTGCTGACCCTGGAATTCCTTTGATCTGTGGATTTGCATTGTGGGAGAAGCTTCCAACCAGGCAGATGTTCATGTCAAGATGTTCTATTTGCTTTTAACCTTTTTGTGTGTTATTGTTAAGTGATTTTCGACCCTCTCTGAGATTCTCTCCTCACTTCTTTGAAGGAAGCACATTCTGTAAACTAGTTCTTTCCAGGTTTTGAATCATTTGATTTTCATATATACTTCTACATAACTATTAGATATTAGATATAGATATAGATATAGATATAGATTGATATGTATTGACAGTATACAAAGAAAAGGACAATCGGGAGCAGCCATCAGGACAGACATCATGAACTAGCAACAGCACATCTAATCTATCTCTCTCTATCTATCTACTTATTTTTTTCTACTATCTACGCGTTGTCTGTATCTTACTATTTGTCGCTATCATTATATCATCTCCTCTATGCTCGATCTTCTCTCTCTCTCTCTCTCTCTCTCTCTCTCTCTCATCCTTGACTTTTAATACAGACGTTTTACTAAGACAGTGCTATCTAAAGAAATCCCTTATGGTAAACAGAGGCTTGGCAGTCTGAACCTCTCCAGGGGACTCTGCCCAAGCCAGTTCCTGGTCCACTGTCTCTGCAGCAGTTCACGGAGGTCAGGAGTGGAGAATTGGGCTCTGCATAGTTGTACCACATTTTGTCTTTATGGAACATTTAAAAAATGTATGTTGTAATTAATTAAATGTATTTACTTCTTTAAAAAAGAGACGGTGTTTTTCAGCTGTCCCACTAGTAAAGGATGTCTCTAACCATGATAAAATGAGTCAAATTGTTCTTTTAAATGTTTGTTTTACCCCATCCTCTAATTTGCACTTTTCCTAGCATATCACATATATTTTCATAGTCTTATACGAGTTCACAGAATTGTTTCCAAAATGTATTTGATAGTACATTAATCATTCATGAGAAATCCTTCTTTGTTTTTCTGAGCATTTGTACAACTCATGCAATTGTTCCCAATCAAACCCAGTATCCCCATGCCTCAACTCCCCATCAGAACTCATGCATTACAATGACTAAACTAAGCCCTATCCAGTCAAGCGCCCAACTCAGGTGTCCTTCTGTGCAAACAGATCATCTGGAGTCTAGTCAGCATATGTAGTAATCCTAGGTAAGTCATACTCTTCCTCACCCAACAGTACTCAGTCTCTTATACTTCTCAGTCCAAGGTCACTACTCCACACACTTCTCTTGCTCTGCTTTGATATATTGTCTCAACTGGCATGCATCCCATGTCTGATGCCTACATTACGACAGGTTTAAATGTGAAAGCTTACACTCGACTATAAGTCACTGCTTCTCTATGTTCATGCACCAGCCCTCTTATAATCTTTCCACCTACTCTTCCTCAAGGATGCCTGAGCCTTGTGTAGTTGAGGTTTAATACAGGGGGCCCATCCAGGGATACACACTCTGGGGGCTCCCATTCTTTGGATGTTGATTGGTTGTGGCCTTCTGTTTGCATCACATTCTATTGGGTACAGAAGCCTTACTGGTGAGAATCGAGGGGTGTGCTCATTTTCTCTCTGATCCTCATTCTGGATGTAGAGTTTCAATTTCAGATGTGTCTCCTAGGAAACGGGATTTTTCATATGTACATGTTCTGTGTCTCACCGGTTGTTGGAATCTACAGCGGACTCCATCTTTTGCTTACACTAGCTTTTTTGATGAATGGCATAGGATGTACTTGTTTGTAAATATAAGATTATGTAGTATATCATAAGAAATTTCATTTGTCTAGAGATATAGTCCTGATAAGCTTTTTGCTAGACTCTCTGTTCTCTCTACCCCTGTGCATTTGGCTCAGTTTATAGGGGCTCTCACCAGTTTCACTCCCATTGAGGGTGTTCAGATATCCGTTGAGCATCCCTCAGAGAACAGTACTTCTGCACAAACAGAGATAACTTACTGGGCAGCTCATCATCGTTGTTAGAGTTTGATGCTGGTTTGTACCACTGATTGACTTTCTCTCATGGAAAAGTGCACATTGTCTAGCATTATGAACACTTAACTTCAGATAGAAAAGTTGCAGGTCAGTTCCTGGTTTGTCTAAGTCCTACTCCTGAAGCATGTCCTGTTCTGAACAGTAGGGTCTTCTTTTCTATTTCTGGTACATAATAGTATGGAGACAGCCTGCTTTGTTTTGGGAATCATTTGGATCTCTCTCGCCAGTCATTCAAAGGTAGGTATACATTTTCTTGCCTTGTGTTTCCTAACACACAGCTACCAGGTTATGCAATCCATGCACTAATGTTCAGACAGTGTATGTGAATATTTCATGGTGGTCTCAAGACATAATTTAATCTATGTTTGAAAAATATGCTCAACTGAGACACAGCTACTTGTTGTGAATCACCCACAAATCACAACCCAAAGTTTCCAACACTTTTATCAGGAGACACTGTTACCTGAAGAGATCATTAAAACTTAAGAGCATTTTGAAAACACTCTGTGTCTTGAGAACATTCACATGGAGCCTTAACTGGTCTGTGCAATTAACACAATTAGCTGGAAAATTTTCAGAAAAGTTCTTGAGTCTCTAGGTCAGTGCTGTCATTGCCAGTGCAGGTGAAATGGAAATTGCAGCTCTGAAGGGAGGTGAGGTCACACAGCACAGATCTTTATCTAAGAATAAACCTGCCTCCCTCTGCCACAGTGCTGGTTACTATGAACTCAGGTTCAGTTCACGGAGTACACAGTCCTGCAGAGAAAAGGAGCCAGGTGAGTGTCTTATTTTTGAGTCTGAGATGTAGACCCTGAAAACCAGATATCTGTATACCTATATATGGTAAGGGGAATGTGGCATGGAAGCTGAACCATGAAAGGGACACAGGGTGGCCAAGCTAATGCCACAGTTAAGAGGCAAGCTGTGAAATTTGCCCTAAACTAACTTCAGTCCATGTTGAGTACTAGTAGACTATGATGAACTGTATACTGAGTATGAGTATGTTTGAGAAAATCCAGGGTAATGAAATGTCTGTGAGGGTGCTTAAAGACTTTAGTAATATATGAGTTCTATGTTCACCTCCAATGACATGAAATAAACACTCGTTTGTCAATATTATTATTATTAATTACTATTAATAGTATTGATGGTTCCATCTTGATTTTGTGATTATAACAAACATTGGAATGACATATGACATTCACCTGATCCTTGGATGGAATCATTGTGCATGTCTGTTACTGGATTAAGAGTATGTTTGTATAAAACTCTAAGTTTACTATCCAGTTATGGAGACAGTTAGTCCACAGCAGGTGGTCACTGGGATAATGACTGTACTTACAATTTTCCTCTCTTGAGCTTGGGATCATGTCTTTGGAAAGAATGTACAGTGAAAATCTTGCATCACGACTGTCAGGAGCAAATGTGTTTTCTGCTCTTCTCCTGCACTTATAAGATTCTAATGCTCAGCTAAACCTGGAGACATGGCTACTCCTGTTGTTACTGGTGTACACTGGCACCAAGGATTTCTTCTTTATTTTCCTTTGTACATTGCATGACTTTGCATATTCTTCAGCATCTTGCATAACTTACATATGTGTTCTATGTTGAATGCACCTGGTTTTAATGTCACATATTAATGCCATTGATATAAGAATTAGAAGAGACAGGGATGGACATAAGGCTCCAGGTGTGAGCACTTGCTGCTCTTGCAGTGGACCCACATTCACTTCCCTGCACCCACTTCCCTGCACGCCAGCCTCAGTTACTGTAATTCTAAGATATCTGACGCTTTCTTCCGGTATGATTTTTCAACAGGCATGCATACAGTGTATAAATATGCTTACAGGCAAACTGCTCATTCATAAAAATACAAATAGATTTTAAAACTTGTTATATAGAGATATTTTAATACTGATATTTCTTAGTAAGCTATATTTTCTCTTATAATTTAACACATATCAGGACTCACTGCAGTTTATACAGAAAAAAATAAGTGCTTAATAATTTACTTCATAGAAGGAAGCAAAAGTTTTCTGCCTGTAATGATGCAAATGAAGTATCAAGAAGTCTACATAATTCTTAGGTACCTTTTACACTTTTGAAATTCAAGTTGGAACTGGATCAGATTTCTCTACAATATGAAATATTTGTTTAGTCCTCTGATTTGCTTAAAATTGAAGTCTTTTTTAATGATAAATCTTCAGAAACAAAAGAATATTTCTTCCAGAAACAATCATGCAATAAATAAACAGTGAAGTAAGTAAAGTGACAGTGTATTTGCCAGCTAGAACATGTTACAGTCAGTCTGGCTTATATTCTGCCCCAATCAGCTTTTGGATTTTAATATTCACTTACACTTTTTCTTACATTGTTCTATTCTAGACAATGAAAATAATTCCACTTTCTGCATCAGAGGGTTGTGAAAATCAAAGAAAGTATAAAATTATCATTATAACTGATTCATGAATCATCAGCTAATTTTTCCATTCATACCATAGACTCCTATAGGATTCTTAGCAAAATACAACTGTAAGTCAATTTCTCAGTGAGACTATTTGATTTCAGCCATGTAATAAATTGGCACCCACACATGGGCTTTCCTATTTGGAGACGTGTGTCTATTAGGCAAGTGCCCATGATTAGAAGTGGGCAGGGTGACTTCCAGGTGTCTGGACATGGAAATAACCTGTGTGCATCAGACTGTACAGGAAATGTTGCTCATTGTTTTTCTTTAACATCGAATGTTATTTCACTACACTGAAAAACATTAGAGACCAGTACTCTGTTCTCAAAAATGTGCATGCATATTTTGGCCATCAAATACTCCTGAGTTTATGTACTAGTAACACAGTACAGAGTCTTGGAATTTTGCCTGTTTTTCTTTTATGTGTAATGAAAGGTTACATACCATCAGATATTGCTAATATGGGTCTTCATTTCCTTAGTCAGATATGCATGCATGCAGATATTATTTTGAGACACGATCTCCCTTTAGTCCCAGCTAGCCTTGAGCTCACTATGTAGACCAGGCATGTCTCGAATTCACAGAGATCTGCCTGCCTCTGCCTCCCAAGTGCTGGTATTAAAGGTGTGAGGCACCACGCTTGGCCTAACATGGTTCTTAGCTGCCATGTGGGTGCTGGGAATCAAATCTCAGTCCTCTGCAAGAGCAGTCAGTGCTGTACCAGGTGAGCCATCTCTCCAGTCCCCACTATGCAGACTTTTTATGGTAGTTGGAGTGAGCTACCTCAAAGTTTGAGCATCTTGAGCATATAATTTTCTTTTTATTCCTATGGACCATAGATCATGATAATTGAACATTTGTGAAACATGGACATATCCTTTTTTAAATTTTTTAAAAATTATTTTCATATGTGTATGAATGTACTGTCTGCATGTAGGTTTGTGTACCCATGTCCTGCAATGCTGTGGGGGTCAGAAGAGGGTGTTGGATTCCCCTGGAACTGTTAAAGATCATTTTCAGCCACCATGTGGGTGCTGGGGATCAAACCAATGTCCTCTGCAAGAGCAGCCACCACTCTTAACAACTAGGCCATCTCATCTCTCCAGCCCCTGGACATATCCTTTTTATTATGGTGAAATTTTCCTTATTTGTCTTATGATTTAGATTACAAATCCATTCACAAGAATTTTCTTATAGTACTAGTGATGACTGCATTTGCCTTTTTTTTCTTTTGCAATGAACAAATATCTGTTTGTCCTGTCAATGTGGGTCTAGGCTTTAACTGCATTTTGTCTCTATCTTAATGCTTCTCCCAGGCAATATCATTTCACCATCTATGATGCTTTTTCCATGTCAAGTAATCAGAAGTCATCCTTCAACAGGGACATCTTGATGCCTTGGAATGTATCACAGAAAGCATTTGGTTTAAAAATTCTACATTCTTAATACAGGGTAACACCATTTGTGTAAGGATGACATCATGCTGCAGAACTCAAGTGGTTTTCTTTCTTCCACCCATTAGGAATATTGCAGTGCTGCAGATGTGCATTGTACTGGTGATGAGAAATATTCTATCCACTTGTTAGGATGAGAGGAAAGCTGATGCTACAATGTGAAGAGAATGCAGTTCGTGTCAGAATGGAGCAGAGAGATTTGACTATGGCAATCATGTTCTTATCACTGCTTGTAATTGGAATTCTGGGAAATTTCTCTCTCCTTTCCCACTACTTAGAAATTTCCAAATGTAAATTCACACAGAGGGACAGAGATTTAATTCTCACACACTTGACCATAGCCAACATCTTGACCATACTCTTTCAAGGAGTTCCGCAGACAGTGGCAGCTTTTGGATTTAAGCAGTTCTTAAATGATTTGATATGCAACCTTTTTTTGTACATTGAAAGAGTTGGCAGAAGTGTGTCCATTGGTACCACCTGCCTTTTGAGTGTCTTCCAGGCCATCACCATCAGCTCCACAGAGTTAGGTTGGAAGAAATTTAAAGCCAAAAATCCAAAGTATGTTGGATACTCCATTTCCTTATGCTGGGCGACATACATTGTAGTAAATTCTGTTTTCCCTCTACATAATTATACTGCAATGAATAACAAAAACCTAAGCAGAAAAAGAGATTTGGAATTCTGCACCACTGAAGGCCGTAATTCAGTCAGAGATTCACTGTATGCAGCATTACTGGTATTCCCTGAGGTTCTGTTGTCTGGGCTCATCATCTGGTCCAGTAGCTCCATGATTTTTATCCTGTACAGACACAAGCAGCAGGTTCAACACATCCGAAGCTCTCATGTGTCCTGCAGAGCCTCCCCTGAGACCAGAGCCACCCACAGAGTCCTGGCCCTGGTGTCCACGTTTCTGGCTTTTCATACGATATCCTCCATCATACGTGGTTTCAACGCTGTTTTGTATAATCCTGGTTGGTTGCTGATGAACTTCAATCGCCTCATTTCTCTCGGTTTTCCCTCTTTTGGACCCTTTGCTCTGATGAGTCAGGATTCTTCACTGTCCATACTCTGTTTTATCTGGCTAAGGAAGAAAATTCATTTCTTATTAGGACTAGGCAGATGGCTCAGTGGTTAAGAGAACTGACTGATCTTGCAGAGATTCTGGGATCCACTGCCAGCAGGGACGTGGTGAGGAGCAAATATCCAGGACTTATTTCCCATGGATCTCATGGATCCCACACTGTCTTCAGTGCTCCCTAGGCATTTCATGAAATGGTGGAGTTAGACACATCCTGGCAATACATTCATGCATATAAGATTAAAAAATAATAAAGAATGCATGATCTGGGATGGGGTGGGGGTGGGGGGGAGGGAAAGGGAAATAAGCCTGAACTGAATTGGAAAAAATGTATGAAATGCACAAAGCATCAATAAAAATTAATTAAAAAAAAATAATAAAGAAAAAATCACCCAATTGCTTCACATATATATTAATTTCAATGCATACTTTTTATAGAATTTTTTTTTGCATTTCATACAATAAAACTATCATCTTTTGACCTCATCACAGGTCCATACTTCCCCATGTATTCTGTCATATAATTTAAGGACTATCCCGTAAAGATTTGAACATAGATATCACTGGGTGCAAGTTCATCCACTGGAGTCTAGTCAATGTATCTAGAGTCAATCTACAAGAGAAGATTAGTTCTCTCTCCTACCAGTAATCAGGTGCCAATAGTTCCTGTGATAAGGTTGGGGCTACTGTGCATTTCCCCGGTTTCATGCTGGGTTCTTGTCTGATTGATTCATTATGGGTCTTGGTCATTCTGCTACGATTGATGCACATTCCTATGAGCAAGTTTCCTGAGACCTCAAAGATGCTGTTTCCTTATGTTCATACACCAATCACTGCTCTTACATTCTTCCTGCCCCAATTTTCCTGAATAGTCCCTTAGCCATAAGTGGATGAGTTGTAATGTAGGAATCCTATCCAGGGACATGCACTCTGGTCTCTCTTATTTTCTACACTTTGTCCATTTATGGCCTTCTGTGCACCTGACAATCTATTGCATGAGGAAACTTTACTGGTGAGAGTAGATGAAAGCATTTGTTTACTCTCTCTGCATTGTCTTGTTATGTTCTCTGAAGGGCTAGATTTTTGGACAAGAATTCTGTCAGCCTATTTATGACATGAAAAAATTTCCTGTTTCCTTCAATTATAATGGACATTTTGGCTGGATAATGTATTCTTGGTTGGCATCTATAGTTATTTAAAATTGGGAATACTTTGGTCCAAGTTCTTCTGGCTTACATCATTTGCATTGAAAAATCAGCTGTAATTCTGATGGGTTTTTCTTTATATGTGACATGTTTTTCTTTCACAAGTTTCTGTATTATCTATTTGTTTCAGACATGAAATGTTTATACTATGATATAGTGTGGGGAATTTCTTTTCTGGTTCATTACATTTAGTGTTCTGTGTACTTCTTGTATTTGTATACATATATATTTCTTAAATTGGGAAAATGTTCTTCTACAATCCTGTTGAAGAGCTGGTGAAGACCCTTATCCTGGGATTCTTCTCTCCTTCCTCCATATCTAGGATGCATAAGTTTGGTCTTTTCATGTTGTCCCACAGTTCCTGGTTTTTGCATTCTTGTGTTGTTGTTTTCTTTTAATTTATCATTATCTTTGCTTAAGGATTCCAGTTCTTCCATGTTGTTTTCCAGTCTTGATTTTCTTCTTTTCTACCTCATACGTTCTGTTAATGAGGCTGTGCTCCATCCTTTCTAAATTGCTTATCGAGTGTTCTCCTGGGTTTTACTCTATGTTTTTCTTTTCCCATTTTAGTAGAGGATTGCAGTTGTTATTTTCCATTTTAAAATTGAAAAATTGACAAAAACGTTCAGAGTAGAGATTTCTCTTTTTAACTGTATCTGGGAGGGAGCCATATTAGCCACCTGTACCATTTTTGTATTAGCACCATGCATAGGGCAGTCTCTTATTTTTTTTAGACTTTTACATTTGATATATAATTTTTATTTTTATTTATATATTTTCCCTTTGAAAAAGCTTTGAGATATATAATTTTTAAAAGGCAGTTGTATTACATACACATAGACAGGATCCGAGTATTAAAGGTCCACTAAAGCCATTTAAACTGTCTCTTATTGGACTGTATACTGTTGGATCAGAGAGGCAAAGCACAATATTTCTTGAGACAAATTATCTTATAGGCAAAAGAAACGTCACAGTTAATATTATACAATACAGAAAAATAGAGAATATTTATGTACATTTAATCCCAAAGTTGTCACTGGAAATCTAGTACAAATTAAAAGTAAAACAAATATTAAAAACAATTTTAATTTTTACTAAGCCCTTAAGTACCATATAATATGTCAGTGAAGCTTGGTGAAAAACTGAACATGTGTTAAATAACTTTGACTTGACATATATTTGGTTTTTAAAACTACTGAACTATGACCTCAGAGAAAGCAAGTTTATTTATATAATTTTATCCTTTACCTATTATAAGAAAACCTTAAACACATTATTTTAAGTCATAGACTTTATGAAATAGGTCTTTTCTTTTTTTGACAGCAGTCATATGCCCCAGGGGCCACTAAGGAAATTCTTCATCATGCAACCAAGCTATGAGTTGTTCATTTTCTTTAAAAACAAATGGGTTTATACATGAAGACTATCAAGACTTTCCCAGGAAATTCTGGGACTCTGTTTTAAGTGCTTATGGCACCTGAGACTCTGTCTTAATCTCTTGTGGCACTCTCCCAAAGTCCACTATGTTGTGGAAGAGTGTGTCCTGAGAGAGTGGACTGGAACTTTCCTTGCATCTTGAATGGATGCTGAAGCATTCCTATCTGACCTGTGGTTCAGGTGGTCCTAGGAAATCCCCCTGAAATAGGTCTTAAATGGCCAAATTTCTTTAACCATTTGGAGATGTTTTATCCATATTTGGCATAAAAGTCAGTCTTAAAGATATTTTACATAGTGATTAAATGTTGTACACATAAAATACATTTGAATATATTTTAGAATTGTATATGGAATATAAGTAATTTATTTTTTAAACTATCTTATATCCTTAAAGACTAACACCTCTACTACATACAAACAGTCCCTTTTCACATGAGAACCTTGTAGAGGTAACCCAAATCTTTTATCAGGTTTTGAAAGAGTATAATGAGAAGGTGGCAGCATATTCCTGGTAAAACTTTTGTTATTAGATATTTTTAAATTTTTAATTAGCCTTAATAAAGATAAATACATTACAGACAAAAAACATAATCCTTGAAATTAATTTATCTCTTTGCTATTTCATTATATTAACAGGCCTGCATCTGAGATGGAAGGGCCAATTTCAAACCAGAGTCAGCCTTTACTGAATTTAAACAGCATTAAAATACATACTAAAAATTTATATAAAACCAATTAAAATTCCCAGTAAAAAATTATATAAAACAAATAGTTTTTATGGGTTGAAGCTATCCTTTACAGATGAATCCTTAATATACATAAACATTAAAAGTTATAAGAGATTAAAATACAAACATTTATTCACACACATGCGCACAAAGGGAGAAAATTATATTATTTGATTCTTAAAGAGAAATACAGAACAGTGTTTTTTTTTTAATCATATAGATTGAAGCAATATTTTAATTTAGGCTGTTAATGAGAATTTTTACTAATAGTTAGCAAGAAACAATTATCAGAGCCAGCACTTTTTGTCAGACCTGGCCATCCTGAATACTCCCATAGAAATCCATCCATCTCTGTCTCCAGAGTGCTGAAATTAAAAGACTTTGTTAGTTCAAGTAAATTCTAAAAGGCAGTACAAAGTAAATTGAGATATGATTTAGGATTAGTTTTTACTAAGAAGTCATATGCTCAGCTCAGTGGCTAGTGTGAACACAGCAGGCAGGTAGGTGTTGCCAGGCTAGGAGCCATATGTAATCATGGAGTCTGTGAATAAGTGAACAAGAACAATTTTGTCTTTCCCCAACAAATTTTTTAAATGAAGTAAGGGTTTTGTTTGTTTGTTTGTTTGCCTTGTTTTTTTGAATAATGCCTTCAAGGTGAAACCCTTTTAAAAAAACAAAATTAAATTTGCTACCTAGGACTTTTTATTAATCAGGTAGTTAATAAATTATGCACATATTTTTTTATTAATCAGGTAGTTAATAAATTATGCACATATTTTTATTTTTTACTTAAAATATGTTTAGACTATCTTGGATATAAGTAAAAATATTACATCTTAATCTGGCATGCCAAGATGGGAAGAGAAAGCCTTAAAATGACCATAGCTTAAAATTATCTCCAGACAAAAACAAAACATAAAGACAAAAAACCATGTGGCCCTGTCTTTCATGGCTAACTCTTCAACATCAGCTGTGAGATGAGTTTGTCTGTTAGCTAAACATCCAGTCATGTGCACACTAAAAAGCGAGCTCACTTTCCAACTATACTTCTCATAATCTACAATTACCAGCAAAAGGAAAGGGGTGTGAGATAATGAACCTTGGATCAGGCTAGACAAAGCAATTGTGGAGCTGCTGACAACACACATAGGCCCAAGAGATGATGACTCCTTTCAGGGCCACATCTGTGTGACTGACGGCATAACAGAATCTTCCTTGAGAGCTGATTCCCCTCTATAAGACCTTTCACTATGCAAATACACCACAAGGATGAGGTTGCTGTCTTCAAGGCTTGAATTTGACCTGATTCCCAGTATACCTATCTTCAGTCCCATCTGCTAACAAACACCCAAGTATGATAAACTTACAATTACACTGGCAAAAAAAAAAAAAAAAAAAAAAAAAAAAAAAAAAAAAAAAAAAAAAAAAAAAAAAAAAAAAAAAAAAAATAAAAAAAAAAAAAAAAAAAAAAAAACAAAAAAAAAAAAAACAAATAAAAAAAAAACAAAAAAAAAACATAAACAACAAAAAAAAAAAAAAAAAACAAAGAACAAAAAAAAAAAGCACCATTGTGGTTTCAAAAGGGATCAGGTTAGATAAACAATTTACAGACAGTTACCTAAGGAACACAGAAAAGCTAAGAGCACAACACAGTCCCATCTAGAAACAGGTTAGGAGATGTTATAAGCCACAGTAAGACCCTGTCATATTTAACAGGGGGGAAAATTGTAATTCATGGATTAACATATCCAAACATGTGTCTATGCTAAAGTAACCTACCATAACTATTCGTGCTGCTTAAATACCTATATATCTAATTGCTTGTTCTTCATTAGTAGGATCGAAAGGTTATTCCTGGACAAACTGTCAGCCCATGAAAGGAAACAGCCAGAATTGACCAGAGTCCAAGTCAACAGCTCCAGAGAGAGTGGACTGTTTTACCTCTCATCCACCTGTGCCCCTTTTCTAAGCCTAGGGAACAACCTGCGGAAGAGGGGGCGTGGTAGAATGTAAGGGCTGCGATTGGGGTGAATGGTGAAACTACAGCAATGTAATCTGGACACTCATTTGATCAACTTGATTGAACAAACAACCTGTCACCCCCCACTGGATGGTGGGGCTGTTGGTGTTTGGGCACAACAGCCTGCAGATAGGTTTTGCATGAAGGGTGCTTGTACTCATGGATTATCACTTATAGCTAAAAATGAAAAAACTGAGAGAAAGATGCAGGACAGTTATGGCAGAATGCATGATCTGAGATGGGGTGGGGGTGGGGGGGAAGGGAAAGGGAAATAAGCCTGAACTGAATTGGAAAAAATGTATGAAATGCACAAAGCATCAATAAAAACTAATTTAATTTAAAAAAAAAAGAAACAGTTGAAACAAAGATAAAAATGTTTGTAGAATGAAGACCAAGACAGACTGAAAAAAGGTAAGGACATGTTAGAGTAGGTTCTAATACTAATTTTCTAACTTTCAAGAGGGTGTCTCCAATGTAAAAAGCTTTAAATTTGCATTAAAGAAGCCTAGGATCTGGCCTCTGAGCTGAGGTCCTGAATGAGCCTGGAGGGGATTTGCATATGAAGAAGTAGGCTGGAGGTGAGCTGGCCAAGTTGAGGAGCCATTTTTTTCACAGCAGGAGGCAATGGGATGGTCATTCCTGAGACTAATAAACCTTTTTTATTTTTTCACAGATTCCCAGGCACACTGCTTGCTTTATGGTTCAACTTGTGTCTGGGGAGCTGGTGACTCCCCAGCCCCAACAGTGCAGGAAATTGTTGATGTCCATGGCCTGCACGTATACTCAGGTTGGACTCCCATTTTTCCAACCAAGCAGGCAACCAAGCAGAGTGGAAGAGTTTGATAGCAAAGAGACAGGATTTTAAGTTTTGCATACAGAAATTATCCCGGATTTTTTTCCAACCCAAAGTTCAGGTGCCATTTTCAGTATGGTCTGTTTATTTCCATGGTGGGCCAGGCCACACACAAAGCACCTTCATGAGAAGATCAACACAGGAGAACCTGATATGTTATGGCTGGTGTCCAGCTCCAGCAGGTTCAGTTCCTGAAGTGGGTGGTCAGAAAGGTGGCAAAGAAATTAATCAAATAAGACACAGGAATCTCTTTCTTTTTTGTGACCTGAGGAGCATCTATCTTCCCTGCTCCTGTGCAGACGTCTTCTTGGGTTCTTCACTCTGCCGATTTCTTGACCTAAGGATCAGAGAGAATTTGCCTTCTCTGATCCTGTGCAGAGGGCCTTTCAGGTTTGCCACTCTGCTGATTTCTTTTCTTCTCTCTTTTCTTCTCTGCTCCTCAGGTCCCAATGTTTATTTTCATATGCCCTAAAACTAATACATGTTATTCAAGTCTAAGCTAATGATGAAAAAAATAACCCAACTTCCCCATAAATATTTTTTCATAAAATTCACACCCGAGATTATTCTTAACATCAAAAACAGTAAAATAATCAATAATGGTACAATCATTTAGTTGAGACATCAAGTGAAGCAATAATAGTACAGCCATTCAGCTAAGCAATTTAAAAGTTTTAGAGCAAGGTGATGTTAATATTAACTTTTAACTCTGAGGATTCCATTCTTTATGCCTTGAGGTTACATAGCACTGGACAGTGTAAAAAATGAGCTTTTAGT
Organism: Rhizomys pruinosus; assembly: GCA_009823505.1. Taxonomy (NCBI): domain Eukaryota; kingdom Metazoa; phylum Chordata; class Mammalia; order Rodentia; family Spalacidae; genus Rhizomys; species Rhizomys pruinosus. Next base: position 2,140,906 of record VZQC01007170.1, on the reverse strand, counting down.
TTTAACAATAGAGAACTTTATTTTTCTCACTTTAGTACCTTGTTCACTAGACCTGTAAGTCATTTTGTGGCTGATGTTGCTTTGATTCATATCTTGTTTTGATTATTGTTTTCCTCAGTTTCTGTTTTTAACATTTTCTGCTAAGGTGATTTTCTAAGGGCTATTAATCTTTAAGTCCGATCACTAGAATCCACTGTTTTACTGGACTTAGTTTCACTTTGCCCTACAATCCTCTTTTTAGTTTAAACCTGACCATGAAATCAAAATTCCTTTCTTTTCTTGGGCAATCTCTGTGTGACAGTTTCTCTAGAGGTCTTAATTACTAGTGTATCATACTTTTAAGTTGTGTAGACAGTGACAGTATTTCTCACAAAGCACTCATTTATAGAAAAAGCAAAAGTGTCAGTTCCACTCCTTGAGGCAGAAGCAGGTACCCTAACTGTTAGAAAACCAAAAGTTAAGCAGGCCAGAAAAATAAGAATTAATATGATAAGAAGAATTATTAGAAACCAAGGTCAGCTGGAAAGCAGACTTCAACCAGACGAGTCAGTTCACTAGATCATTTTAATTCAGTGAACCATTCATGAATGGCTCTGCCAGGCTTGAATCCAAATACAGAGAGAGACTTTATTCAAAATGAATGGATTTTATAGGTCTTGTGACCTCACCTCCCAGGATATAATCCGAGACCTTTCCACCATTACATCCCAATCCATGGGCCAGTGAAGTGTCAGGACTCTCACTTGTGCCTCTGGGAGGTGCTGGCTGGAAATACTAGCACATGCATACCTACACTCAAATTGGATTTGCCTACAATGGTATGCAGTCAGTATTGATTCCTTATAGTATTTCACCACCTCTCTTGCACACATTACATTGACCCACCTTCCACAAAGATTTCTGACTCTTGGAAGTAGAGGAGATTCTATAGGTGTCCTATTCTCCAGTCTACCATTCTCTTCTTCTTTATCAGTTTTGAGGTCCTGTGTAAATAGGTGTCTACTATTAAAATAGCTTCTCTGATGAACATTGAGGAATACACTAAAGTAAATAATCTATATGTAAGAGGATAAGTCATTAAGAGTGGATTTAAAACTATATCTGTTTATGATATGCATAGTAATATATTTTGCACTAGAGCCTACAGCCACAGTAGCCACATGTTCCATGTTCTGTTTATGTTAAAGTATGATAAACCAGGAACTGTAGGTAGGAATGGTTTTTAGTTAGCCAACATGTGGGTACTTTCAATCAAATCTGGATGGTCTACATGAGCAGACAGTGCTGTTAACCACCAAGCCATCTATAAAGCCCCAATTAGAGAAGATTTTTTTTGGTCTTTTTGAGACAGGGTCTCCCTGTAGCCCCAGCTGTCCTGGAACTCACTCTGTAGACAAGGCTGGCCTTGAACTCACAGAGATCCACCTGCCTCTGCCTCCCAAGTGCTAGGATTAAAGGCGTGCACCACCGTGCCCAGCTAGAGAAGATTTTATTCCTTAGTGAGACAAAAAAGATGTTGGACAGAGAGGAATCCTGACTCATAAGAACCAAAGGACAAAATGAGGGAACTCACAGAGTTACAAGCCACCAACTGGAATCATACAGAATTGGGACAAAGGCATGTAAGGATGGAAGATACAGCATAAAAAGACAAAAATATGCACACCAGTGCTAGTACGCTGCAGGTACTTCTGGTGTAAAGATAGGCTCTGCAGGAAACATGAGAGCTTCTAGTTTGACTTCAAATGGTGTGACAAAACACAATGAACACTACCAACTTGAGGAGGACAGGGGTTATTTCGCTCACATCTCCAGTTCTACAGTTCATCACTGAGGGAGCCCAAGGTAGGAACTCAGGGAAGGAACCTGGAGGCAGGAGCTGAAGCACAGGCCATGAATCAATCCTATTTACTGGCTTGCTTCCATGGCCCATGCCCCCAGCCTGCATTTTTATATTGTACATAACAATCTGCCTGGGGTTGCACTACCCACAGTGGACATAACTCGACAATTAAGACAATACTCCACAGACGTGGCCACAGGCTACTCCAATGAAGCCAATTCCCCAATTGAGGCTTCCCCAACCCAGGTGTGTCAAGTTGACACTAAAGCTATCCAGCACTGTAGTAGCCAGTATGCTGAGAACTACACAGTGCACCTGGCAGAGCGTGTCCCTTATCAGCCTAACCTGCCTGGCAGGTGAGACCAACCAAGCAGCCGAGTTGCAGACCTGGGCCAATCACAAGGCAACACGACACCTGCACTAAGAGGCAAGCAGAATGTGAACAGTACATAAACCCTAACCTTGCCCCTAATAAACAAATCTGTGGCAGCTCGCCCTCTGCCTGTGTCCCCCAGATTCCCAGAGTCAGTGTCTTGACTCTGTGCCTCTCATATCCTTTCAGTCATGGTCAGACCATGAAATTCCCTAGCAGGCCTGGGGGATTGACCACATCTGGTGCACAACGTGGTTTTTCAACCCCCTGGTGCTGGCGAGACACCCCCTTCCTTGATCGGTGAGTATGCCCCCTTTTGTGTTCTTTGTTCTTTCAGCCATGCACTAGGGTGAGCACCAGGCCCCCACTGCCCCTCCCCCTCATAACCCCTCTCCTCCTTTACCAGTTCCTACCCTCATGGATAATATTCCCCCCCACATTTGGGAGTCAAGGATGGCTGCCCCAATGCTCCAGACACGTGGCCTTAAAATGAACTCCCGGGACTTGGATTCATTTGGGAGGAGGCCATTTGCATTGTCCCTCCTTGCCATAATTGCAAGCCTTAAGAGCTCCTCAGTAGAGGATGTTCTGCATGAGCATATCTCAGCCTGCCACAAGAACACAGAGGCGAAGTTGGTCCTGCCCTGTATCCCTGACTTTCACAAGGACAATGAAGGTTTGCCCCCATCCCAACCCCACCAAACTCCCTTTAGGTGCCCCTGCTAGGGATACTCATTCACCCCCTGCCAATATACCTTTGGAGGGGGCCAGGAAGCTCTCTTCCACCAGAAAGACTAGAGACATATGACTAGGCTGGCTGTGTCCTTTGGGTAAGAAAGAGCTCAATTCTTTTTTTTTTTTTTTACTTTAATTTTGGTACTGTTTAAACTCAATTTTCTGGTCTGGGATGCTCAGTTAGGAGAAACTGGATGCAGTATTGGTCCATGAACGTGGAGCTGGTGGATGCCCCAATTCTCCACTGGCAAAATGCAAAAATGGGGTTCACCTCAGCAATTTGTAATCCAGGCAAGGGGTTTGGATTTTTGATTCTGGGACCAACAGGGTGTCAGCTCCATGTGCACAGCATTTCCTCTCTTCATCTGACTATGTCTTGTGTTTATGATAACCGTTTTTCCTTGTGTCTAAGCATGTGACTAAGTTTTTGTGTGTATTTGTAATTCAGTCATAATTGTCTCATGTTGGTTCTGTCAAACAAAGTGGCCACTTCATGTTTCAATCCTTTATGTGCACAGAATCATTCATTTTGGCATACCAGACTAGATATGCACGTGCAAACTTTAAAAATTCATATTTAAAAATATATTTATAGCCTTAAATTGGGGTACTATAGAGATCTCTAAATTTATTTTCTCTGAGTATATAAAGTGCTTCAAAACAGGTGGTAATTTTTATAGGAATTAGCATCTGAGTTGAATTTTTAAGGATCCTATTTTCTAAGATGACATTTTGGTTTGTGTCTGCTTTCAAAAGGGATTGTATGAGGTAACTTGCTTGCTTTGGAATTAACTACTTTTTTTGAGCCCTCTGCAGGCCAGATTCTCTGGGTAGATATATCCCTGATTTAACATTAACTAGCCTTCTGGACTGGGAATGAATTCTAGGACCAGGTATAGTGGCACACACCTTTTATCCCAGTCCTTGGGAGGCTGAGGCAGGCAGTTCTTTGTGAGCTCAAAGTCAGCCCCTCTGGTCTGCTTTGGTGAGTTTCCACCCAGCTGGTACACCTTTCTCAAAGGACCAAGGATAATCTGCCTCTTACTAGCTAGTAAAATTTCCATAAGCAGTTAGTCAGGAATCCTGGTCTGGCTTGGGAGGAGTTCTTCAGAGCTTGGGCAAGTTCTGAGCTCTCTGGAGTGCCCACGTGGCAACCTTTACATCTCTGCTAGAGACCAACTTTGGGGTCTGGCACATGGATCATTTGGGGTGCTGCATGGCTTCCAGGGGTGCATTATAGGCTGTTGCCTCCAACAGGTGAGGAAGAGCAGCCTAGAACAGCTTTTGGGCTCTGTTATGTTTCTGCAAGAATTTTTGAGCCTGTTTCCCTCCCTCCCTTTTTCCTCATGGGAAGAAAAGGGTCCTCTCTGGGTCTGTGCCGTCCTTGGTGATCTGGGTGGCAGTACCTCCTGTGTGCTGTGTGTTTGTGTTGTGGAAGGGTTGGTCTCAGAGAACTGGGTGAATCAAACTCATGTAAACTGTACTTCACTCCATGCTTTTACTCTCCTAGCTGGGCATGGTGACTCACGCCTTTAATCCGAGCACTTGGGAGGCTGAAGCAGGCAGATGTCAGTGAGTTCATAGCCAGAGTGAGGTCTACAGAGTGAGTTTCAGGACAGCCAGAGCTACAGGGGGACTCTGTCCCCAAAAAGACAAAAAAATTATTGTGATCACTTTAAGATGATAGAGCAGCCCTCTCGCCCCAGGCTCCTGATGTTTTGATTGTGTGTTTGAGTCTTTTTAAACTATGGAACCTCAGTTAAGCTTATGGGTAAGAACCTATTTGGAGGGTGTAAGTGCATTAAGCCCTCATACTTAGTAAAATCTTATTCTGATGTGCCAGAAATATAAATATTTTAATGGTGTGACCTGGCCACCCTAAAAATATCTTTCCAAACTCTGTCCCAGCACTCAGGAGACTGATGTATGTGTATATCTTAGTCTGTTTTGGGTGGAGAACTTATACCAGGACAGCCCTGTTTCTTTCCTCCAGAGTGGGAGAGCTACCTCTCCTAGGGTAAATAATGGGCTTTATTGTGTTTCCTATCTGTTCCCCCTACCCCCTTCCTCCTCTTAGGAAGCAAACCTGCCTCCCTGGCTTTGAACTGCTGTCCTGCTGGTATGTCCACTCCTGTAAGTTCCCCAGCCAGGTGTGGTGGGCCACACCTTTATTCCTAGCATGCCTTCAATCCTAGCTCAACCAAGGTTTCTATGTGATTTTCCTAATGCTTTTTGTCCAATACAGAGCCATCCTGTCAAGCTGTACAAATCAGAGACCAATGGCTGTGATAGGTCATACAGTAGGGGCTCAAGGGCCCCACACTAGACTCTAGGTCCAGACTCCAGCAGGCTTATCTAGGAAGGTGACCTCCTTTATCTCTAATGACCCAATATGGTGCATGTCAGTAGCTGTGAGAAGCAGGTCACTTCATGAGCAGCACCTTGGTTAAAACATATGTTTACAAAAATCTATGCAGATTGTTTTAAAAACATAAAGATCATTACTGTAGAATTTTTGAGTCAGAAAATTTACCTCACAGCTAGACGACCTCAGTACTGTTAAATGTTGTTATGTTGACTGTTATAAACTTAAGAGTCATATTTTACTCTGATTTAAGTTTTCATCTCTAATTTAGAGTTTTCGTCAAGGTACTGAAGTTTTGGGTTTGAAACTAGTAAACATATTTGTTTTATGGAGCTGTTTAAATGAATAGGCTTGCATCTAATGCTAATGATTTACTTGATATCAAGTTGATTCAAAAGTAAAATGTCATGTGAGCTAAAACTGTTAAATTAAACTATGGTCTTTGGTCCTTAAAGTATAAGTTCATTTTAAGGAATGATCAATTCTGTTCTAGGGTGCAATTTATTTCCACAGGTTACACATATGGGGACATTTGCCAGGCCTAGGTGAAATACCTCTAAGCACTCAAAGAAAATTGGTTGCTCAAAACCTTCTCCCAAACTGGCATGAACATCTCACAGTTTATACTAGTGTATTTCAGATAACTGTCCCATCTCATTACATGGAAAATAAATATTACTTACTTAGTAAATCTGCACAATTAAGGGTTAATCAGTTTATAAATGCTATGTATCATGGTATTAAAATGATATAAAAAGGTAGAAAATGTTAAAAACATATTTTTAGTAAGTATTTATGTGAAGATGATGAAAAAGTCTATGCAAGTAATAAAAGTCTGAGGAGGTTTGTAGTAACAAGTAAAAAGGACTATATAAGCTTAAATTTCTAAGGTTTGGTCAATCAACTAGTTCAAGAATAAAAATGTATATCTAGTCAAGCTTTGTTTAAGAGTGTTCAGTTTTTTTCTAACGTTTATATGCATATCACACGGCACTTCAAGGTATAGTAAAATGATAAGATACCTGTATTAAATTAAATTGGTATAAACACTCAAGCTAGTTTACTAGTAATCTGAATAGGATTTTGAATATACAGAGTTAATTCTCAGTCCACTCTTAGCTTGAACCAGACTCCCTGTTACAGGTTTGGATTAAATTGACACAGACAATTAGTGGGTTACCTATGACTACTGAAAAATGTACTTTTTGTTTCTTGCAAGAGTTGCTTTTGATATTTCCTTTGACCTAACCAGATAATTTGTATCAAAACTAGATTCTATCTTCCTGTGCAAAAGAAAGCAGTCTGGATGGGCTTGGTAATTCTTATCAGTTTATTTCCTGTATTCTGGTATGTGTTAGAAATCCTGTCTTTCTGGGAAAACTATAAATCAGGATTTGAAGTCTGAGAAAGAAAGTGATTGTTCCTGATTGTAGTAATTTGACTGATCAGCTTACATTTAAAATAAGCCTGAAATTATTTAATTCTATCTTGTGGGCTATGCCTGCTTAATCTATCATATAAAGTCCCTCCTCCTGTCATTATTACACCAAACTGCTTGAACTTTTGTCCAAGCCCTATCTAGAATATTATACAGTAATTAGAAGTATTACACTGGTGTGACTCAGCCTTTCTGGATGGATAACCACCATAAGTAATGCCCATACCAATTTGGCTGGAAACAAAAGTTGGTTAATCTGGGTTAACTGTATGGACTTAAACACCCAGGAGGAAAGTATAACCAAAAGATAACTAATCCTTATATTTCCTTTAAAGTCTGAAAAATTGTGCCTCCAAACACTAGATTTTAAATCATTTAAAGTCAGATGAGATCTGTTGTTACCAAATAAATAAAGTTTCCTCTTTTTGTTCAAGCAGTTACCTAAGGGCAAACTCACACCGTGACTATGGAACATTCCTGGAAAGCAATTGCTACAACCAGACACTATGGACAAATGAACAAAAGGATTAGCCCGATAATTGATGCTTTGGATCCCCTCACAGAGAGATTCCAATGATCTTTTAAGTTGGACATTTAATTCACCCTGTTCCTCTCTTGGTTCCCTGCCTAGAAAATGTACCTAGCTACTCTCGCCTACACAGGCACTGGTCAACGATTTTGTTCTCTCTGTAACTATACCTTTTACGGTCTTTTATATGTATCCACTGAGCAGGTGTACCCCAGTTGCCACAACCTATGCCCATTTTTAGCATGGAATAAGTCAGAGCAGTCAGTGCCCCAATTCCCTCTTGGCAATTGGGGTAACCTCCTCAGAGGGTAATGTGATAAAAGTAGGAGCTAAAAATTGGCTAGGCAGTTTAGGGTCAATACCCCCCCACCAACAAAAGAGCCAGTTTCTTTCTTAGCTGAGAGCTGAGGACTTCCTGGATCTGCCAGTGGACTTATCCTTCTGGTTGCTCCTGACTGTCATGGCACAATATTCGTACTGTACATTGTTTTCAATGGTATGTTCTCAAGCTCAAGAGAGGAATTGTAAGTAGTCATCATCCCAATGAGCACCCACTGTGCACTCACCGTCTCCATAACTGGATCATAATCTTTGAGTTTCATACAAAAATATTCTTTGTCCAGCAAGTGACTTGCAGGATGATTTCATCCAAGTATCAGGTGAGTGTCTTATCTCATGCCAATGTTTGTTATAGTCAGGAAATCAAGATGAATCCATCAACATTATTATTTTTATTACTAGTAGTACTGAAAAATAAGGTTTGTTTCATGTCATTTGAAGTGAACACAGAACTGATTTATTACTAGAGTCTCTAAGCACCTTCAGAGACACTTCATGACCCTGAGCTTTCTCACACACAGTCATACTCAGTAGACAATTACTTAAAATATTTGCTATCCATCCTAGATTTGAGTTGGATTAGGACAACTTTAGTCACTTGTGCCTTAAATATGGAATAGTTTGGACCTCTTGTGACCCTTTCCTGGTTCTGTATCTTTACCACATTACGTTTAGCAGATAGAAATACTCAGATCTCTGTTTTACAGGGTCTTCCCCTCAGAATTAAATGGAAATCACTCACCTGACTCCCTTTCTTTGCAGGACTGTGCACTCAGTGGGCAGAACTTGATTAGATATTAACCAGCTCTGTGGTTGAGGGAGGCAGGTCTATTCCTAGAAAAAGTTCTGTGATTCTTTGATATCACCTCCCTTCAGAGCTGCAATTTTCATTTCACCTTTACTGGAAAACTCAGTACTGGCCTTAGGAATCAAGAACTTTTATGAAGCTTTTCCAGTTAACTGTGGTAATTGTACACACCATGTGAGTGTCTTCCAGAGACAAAGTGTTTTGAAAATGCTCTTAAATTTCTATGATCCATGCCAGCACACAGTGTCTCATGATAAAAGTTTTGGAAACTTTCTGATGTGATACCTAAGAAATTAAAAACAAGTGGCTGTATCTTATTTAAGTCCATTCTTCAAACAGAAATTAAATTAGGTCTAAAGTTTATAATACTTCACCTAACATCACTGTAGAACACTTGGCAATATGACAAAATCAGTGTAGATTTGAGAAGGATTTCTCATGAAAGATTTGTGTAATATCAAAATACATATTGGGAACCATTGTACTAATTTGTATAACAGGTAAGTATATATGATAGCATGATACTATTCTAAGAAAAGTGCCAAACGGACAATGAGGTGAAACAGAGGTTTACTGGATCTCTGTGACTCACTTTAACATGGGTAAGACCATCTCTTAATAGTAGGACAGATGACAAATTCTATTCTTTTGGGGGGGCAGAGAGTAATGTTTTAATTGAATTTTTGTGTATTTCATACATAACATCTCAATCAGTCTTAGTCTTCTTTATACTCCCATTCTCCATTAGCATCCTCCCATAGTACTACATCTGGAATTTACAACTTATGTCATGTTTTTCATGACTTATTGTGCCATACTTATCTCCTTGTCTATTCCCCAGTTCAAATTCATCCACTGAGCTCAAGTCAGCCTATTCAGAGTCCCTCAATTTAAGAAGGCTAGTCTTTATCAACCAATAATAATTGGCTGCCGATATTTTTACAGTTAAAGTTTTGTTCTGCTAATCACTTCCAGAGTTCCATATTGGGTTTTTGTCTGATTGAACTTGCATGGGTCTTGTGCATGCTGACAACATTGCTGCAGGTTCATATGAGCAGGGCCCCTGGAGCTTGAAGGATTCATTTTCCATATGGCCTTGATTCACTTCTCTGACTCTTACAATCATTCTGCCTCCTCTTCATCAATGTTCCCTGAACCCTGGGGGAGTGAATATGAATATACTAGACCTGGAAGTGGACCCACAATCTGCAGACTCCCAGTCTCCATGGTTTGGCCGTTCATGACCTTTTGAGTCCTTGGCCCCCTGTTGCATGAAGAAGCTTCACTAATGAATCTTGAGAGCTTAATTAGTGTCCTCATGGCCCTTTGTCCTATCCTGCCTGAGCCTTAGGTGTAGAGGTTCATTGTAGATGCAATTCACAGGAGTGGAAAATTCACAGATAATGTCTGTGTGTGAACAACTGTGGGACTCTGTAATGTTATTCATCTGCTGCAAAAGAAGCTTCTTTATTGAGTGGTGTCTGCGATGCTGGTCTGAAAATATAAGGATGATTATTTTGCACTTAGTAAGAAGGTATCTTGGTTGGGCTGGCGAGATGGCCTAGTGGTTAAGAGCACCGACTGCTATTGCAGAAGACCCGGGTTCAATCCCCAGCACCCACATGATGGCTGAGAACCATCTTTGACTCCAGTTCCAGGGGAATCCGATGCCCTCTTCTGACCTCCGCAACATTGCACGACACAGGTGCACAGACCTACATGCAGACAGTACCTTCATACACATAAGAAAATAAATAAAATGAAATAAATTAAAAAGAAGGTATCTTGGCTGAGGGATATGATAACCTTGGGCATTTCTCTAAGATCTATGGCCTCTCCAGGTATGTATATCTGGCAGTATTTACAGTACCACACATGAGTTTCCTCACATTAAGTGGGCTTTAAGTCCAATTACTTAGTGATTGATTCCCACCAAGATAAAAGTGCCAGAACTGGACAAATATGGTATGCTGTGCTGGACATTGATGTGGATCTTTAGTCTTAAACCTGGTGTTGAACCTGCAATTGCTGTTCTCCCTTAGTAGCTTCCATAGTGCTCTCCAAAATGATGAGAGGTAGCCTTCAGGGGAAGTGGCTTTCAGGTTAGCTCCAGCTCCATTTCTCCAATTCCATTTTCTGAAATGTGTCCTGTCTTCAGCAACTGGGTCCTACCTTCAAGTTCTGGAAGCAATCACGGGCTGAGGCAATAGCTTATGTAATTCCAGGAGACTCTTGGACTACTCTGATCACAGAGTGAAAGGAAAGTTTCTCCTGTCTAGCACTGTTTCTTGTTTTGTAGCCTTCAGCTATGCAGATTGACTCACATAGATGTTTTGCATGTATAATTTGTCATGCTCACATCTAAGGATTTTGTGCTAGGATCCACAAGTGAGGGAGAACACATGTGGAATGTTTTTCTGAGTCTGGATTACGTCACTTTGTATAAGAGCTTCTAGTTCTATTTACCTGCAAACTTCATGTCATCTTTCTTTACTCCTGAAAAGAACACCATTGTGTAAATGTACCATGTTTCATTATCCGCTCTTCACCTAAGAGACCCTTAGTTTGCCTCCATGTCTCCAGTATCATGAAGAGAGCAGGCACAAACTTGATGTGAATCTCTGCACTAGTATGAATCCTATGGGTATATGGTAAAGAGATGAATGGGTAAAATGGTACATTCCTGTTAATCTTTTAAGAGTTCTCCATGCTGCTTTCCATAGAGGTTACATAAGCTGGCAATCCCACCAGCAGTCAATGAGCACTCATTCAACTTTCCCCACATCCAATCTAGCATTTTCTGTCCTTTGTTTTCTTGATCTTAGCAATTGTCCTGGGGTCAGATGAAATCTAAAATGGTTTTAATTTGGATTTCCTTAATTACTAATGATATTGAACACGTTTTAAGATGTTTCTTAGCTATCTTTATTTCTTCCTTTGAAATCTCTGTTCAGAACTTTAGCCCATCTTTTAATTGTGTCACTTTTTCATTGATTTTATGTTTTTTGTTTTTTAGAGCAGTTTATATATTCTGGATGTTCAACTTTGTCAGATGTGTTGCTGGTGAATATTTTGTCCCACTCTGTGGGTTCTCATTTCACATCATTGGGTTTTCCTTTTGCTGTACAGAAGCTTTTTAGTTTAATGAGGTCCCACTTGTCAATTGTTGACCTTATTTCTGAGCAGGTAATGTCTGATTAAGCAAGTCTTTTCCTACACCAAAATACTGTAGATTACTGCCAATATATTCTTCTAACATTTTCAGAGTTTTGGGTTTCACATTGAAGTCGTCGATCCATTTGGAGTTGACTTTTGTGCAAGATAAGGGCCTAGTTTCATTCTTCTTCCAGGGGTATGTCAAAGCCAATTAAGTAGGTAGAAAAGAAGTTTGGCTGTGTTGTACACATAAGTTGAACAATCACAGACTTGAATATGCAACACTGCTGCATGTAGGGATCATCAGTATTGGAAATGACTCCATCTCAAATTGGCATAGGAACCAAACAAAATCATTAAATTCTTACCATACATATATTTGAATAACTTTGTTGCCATTTAGCTAGGTCAGGTGCTGCTTTTCTCTCCCACACTTTGTTGAGGACAGCAGTTACAAGGTTCAGGGAAATCAGGTTTAGATTTCACTCAGGCCATCATAGGGAAGATAATACAGGATTATTTCCACATCTTTCATGGCTACAGGCTGCAGTACCTGAATATATCCAGTTTTCTGAAACAGGACTTGATGGCTTTTGTAGATGTTTGTAGTGATTGTAGGGATGGCTCAGCAGGAAGTAGCACTAGCTCTCTTGCAAAGGACTTGGGTTTGGTTCCCAGCACAGATATGTAGCTAACAACTATGAACAAGTCAATTGCCAGGGGATCTGATGCCCTCTTCTGACTACCATGGACATTGTGCAACAAGAGTACATTTATATATGTGCAGGAAAAACACTCAGACACATGAAGTAAAAATAATAAAACACTATTGATGTTTTTAGATGATTGAGAATTTCAAGGAGTGCATTGTAAGCACTCACTATGCCTATTAAAACTCTACAATGTACAACTTCATCCCAGATCATCCAACTTTGTGTCTCCTTTTAGTTTAAACACAGGGAGTCCAACTAGTGCTGCTCATATAGGCATGAATGTGTGAACACGCACTGAATTGTGGTTGACCACCCAAGGTCCACAGTATGATTTTTAAGTATACCTTATAATTAATTAGTTCTTTGAGAAACTCAGACGGTAATTGGAGGGCACTCACTCTCTTCAGTGCCTGTCAGGTCCACCCCATCCCTACCAAGGAAACAATGTGTTCTATTCAATTTTTAATGCACAATATACATTTTTGGATGAAATATACTCTTAGTTTTGTGGCTAGCCAAAGGAGGATGGTAGAGGTACAGGATGCCAGACTCTTAAAGGAGATGGACATGTCTTCTTCCAGAAGCTGTCAGTGGAAAATAGCTCCTCTTCCTCTATAGGTGGACAGCTGTTCTGCCTTTTCTCTTAGGCTATATATTTTCTCACTTCAGCATGAACACATATTTATGTGTGCTGTCCCAGTTGATGTGTGTTTATATGTGCATCTGCTCTGTGGAATCCAATTAATACTGTTTCCTTATCCTCATCCACCATCTCTGGTGCTCACAGTGTTTTGCCCCACTTCTGCAAATACCCAAACTCCTGAATAAGACTGAGAATTACTCAGTCTCTCATCAACTGATAAGAATCAGTTCTTTGTCTACATGTATACTACCATTTACCCTCAGTGACTCTTCTTGGATGATGATTGAGAGCTACACTAAAGTACATATTCTGTATGTTTAAGGGTAAATCATTAAGTGTGGATTGAATGCTATGTCCATCTTGGAGACTAGTAAGATGCTTTGCACTACAGCTTATCACCTGAGTACCCACATGTTCTGTGCTCTGGATATGCTACTAAGTATGGGTAACAACCCATGGAGTGGGCCTTGTTTCTGATTAGAAAGTGGTTGTATGTATCTTAATATTAATTCCACACTTGTTGCAATGTGTGTGTCTTGTCAAAGTAGTCATTACTGCAGCTCACATAGTGTACAAAGAGGTGACACTGAAGATTATTTTTTATCCTTCTGTAGTATGATTAGCAAATTCTAGCACTATGAAACATTGCCCATAGATATGAAGATTTGAAGTGAGGGAAAAGAGAACTTTACTTTAACAGGTAATTGAGAACAATGGAACAAGATAGGTTATGTTGTGACCAGGGACAGAGAACAATGTAGAGTGCAGATTGTGTAGAGGATAAAGAAAATTAAAGGTATTTTGAAAAGTAATATGGATACAGACTTTTGCCTCCATGTGGGTGCTAACAGTCAAACCTGGATCCTCTACACTTGGTGTCAGTCCTCTTTACCACTAAGCCACATCTGACATGCAAGTAGGAGAATTAGTTTATTCATTTTATATACAAAACAATGTTTGGACGGTTTTGAATCCCAACTCATCAGAACAAAGCATCCAAAAGAAGGAAAACGCAGGTGTATGAGCTGAATGATATTCCATAGTCACCCACTAGGATCATACACAATAAAGATGAAACCACATATGATGGATGATATGGTATAAAAAGCCACAAATGTGGAGACCAGGGCCAGGATGCTGCAGGTGGCTCTGGACTCAGGGGAGGCTCTGTAGGAAACATGAGAGCCTTGAATGTGTTGAACGTGCTGCTTGTGTCTGCACAGGATGGCAATCATGGAGCTGCAGGACCGGATGATGAGCACAAAAAACAGGACTTCAGAAAACACCCGCAATACTGCACGGAGTGAGTTCGTGTATGTAGTGTTACATTTAGTGATGCAGAACTCCAAATGTCTTTTGTTGTGGTGGTTTTGCCATGCATTGCACTATACTCTTGTACAGGGAAGATAAAATGCAGTCCCATGTATGTGATCCAGACAGAAATGGAGTGGACTACATACTTTGGATTTTTGGCTTTAACCTTTTTTCCAACCTAAGTCCCTGGGGATGGTAGTGATGGTCTGGAAGACACTCAAAAGGCAGGTGGTGCCAGTGGATATACTCCTGCCAGTGCTGTCAACATACACAAAAATTTTAAACAGAAAAACGCTGAAGAACTTCTTGGATCCAAAATCTGCTACTGTCTGAGGCACTCCTTGAAAGAAAATAGTCAAAAAGTAAGCTATGACCAAGTGTGTGATAATTAAATGCTTGGACCTCCCTGTATGTTTATGTTTAGAAGATTCTAAGTAATAGAAAAAAGAGATAGACTTTTAAGAATATGATTGTCATTATCAAAGCTCTGCATTCTATTCTGCCACCCCCTACATTTTCCTGTAAGTTAAAGCACCACCATCCCTCTGATCATAACTATTTAAAAATTTTTCACTCATCAGTAAAATGCAAACTTCCAGCTCTACAATCTTCTTGAGGTGCTGAAGAAAAATAATCCCTTCAGATCTGCAGTATTAAGTAATCCTTACAGAAAGAATGTGGAGTTTGGATCCTAACAATAACTTTCAGTGATGTACCCTAAGGCATCAAGATGTTCCTGTTGAAGGCTGAATTCTGATTATTTGACATTGAAAAAGCATCATAGAGAGGATGAGCTACTATTCCTGGGTAAATCTTGAGATAGGGACAAAATGTAGTCAAAGCACTGAACCACCTGGGCAGAATGAAATGATATCTGTTTGCTGCACATGAACAAAGGACAAATTCAGTAGAACAAAAGAGTTTTGGGTTGATATGACAAATAATGAAATTTTCACCAACAACACAAGATGTATCTGTGGTGTTTCAAAAAAACCCCATGTTCAGTCATCACAATCCTTGGTCCATTTGCATGAAGAAAAGTTGGAAGAACAAGTTTAGAAGTACCATACAAAGGTTTACTTGCATGTACATCTGGGGCAAGGCGAGGAGAGAGACATCAGTTACATCCACTGCATTGAACTCTTACATAACACAGAAGAGAAAGTTGGGAAAGATTCCAAGATATTCTACCATCTTACTGGTATATAAATTCTAGAATATTTTATGGCAAAAAACTGTATGCACGTTCTGGAGAACTGAGTATTTGTCTCTAACTTGGTGCAGTGTCATGAAGGAATGTTTGATTTTGAGATAAAGTGACGTGATACATGCCTTTAATCCCAGCACTGAGGAGGCAGACACAGGCAGATCTATGTGAGTTCAAGTCCAGCCTGATCTACATAGCGAGCACCAGGCCAGCTGGGACTAAAGGAGTCCCTGCCTCAAGAAGACCAAAAATAAGAGATACAAATAGAAGCATTCCATCTACAGTCTGATGAATTCCTGTGTGCAGACCTGGAAGTCACCCTGCCCTCCTGTATTCATGGGCATTTCTGTACAAAGACACAGGATTCAGAATAGGAAAGCACAGGGCTGCCACATAATCACATCACTGAAATCAAATATTCTCAGTGAAATGTTTGCTTGCAGTTGAATTTTGCTAAGAGTCCTTTAGGAGCCATTTGTGTGAATGCAAAAATTACTGACAATTCATGAATCTCTCTTAATCTGACTTGATGATTTTACACTTTTTTTGACATTCACAAACATATGACCCAGAAAGTAGCATGATTTTTTTATTGTCTAGAGTATATAAAATCAAAAAGTATAAGTTGACGAGTGATTATCCAAATTCAAAAGCTGATGAGGGCAGATTATAAGCCTGGAAGACTGAAGTATATTTGGGCCTGCTGCATAGACAGTCACTTTACTTACTTCACTGTTATTTTCTGGAAAGATCATTTCTGCAAGAAATATTATTTATTGTGTAAATATATATGAACAAACACCAACTTCAAAGAGACTCATATTTCGATGACAACAGAACACTAATTACATATTTCTGGTCTTACACAACTCTGTTCTGAATGTACATAATAATTGTGCAGACTTTGGAATCTTCATTTGCCATCTGTACAGGGGAAAACTTTCACTTCTTTCATTAAAGTAAATTATTAAATGATATTATTTTTCTGGATAAAATGCTGCATGAAATAACATGTGTTAAATTCATGAGAGGAAAAATACCTTATTAAGAAGTATCTGTTTTAAAGAATCTCTATATACTAACTAGTTTTTAAACCCTTTATTTATGGGGGAGACACCAGGATGGACGAAGATACTGAGCACAGCTGCAAGACCCAGGAAACATCCTTGTGAGGATGGTAGGAGTCTGACTAGCTCTATCTTAAGTCATAACCTGGCCTTTGCTCTATCATTTGGTATCCTTTGTTACCTTGATCATAGCCAGTCTTACTGGGGAGTAAGATCGAATCTTAAAGTGGTTTTAAGTTGCATCTCCTTAATTATTAGCAGCCTTGAACACATTTTAAGATGATTCTCAGCCATCTTTACTTCTTCATATGAGTTGTCTCTATTCAGCTCTTTGCTCCATCTTTTGTTTGGGTCATTTGTTTTCTTGATCCTTAGTTTTTCCAGTAATTTATGTACTCTGGATCCATGTTTCTTCTATAAGAGTGAGAAGAGCAGAGCGAGGGCCTCACATTCTAAAATAGAAGATTTCTGTTTTATATTTAGTGCTGTTGCCTTGAGAAGTTGACATTGGATCATGTGAATCTTAATTAAGAAAACAGGAACGCATTTCTCTCTTGTCACACCTGTGAAGTTCTAACCATCCTTAAATTGGTGATGGTGCTATGTTAAATACTGGTCTGACTGCAGTCTCATTTGGCCATTCTCTAAGATGACTATCATGTGACCTTGTGCATTTTCACTGCATTATCCAAATTAGTACAATGTTTTCTAATATAAATTTTGCATCATGTCCTTCCTTCATGAGATATCTTTCTCAGTCTCTGCTTCTGTTATCCTGCTGAGTACTTTATTTTTTTCACATAAATTTATTTATTTATTTATTTTTAACAAATCTAGACCTGTGTTCCCGGGAACACGGGAACTGCTGAGTACTTTAAAGTGGGGTAGGATAGTGTTCAGAAAAAAATAATTGAGGGGATTTCTGTTGGAATAAGTCAGAAAAGTTGGAATCCAGGGAGGCACAAAAACTTCTCTGAAATCTCTCACAAATAAGACCTTAAACTTTCCCACACTTTTAAACATGAGACAGTGTCAGCCTGTAGGGATCATGAAATCTTAATTAGCATTTTTATCATACTTTGTCTCTTTGGAGATACTCAGAAGGAACTCTGAAGTAGTTTTGGTAATTAACAACTGGAAAAATGACTCACAGAAGTTTTCAACTCCCATAGGCTGTGCTGTCACTGGCAGAGTTTATGAAGTGAAAAATTCAGTTCTGAAGGGAAGCTGCGTTATTTTAGGTCGGGGTGAACTGCTTCCTCTCCTGTGTGGTGATTATTATGAAGTCAGGCTCTGTACACTGAGGCCATCATCCTGCAGATGCAAGCATCCAGGTGAGTGTTTGGTATTACAGTTTGAGAGACAGAACTAGTAAAGAAAAGAGATCTGAGTAAATGTTCTTTGAAACGGAATCTGGGGTACAAGCAGAAACATGAAATGGATACGTGAGTTAAGAGGCTTCTGTAAAGTGGGTCCTGACATTGAGCCGGTTGCTGAACGCTATTGATACACTGCTATGAGTTTCTCATTGGTGAATAACATAGGTAATGAGGTATCTGCCAATGTGTTTAAGGTGTTAAAAAAAGCTAATTTACTGTCCAGACTAAATGGCATGAAACATAGACTACATTTTTAGTACTATTTTTCTTCTAGCTGGGTTCATACTGATTTCATGCCTACAAACAACATTAAAATGAGACACAAAAATAAACATTCCTTGGATGAACTCAACATAATATGTTCCTGGATAAAAAGTGTGTTCTTATGAAAGAGTATGTTTATGGTCCAGTCATTTAGACAGTCTGCACTAAGTGGTCAGGGTTATGATCACTACAGTTTTCAGTGTCACTCTCTTGACCATAACATTGATGTGAAGATACAGTAAGAATGATGGGCCGAGATTGTCAGGAACAACTGTATTCTGTGCTTTTTCTCCTGGAGTGATAAGATTATAATGTTCATCCAGACCTGAAGACATAGCTACTGTGATTGCTTATTTGTTCTGTTAACTGAACAGAGGCACCCATCCAAAAGACACAGGATGTAGTACTGAGCTGTGCTTGTAGCAACATTTCTTCTTTAATTTGTTCAATGTGAAAAGCAACATAATCTTCAGAATCTTTTTGCATATGTTTCTCCTCTACATGTAATAATATTTATCCTATATTTGAGTGGATAATAATTTTATTGGAGCACTTATTTTCACCAATAAAAGAATTAGGATATGTAAGGGCTGGGGAGATAGCTTGGTGTTTGAGCACTGGCTGCTATTGGCAGGACACAGCTTCTATTCCTTGAAACCACAGAGTAGCCCATAATTGTCTGTTATTCCAATAACAAGGGTTAGGATGCCGTCTTCTGATCTCCTCTGCCACAAGGCAACCATTTGGTAATTCTACATCCAACCTGAACATATCTCATTCACAACAAAATAATTAGGTATTTAAAAATATTTCACCTTTGTAGGGATTTTTAAACTGAAAAATTTAGTAAGCTAATTTATATCTAACATAATATTTCATATTGTGTTTTATACAAAGTAACAGAGCTTAATGATTGCTTCACAGATATCACACTGAAACTTTCTCCCCTGGGAAAATAGAAAATGAGGATTTCATGTGACACTGAAAATACGAAGTTTATCCTGCACTTGTGAAGTCAAACTTGGAATGTGAGCACCTTTCTTAAGACAACAAAATGTAACTACAGCTCTGTTTTAATAAAAATCTCTGCCTTTATTTACATTTTATGTTTTCGTGTAAACATTGACACCAAAAACTTAAGTCAGATAAAATCATCCAACAGAGCACCAATGAGGTGTATAAAATGATATATTTTGAAAAGAATCCTATTATTAGACTAGAATGTACTTGAACATGTGCTCTTCTAGCTTCCTGAGTATAGACTAGTTGACTGTCTATTCAGCCAGTGAGGACATATTCCAGTCTTCCAAGTTCCCACTCTGTCCCTAAGCAGCAATTGAATTTCAACAGTCACAGTTGCTGTATCTATGACCTTGTGTTGACAATGCAAATAATGCTACTGGACATTTTTGTGAAAATGTGAAAATCAAAGAACTGCTCAATCGCCAGAATCACAGTGATTCATTAATTGCCAGTGAAATTTGCCATTTATATATATGACTCTTAGAAGGCTTAGCACAATAAAACTGTAGGTAAATGTCATTGAGAATACTGGACTTCAGTGATGTGGTAAATGGGGTAACATTGCTCATTCCCATACAGAATTCTGTGATTATAGAGATAGTTTCCATAACTAGGCCCAGGCAGAATGACTTCCAGGGATCTGGAGAAAGAAGCGGTTCATATGCACCTACTGTAAATGGAACTGCTTCTCTTCTTCAACCTCAAGTGTGACTTCGCTGCACTTTACGCAGGTTTGAGACAAATATTCAGTTCTGTAGAAAGTGGAGACAGAAACTTTTGGTCATCAGCCCCTCCAGCCTTTACATAACAGTGAGAATGTGGAATTTGGTGGAGTTTCCTTGTCTTTGTTTTCTGGCTGTGTAAGACTTCTATGGACTGGATAGAGGCCGTATTCTTTCCCCACTTCGGTTCACATAAGTGGCATGTGCATACTAATGGGTGAGCATTACCTAATACTCAGCTCTTTCTAAATTGTCATTTCATCCGTGTAGATCTTGTGTAGTGACAATCAATGAACATTTTCTTGTGTTTAACCACAGACATATATTTTCCATTATGATAAAATTGTCATTATTTTTCTTCAGATTTAGATCACAAATCCATGTAAAATGCCTTTTTTATACTGTGGGTGGTGATTGAGCTTGTCTTTTATTCTGATCTGACCAGCAAGTGTTTTGATTTTGGAAATGTGGGCTGATGCTTTGACTCCTTTTTCTCTCCCACTTCACTACTTCTTCTAGACTGCACCACCTCATCCTTTGTGATGTCTTCTCAGAGACAGGTTCTCATAATTCCATGTTCAACAGGAACATCCTGATGACTTAGGATATCTCCTGGAAAGTTATTGCCTGTGTCAACAACATTCTTCATACACAGCCGTGTTATTTGACTCAGGATGGTGTCATACTGCAGATCCTGAGCTTCGGCCTTCCCAACAGGGGAAAGCCTGAGCTTCAGCCTTCCAAACAGGGCAGAGCTGAAGCTCTGCATCACAAAGGTATCTACAAAAAGATTTAGCTTTTTATTCTGAGCACAGGAACGAGTGTCAATATAATTTAGAGGAAAATGTGATAGATATGCGAATGGAATACAGAGATTGGGCAATGGGAATCACATTCCTGTCACAAACTTTAATGGGAATTCTTGGAAACTTCTCCCTTCTTTCCTATTATTTATTATTTTCCAAACATAAACATACACGGAGGAACAGAGATGTAATTCTCACTCACCTTCTCATAGCCAACTCCTTGTACATTCTTTTTAGAGGAGTGCCCCAGACAGTGGCGGCATTTGGATCGAAACAGTTCTTAAAAGATTTCGTGTGCAACCTCTTTTTGTATGTTCAGTCTGTTGGCAGGAGTGTGTCCATTTGCACAACATGCCTTTTGAGTGTCTTCCAGGCCATCACTATCAGTCCTAAGGACTTTTGTTGGAAGAAACTTAAAGGTAAGGCTCCAAAGTGTGTTTGTCACTCCATTTCTATCTTCTGGGTCAAGTACATGGTAGTGCATTTCATTTTACACCTGCATGGTTATATTGAAATGAATAGTAAAAACACATCACAGAAAAGAAATTGTGAATTCTGCAGCACTGACACTCGTAATATTTTGAGAGAAAGACTATACACAGTATTACTTGTGTTCCCTCAAGTCCTGTTTTCTACACTCATCATCTGGTCCAGCGGCTCAATGATTATTATGCTATACAGACACAAGCAGCTGGTTCAACACATCCGAAGCTCTCATGTTTCCTGGAGAACTTCCCCTGAGTCCAGAGCCACCTGCTGTGTCCTGGCCCTGGTGTGCACATTTCTGACTTTTTATACCATATCTTCCATCTTACATGGTTTCATTGCTATTTTGTATACTCCTAGTTGGGGGCTGGTGAACACTAGTTGGTTAATTTCTCTGTGTTTTCCCTCTTTTGGACCATTTATTCTGATGAGTCAAGATGCCACACTGCTCACACTCTGCTCTTTCTAGATAAGGAATAAAATAGATGACATAGTTGGGCCAGGAGAGGTGGATCAGTTGTTAATAGCACTGACTGCTTTCGTATAGGATTCTGTAGTTAGCAGCAACCATTACTCCAGTATCAGGAGATCTAATGGATCCCATACCCTCTTCTGACCTCCTTATGTATTGCATGATATGGGTGTACTTAGTGAGATTCTTTCAATTCATATAGACTAAGATAAAATAATAACAATAAGCATCTAATTATTTTATATATATATATATATATGCATTTCAATGTGCAATTATTATTGAATTTTTCTGCATTTCATAAAATAACACTCAATCATCTTTAGATGTTGGAGATAGGGATGGAATGTTATATGACTAGTCTAATGTGAAAGTTGAAAATTCAGGCTGCTGTTGCTGCTGGGGGAGGTGCTGGACCCAGTGGCTCAAGATCCTGTCCTGTGGAACACTTCATGGCATGTAAAGGGAATTTAACATGGGTAAAGTTTACAGAGTTTTGTCATGAAGTAAACGTCTTGATTTACAAGCTTCAGTGCTCATAAAGAGAGGCCACACGTCCTGTTTATCAGTTTCTACCATGGAATCTTTCATGTAGACTCGCATGAAGTTTTTCATGTAGATGAACCAGTCTATGTAAGCTTGCAAAATTTTACAATAAATGATTCTCTGCACAAAGACTGGGATCCTGTAGTTATTGGTCCATGCCATTGATATCTTCACCCTGGGATCAGACCCCCCCCCCCATTATACAGAGAATCTCACTCTCCATCCATACTTAACTATAGCCCTCTCCATAACAAAACACATGGATTCTGTCATATAAATTAAGGCCTATCAAGTTAAGATTTGGACACAGATAACAGCTGTCGAAAGTTAATCCAGTGGAGTCTAGTCCACTATAAAACTTTCCAAACATAAACATGCGTGGAGAGCCACAGATTTAATTCTCACACACTTTGTCATAGCCAACTTCTTGATCATTCTCTTTAAAGGAGTACCCTAATCAGTGGCACCTTTTGGATTCAAGCAGTTCTTCAATGGTTTGCTATGTAAACTGTGTGTGTATATTGGTAGTGTTGGCAGGAGTGTGTCAATTGGCATCACCTGCCTTTTCAGTGCCTTCCAGGCCAATTTGTCTCAGCCCCAGGGACTTATGTTGGAAGAAATTTAAGGCCCAAAATCCAAAGGATGTGGTCCACTCTATTTCTGTCTGCTGGATCACATGCACAGTGCTGCAATTTATTTTCCCTCTATGTGAGTATACTGAAAAGTACAGGAAAAACATGACCAGGAAATGGGAACTGGAATTCTGCACTATTGAATTTCGTGATACATACATAGAGTCACTTTATACAGTATTACTGGTATTTCCTGAAGTCTCGTTTTCTGTTCTCACCATCTGGTCATGCAGCTCCATGATTAACATCCTGTAAAGACACAGGCAGCAGGTTCAACACATCTGAAGTTCTCATGTTTCCTGGAGAACTTCTCCTGAGCCCAGATCCACTCATGGAGCCCTGACTCTGTTGTACACATTTCTGACTTTTTATACCATATTCTCCATATTACATGGTTTCGTTGCTATTTTGTACAACCCAAGTTGGGGGCTGGTGAGCACCAATCAGCTCATTTCTCTATTTTCCCTCTTTTGGATGCTTTGTTCTGATGAGTGAACTTTCCATACTGTCCACACTCTGCTTTTTCTAGATAAAGAAAAAAAAAATAAATCTCATAATTAGGCCAGGAGAGATAGCTCAGATGTCGAGAACACTGAGTGCTCTTGTTAGCAAGCAACAGTTACTCCAGTTCCAGGGGATCTAATGGATCCTATAACCTCTTCTGACTTCCGGAGCCATTGCATGATATGGGTGTACATACACACATCTAAAAATATACTCATATACTAAGATAAAGAATAATAAAGATAACTATCCTCTAATTGTTTTATGTATATGCATTTCAATGTGAAATTATTATTGGATTTTTATGCTTCATAATATAAAAATTAATCATATTTATATGTTGGAGATGAGGGTGGCATGCCATAAGACAATCTAAACTGAAAGTTTAATAATCAGGCTGCTGGTGCTACTGGGGGAGGTGCTGGGCCCAGCATCTGAAGGCCCAGTCATGTGGAACACCAAATGGCAAGTAAAAGGAATTTAGCCTGGATAAAATATTAAACATTCTGGGCTGGAGAGATGGCCTAGCGGTTAAGAGCGCCGACTGCTCTTGCAGAGGACCCGGGTTCGATCCCCAGCACCCACATGGCGGCTGAGAACCGTCTGAAACTCCAATTCCAGGAGAACTCCAGTTCCAGGGGAATCCGAGACCCTCTTCTGACCTCCACGGTGTTGGACGACACGGGTGCACAAACTTGCATGCAGACAGTACATTCATACACATACAGAAATAAATAAAATTTAAAAAATAGTAAACATTCTGTTATGAAGGGAACATTTGATTGACAACCCCAGCACTCATAAAGAGAGGCCACACATTCCGTTTATCAGTTTTAACCCAGGAACCTTGCATGTAGACCAGCATGAAGTTTTGCACATAGCAAAAATTCTCTTTCTATGTAAAATTGCCAAATTGGACAATAAATGATTATCTGCACAATAACTGAAGTCCCATGGCCATTGCTCTGTGCCATAGACATTGTCACCCTGGGAGCTGTTCCCCAACATACAGAAACCTCAAATTGATACATCATCACCCATCCATACCTAACTATAGCCCTCCTCTCTAACAAAACTCATGGATTCTTTCATATAATCTGAAACCTATGGAGTCAAGATTTGGACTCAGATATCAGTTCCTGAAAGTTAGTCCACTGGAGTCTAATCCCAATGTCTAGAATCAATCCCTTAGAGAAGATCAATTCTCCCTTACCTCACAGTAATCATTTGCCAATAATTATTGTCCTAAATTTGGGCCTATTGTCCATTTACCCAGTTCTGTGCTGGGATTTGTCTGAGTGATTCAGTTTGGGTCTAGGTCATAGGGTCACCATTGATGCACATTCCTAGAAACAAGTTCCATGAGGCCTGGAAGAGGCTGTTTCTTTATGTTCATTCACCAACCATTGCTCTTACAATCTTTCCTCCAGATCTTCCTCAATGGTCACTTATGCATAGGGGGTTGTGTCCTAATATAAGAATGCTGTCTAGGGACATGAACTCTGCTGTGTCTTATTTTTTAAATATTGGACATGTGGTTGTCTGTGTGTATGACACTCTGTTGCATGAGAAAACTTTACTGGTGAGAGTTGAGGAATGCATTTGTGTTCTCTCTACCCATTGTCTGATATGTTTCATCGACCTTAGGTGTTGTGGTGGTTTTATCACATCACCTTCCAAAAATCAATATGCCAGTTTTTTTGCAGAAATATTTATTCTTGGTCAGATCAACCCCAAAGTATAGAATTTTTTTTCCATTTAAAGGTACACCAAACTGAACTGGTATGATCAGAGGTCGCCCATTTAATCCTGCGATTTACATTTCTTTGACCCCTTCCTTTTAGCCAGCTGATATGAGAAGTAGCTTGCAAACAAGATCTGAATGCAGCCACCTATTCAAGCTCTCTAGCAAGCTGTCAAGCTCTCTAGCAAGCTGTCATGGCTGTTCCAAAACTTTGAACTTTTCGAAGACCCCATGAGTATATTACCATCTTACTCAAAGAAATATAAATTTGGCCACTTCTACTTACTCTACCCTAATTCTGGGCCAGTACCAGCTTGAGTATATAATATATAATATATAGAATATAGATATATATATATATATATCAGTGTCAACAGGAATATTGTATGACCATCAAGTTCTGAAGGGTAACTTAGGGCATGGACAATATTCCATAATGGTTAGGGGTATTAAATGTATAACTCAGAAACACATTACAGTGAACCAATCCATTTCTGGCACTGGCCGGTTCATTTACTTTAAAACCCCATTATAGGACAATTCAATTCAAATCCTTTTTCATATGTATGTAAATATAGATAAATATATGGACGTTTCTAAAATAGATTGTATCCATAATACTTTTTTTTTTGGTCTTTTTGAGACAGGGTCTCCCTGTAGTCCTAGCTGTCCTGGAACTCACTCTGTAGACCAGGCTGGCCTTAAACTCACAAAGATCCGCCTGCCTCTGCCTCCAAAGTGCTAGGATTAAAGGCATGTGCCCCCACACGGGGCGAATACTCTTCAAAATATCTTTAGTGTAATTATACTTCCCATTCTCTCTACTCTACACTAATCTCCCCCTCTGTTCACAACTTAAATGATATTTAGCCATTATTCTCAATTCCTATGCCAAAATGAGATGGATCCTCTTCCAAGGTTGATGCTTCCTACAGGCTGATATGTAATGATCAGAAAGGAGCCCACCTCACTGGGAACCAGGGTCTTCAGGGCCACTGAGGAAGCAGTCAGAGGCCCCTTGGCTTCTGATGCATGGTGGGGAAGAGCCAGCCTACCTCACTGGGAGCCTGGATCTTTAGGGACACTGAGGCCACAGCCAGTTTGCTGGCTTGCTGGCCAAATCAGGTTCCCCCACCCCCATGTCAGCCAACCTAGAGGAACAGGCCTACATTCCAACAAATAAACAGTGGAATTTCACATTAGATTACAAACCACGAATCAAACCCACATGCTAAAAGCACAAAGAAAAATCAACAATGTGTGAAAAGCAATAAGATATCCCCACCAAACTCTATCAGTCCTATCGAAGGCTCCAACGAGATCTCTCTGGAGGTAACCCAAGACACAGATCTTAAAAGAACAATAATAGATATATTCAAAGAAATCAAGGACCTAAAGGGAGAAAACGACCAACTTCGGAAGGAAATGGAAATGCTGAAAAAAATCTCAGGCTGAAACGTAAAAGGAAACCAAAAATAAATAGATAAATAAATAAATAAATAAATAAATAAATAAATAAATAAATAGAATGGCCAACTCTGGAAGTAAACGGAAATACTAAAGGAATCTCAGGTTGAAATGAAAAAAGATATTTAAAAAAACTCATATAGTCAGCATGAAAGGGCAGGAGAAAGTCTCAGTAACAGAATGGACAAAGCAGAAAATGAAGTATCATCCCTAGAAGATAATGTGGAAGAATGGAAGAGCTCAAGCAAAGACTATGCAAAATTAAATACAAACCAACAATAAAACACAAGAGGGGAATAACCAAGAAATGTGGGACACCATGAAGACACCAAACCTCCACATCATAAGTATAGAGGAAGGAGAAGAATCTCGGGATAATGGTTTGGGCCAGATCTTCAACAGAATTATAGAAGAAAATTTCCGCAAATTGAAATAAGATAACCCATACAAATACAAGAAGCACATAGAAAATCAAATAGACAAGATGAGAAATGAAACTCCTGGTGGCATATCATAATCAAAAGGATAGATGCTCAAAACAAAGACAGAATACTGAAAGCCACATGAGAAAAACAGTAAATTACATATAAAGGAAGACCCATAAGAATTACAGTTGACTTTTCAATGCGAACTATGAAAGCCAAAATAGCTTGGACCAAAATATTTCCAGCACTACATGACTACAGATGTCAACCCAGGATACTATACCCAGCAAAAACTGTCAATAATAATCGAAGAAGAAAGGAAAATATTCCATGATATATACAAGATGAAAGAATACATGTCTAGAAAACCATCCCTCCAGAAAATACCCAAAGCAATTGAGAGGACAGAGGAAAGGAGCAGCTATTCCAAAGCAGTAAGAGATACTGATTAATGAAGATATAACCCCAGAAATACAAACAGAAGAAAAATGCAAACAGAAAATAAACTAAATGGAAACTATATAACTCTCAATATTGTCCTTCTTTACGGCTGCATAGAATTCCATTGTGTACATGTACCATATTTTCTCTATCCAATCGTCATTTGAGGGGCATTTGGGTTGATTCCAGTTTTTTGCTATTGTAAACAGAGCGGCAATAAATATAGCTGTGCATGTATAAGGAGAAATATCATGTTGATGAGGTCATTCTCCAGCTGTAGATTGGAGCCAGCTGTTATAGAGGTATTTTCTTGTAAAATCAGTAAAACTGCCTTTTTAATTGACTAATGGACATAGAACACTGTGAAAAGGATTATTCTCTATTCAGAACCAAATATAATGCTAAAGTCTCCT
The DNA here is from genome assembly GCA_009823505.1 of Rhizomys pruinosus. Taxonomy (NCBI): domain Eukaryota; kingdom Metazoa; phylum Chordata; class Mammalia; order Rodentia; family Spalacidae; genus Rhizomys; species Rhizomys pruinosus. The sequence continues at coordinate 2,113,052 of VZQC01007170.1, read as the reverse complement.
TAAGCTTGCACTTAAGCAAAATATATTAATACAGGAGCTCTGACATCAACAATGGATTATTCTACCAAGGAGATGTTGGCCAGGGGATCCAAGCCCCCACCAAAGGTAAAGGCTCCTTGCCTCCAAACTGGGATATCTGCAAGAAGAGAGGTGATAAGGCCCTGCTGTTGAAGACCTGATATAAACATGGGAAAGATGTATGGAGACCGCACTTGCAAGAATACAGATGGTCTCTGGAATGCCAGAGAGTGTTACCAAAGGCCACTAAACCAATAAAGCAAATATAGGTCTCCTTGAGTCAAGCAAGACTCCTCCGTCAGCACCAGCTACACCTCATCTGCCTGGAAATACTGTGCAGCAGTGGCAGCCATATGTCTGTATATCCCAAATCTAATTGGCTATTAGCTCTCTCCTTGGAGGAATAACCCACGGCTGATGCCACAAGCTTACATCCTCTAATGGTTAGGAGATATTATAAACCACATGAAGACCCTATCATACTTAACAGAAGAAAATGTAATTCATGGATTAACATACCATCCAAATATCTGTGTCTATACCAAAGTAACCTACCATAACAATTAGTACTGTTTAAATACCTATATATCTAATTGCATGTGCTTCATTATTAAAGTATTGGTCAGTTCTGATGTATCTCTGTTTATTTTTTTGTCCTGTTGATCTATCTAAGGGGATAAGTGGGGTGTTGAAGTCCCCCACTATTAGTGTGCTAAGATTAATCTTTGTCTTGAAGTCCTGTGGAGTAGTGTTTATAAAGTTAGGTGCACCAGAGTTTGGTGCATAAACATTTAGGACTGTGAAGTCTTCGTGGTTAATTGTTCCTTTAACAAGGATGTACTGACCTCTTCATCCCTTCTGATTAATTTTACTTTGAGATCTATTTGCCTGATATTAGAATAGCCTCTCTGGCTTGTTTTTTGCTACCATTCTCTTGGAATACTTTTTTCCATTCTTTCACTCTAAGGTGGTGTCTGTCTTTGAGGATTAGATGCGTTTCTTGTAGACAGCATATAGAAGGATTCTATTTCCTAATCCATCTACGCAGTCTATGTATTTTGATTGGGGAGTTTAGACCATTATTATTTTAAGTTATTATTGAGATATGTGTACTGAGATATGTGTGTTTTACCTTATTTTTTTGTTTGCATTCTTGGTCTAGGTTTGTATTTACTGTGTTATGCTTTTGTTGATTTCTCTTTTTGATTGCTTAGGGAAAGTTGCTTCTTTCCTCTGTTCTTTGGATTGCTTTGAGGATTTTCTGAAACATTATTTTCCTGGACATGTATTCTTTCATCTTCTTCATGTTGTGAAAGGCTTTTCTTTCTTTTTCAACTATTATTGACATTTTTGCTATGTATAGTAGTCTGGATTGGCATCTAAAGTCGTTTAGTACTGGGGATACTTTGGTCCACATTCTACTGGCTTTCATAGTTTGCAGTAAGAAGTCAGCAGTGATTTGGTTGGGTTTCCCTTATATGTAACTTGTTTTCCTCTTGTGGCTTTCACTATTTTGTCTTCTAGTCTTGTCTATTTGGTACTCTATGTGCTTCTTGTATTTCTTTGGGTTTGTCTTTTTTCAGTTTGGGGAAATTTTCTTCTATTATCCTGTTGGTAATAGTAGAAAGATATGGTAAATAGTTCTGTCTTGGGATTCTTGTCCTTCCTTTCCCTATGATGAGAAGGTTTGGTTTTTTTCATAGTGGCTCATATTTCCTGGTTGTTCTACTCTTGTTTTTTTTTTTTTTTTTTTTTTTTTNTTTCCTGGTTGTTTCACTAGTGTGTGTTTTTTTTTTTTAATTTTTCGTTATCTTTACTTGAGCATTTTAGTTGCTTTGTGTTATCCTGCAGGCCTGATATTATTTTTTCTGTATCTTTTTTTTTCTACTTCTGAGTTTTTCCCCATCCTTTTCTGTTGATGGCTGTTCAATGTCCTTTGTCATTTCATCCTGTGATTTCTTTAGTATTTCCACTTTCTTCTGCAGCCTGTCATTCTCATCTTATTAGTTCAATGGTCAGTTTCTTTTTACATTTTGGCTTGGGATCTTTTCAGCATTTCCACTTCCTTCCAGAGTTTGTCATTTTTTCTTTTTAGTTCTTTCCAATGTTTTTCATTATCTCCCTCTAGGTCCTTCTTGAGTTTTTCATTCTCTTCCCTTAGTTCTCTAATTTCTTTGAATATGTCTAGAATTGTTCTTCTAAAATCCATGTCTTGGTTTCCTTCCAGGGACATCTCATTAAAGGAATATTCTGTAGGGTTGGTAGAGTTTGGTGTGAATTTATTATGAGCTTTCCCCATGTTTTTTTTTTCTTTGTGTCTTTGATATGCGGATTTGTTTGTTTATTGTTTCTTTGGATTCTGTCACCTCCACGTTGGCTGCCCAGTCCATAATCACTAATACTGTGACCTCTAGCTCCTCTGCACACAGCTCAACCAAGTTGGGCACGGGTGAGGTGGAGGGTTGTATTGCTACTTTGGCCAGTGCCCTGTTGGCCAAGCCTCCACAGAGGAGGAGGGGTGCACAAAGCACCAGGGCAGTTGGGGCTCACCTGGACACACACTGGTGTTGTGTGGACCCCAAGTCTGACTCCACCTACACTGTATGAAGGAGCATCCTCCTGTTCTACACAGCATATCCTATGTCCTCCTGTCCTACACAGCACATCCTACATCCTCTTGCCCTACATGGTACATCTTGCATCCTCCTGTCCTACATGGAACATCCTATGTCCTCCTGTTCTACATGGTACATTCTACATCTTCCTATCTTACATGGTACATCCTACATCATCTTGTCCTACATGACACTGGGTTCACAGACAACTGTGCCAATTCTGTTGGCTTTGAGAACACATGCATTCACTGACACTATGTCATCTTGATTGGATGTATAGGGTGGGCTTGTAAATGTAGCCACATGCAGTTCTATTTCCTTCAGGGATCCAGCTCTAGAAGGAAGCCTGGCAGTGCAGACAGCCTTGCTCATCCATCCTTCAGCATGCTTATGAATCTGGTATTGCTCTCCACAGAACAAGATTGTTGACCCCAAATGGTCTCTCCTCACTAGAGAATATTTAGTGCCACCCTGAGAACCCCTGCACAGTAAGTGGCACCTTGCCATTTTTGAACCTTGTTTCAGCCAAGCCATAAAATTCCTACATCTTCACTTACACAACCATGAAGTGGTGTGTTTTTGAATGTGCAATCACTTTCAAATTTTTGTAATTTTCCTTTTGAGGTGGATCTGTCTGTGTTCACAGCTGGCCTGGAACTTACTATATAGACAAGTTTAGATTCTATCTCTCAGAGTTTCACCCTGTGCGTGCTCTGTTTCCTTCATGTTGGGATTAAAGGTATGTGCCACCACGTCTGGCTTTATTTAAAAATTTTATTTGATATCATGTGCTGTATGCAGAGGTGCCATGTGATTTCACTGGTCTTGACACAACTGATAGAAACAGATCCCAACCTTGATATGCCAGTAAAGGAAATTAATTAGCTAACCTTGGAGTTATATATTTCTTTTCATGTTTACGGGGAAATAAAAATCCCTTTAATAAATGGTGGAGTGATTCTGGGTAGTCTATAATTTAAAATTCCTTGAAATGACAACAACTCTGACTTTTGGTTCCATATAGCAAAGTCTATGCCAAAACTTAAACTCCTTCAGAATAAGATTAGGCTGCTTTCTAGATTGTGAGTGTTTACCACTAGAAATGCTCATAGGGACATTTGATAGTCACCTGGTAGGAGGGTTGGAAGGAATTCCATTGGCTAGGAAGCTGATCTCTAATACAGCCTCCCGGCCTACAGATTTCTAGTGGTTCTGTCTCAGTTTGCCCATGGTTGAATGATTCTAATAGATACTCACATGAATGTCACTGTCTTTATCATATGCTCCTTAATTTCCTGAATTTCAAAATATTAATTTATTTGGAAACAGGTGGGGCAGCTCACCAGGTAAGTGCATGTAAAAACTTGGGTCCAGATCCCCAATACTCATAAAGAAGTGAGGTGTAAATATCTAGAATCTGGTGCTGTGGGACAGAGACAGGAGGATTGAAGGGGCTTGCCAGTCACTAGCTTAACTCCAGGTTCAGTGAGAGTCCCTATTTCAACAGAATACTGTGCAGAGTGATAGAGGAGGATGCTGATCTTCTTTAGCCTCTACATGCATACATGGGAACATAGCTTCTTACTCACTTTTGCATAAGCTCTACACGTACACTATACACACAGTGACATACATGCCATTATACACACACACATTGAAAAATTACTTTGTCTCTATAGCAGCATTTTTAGGTTGTTCCCTCTCTAATTTTTACCATTATCATGGAGAAATATATGTTGGGTATAGTCTGGAAAACATTAACATATCTACATGCAACAATACAGCTCCACTGCTTAGCACTGCCAATTCGTAGATCTGTGGTATGGAAAAATTCATACTTCCTCATATTCACATTGCTCCTCTGCAAATTTCACAGAATGACAAGTGTGCACCTCCCTCACAGAGCTGCCAATCATATAAATAGCCATGGATTACTTAGCAAAAGAAAAAAACAGGACTTTGCAATTCTAAGACTTTGGGAGGGCAGCAACATATAAAAAGCCCATCAAATGAGGCTGGGCCTTCTCACATCATTCTTCCAGCAAGGGCAAAGGGCATGGGCTTCCAGGAAGCCATGTTGAACCAGAGACCTGGCTGCTGCCTCATCTTGGGTGAGTTTACTCTTTCCAGTCATTACTTTGCAGGCAATCTCAATAAATTCTGGTGTTACTTCACTTAGCAAAATATGTTTGAGTTCTATCCATTTGACTGCAAAGTTCATGATACCATCTTTCTTTACCACTGCATAGCACTCCTTTGTGTAGATGTGGCAAATTTTCTCTATCCACTCCTTGGTTGAGGGGCACTTGGGTTGGTTCCAACTCTTTGCTATTGTGAAGAGAGCTCCAAAAAGCATGGTTATGCATATGTCTGCAGTAGGATGAGTCTTGTGGGTTTATACCCTGGAGTAGTATGACTGGGTCAGGTGGTAGGTTCATTTTGAGTCTTTTTAAAGTGTTATCCATATTGTTTTCCATAGTGGTTTTATGATTTTTACATCCCCATGAGCAGTGGATGAGTGTCCCTTTACTCCACATCCTCTCCAGCATTTGGTATCATTTGTTTTCTTGATTCTAGCCAGTCTTATTGGAGTGAGATGATATCTTAAAGTGCTTTTAATTTGCATTTCCTTAATTACTAGTGATGTTGAGCACATTTTAAGATGTTTCTCAGCTATCTTTATTTCCTCACTTGTCAAATATCTGTTCAGCTCTCTACTCCATCTTTTCAGTGATCCATTTGTTTTCTGACTTCTTTATTTTCTGAATAATTCATACATTCTGGATGTTAATGCTATGTCTGATGTATCAGTGGCAAAGGTTTCCTCCCACTCTGTTGGTATTCTCTTCACTGATTGTTTCTTTAGCTGTACAGAAGCTTTTGAGTTTAATGAGGTACCACTTGTCAATTGTCGAACTTATATCCTGCAGAGCTGCTGTCTGATTTCTTTTTTTTGATTGTATCTTTGCTTGGGTTTGGTATTAGAGTGATGCTGGCTTCATAGAAAGAATTTGGATGATTTCCTTCTTTGTTTGTATCCTTCTAAAACGTTTGAGTAGCAATGGTTATAAGTCTTCTTTAAATGTTCTATAGAATTCTGCCATGTAACCATCTGGACCTGGGCTTATTTTAATTGGCAGGGTTTTTTATTATATTTTCAATTTCCTCAAATATTATGGGTCTGTTTAAGCTTTCAATCTCTTCTTGGGTAACCTTTGTTGAATTCTGGAATTTCAGATATTTATTCATTTCTCTAAGGTTTTCAAATTTTGTACAGTATAGGTTTTTGAAGTATTCCCATATGATTGACTGGATGTTTTCATTTTTTGTTGTGATGCTTTCCACTTCATTATGAATTGTATTTATTTGGAATTATGTGTGCTTTCTTTGGGTTAACTGGGCTAGAGATCTATCTTGTTTATCTTTTCAAAAACCAACTTTTGGATTCATGGATTCTTTCTGTTGTTTCCTTTGTTTCTATTTCATTGACTTCCACTCTTATTTTATTTCTTCCTTTGTGTTGGGTTGAGGGTTCATTTGTTGTTGTCTCACAAGTGGTTCTAGGTGCAATGTTAGAGTGTATATTTGTGCTCTTTCTGTTTGTTTGTTTGTTTTTTCATGCAGGGCTATAAATTTCCCTCCTAGGGCTGCTTTTATACTATTCCATCGGTTTTCTTGTGTTGCCATTTTCTTTGGGTTCCAGGCATGCATTTATTTCTTTCTTTATTTCTTCCTTGACCAATTCATCATTCAGGAGTGTGTTGTTTAATCTCCATGTGTTTTTTTAGATAGTAGGGTTTATCCTGGTGTTGATATTGAGCTTTATTGCACTATGATCTGGTAGAATGCATGAAATTATTTCTTTCTGTAATCGTTGAGGTTTTTTTCCGTGTCACAATATGTGGATAATTTGGAGTATTTTCCATTGGGTACTATGTAGAAAGTGTATTCTCTGCTGTTTGGATAGACTATTTGGTAAATGTCTCTGTGGTCCTTTTGGTGTATTGTTCAGTTCAGAAGTCTCTCTGTTTATTCTTTGGTTGACTTGTCCAAAGGGCTCCGGAGTATTGAAGTCCCCTACTATAAGTGTGCAGGGATTAATCTGTGCTTTGAGGTCCTGAAGAATTTTGCTTATAAAGTTCCTTGCAACAGAGTTTGGTGAGTAAACATTCCCAATTATGAAATCTTCATGGGTAATTGTTCCTTTGATAAGAATGTAATGACCCTCTTTGTCTCTTCTGATTACTTTTACTTTGAACTCTATTTTGGCTGATATTAAAAGAGCAACTTCTGCTTGCATTTTGGTACCATTTGTTTGAAATACTTTTTCCCATCCTTTCACTTTAAGTTGGTACCTATTCCTGGGGGTGAGATAAGTTTCTTGTAGACAGCAAGATGGGTTCTGTTTCCTAATCCATTCTCCCAGTCTATGTCATTTTATTGGGGAATTTAGTACATTAATATTTAAAGCTATATTTGAGATATGTTTGTTTCTTCCTTTCACCTTATTTTCTTGATTGCATTTTTGATCTAGTTTAGTACTTCCACAGTTATTGCTTTTATTAATTTCTCTTTCTAGGTGCTTGGGGATAGTTGATCATTTCCTTTGTCTTTTGAATAGCTTCGAGTAGTCTCTGAAATGTTAGTTTTCCAGATATGTATTCTTTCATCTTGTTTATGTCATGAAACTTGTTTTTCTCTTGTGACTTTCAGTATTTTGTCTTTCTTTTGGGCATCTATCATTTTAACTATGATATGGCATGGGGGATTTCTTTTCTGATCTTGTTTATTTGGTGTTCCATGTGCTTCTTTTTTTGTATAGGTTTGTCTTTTTTTTAGTTTGGGGACATTTTCTTCTATTATTTTTTTGAAGATCTGATCAATATAATTCTCAGGAGATTCTTCTCATTTCTTTATCTCTATGATGCAGAGGTTTGGTATTTTCATAGTCTCCCACATTTCCTGGTTGTTCCACTCTTGTGTATTTTTAATTTTTCACTCTTCACTTGCATATTCTAGTTGTTCCGTGTTATCTTCCAGGTCTTATACTATTTTTCTGCTTCCTCCATTTTGCATCTCAAGCTTTTTCCCATCCTTTCCTTTTGATAGGATGAGTGGTCAATTTCTTTTTCATTTCATCCTGAGATTTCTTCAGTGTTTCTACTTCTTTTTGGAGCTTCTCATTCTCTTCTTGTAGCTCCTTGCTTCAGTGGTTGTTTTCCTTTTTCATTTAAATGTGGGATATTTTTGGCTTTCCACTTCCTTCCAGAATTTCTCATTCTTTCCCTCTCGTTACTTCTGAAGTTTGTCATTCTATCCCTCTAGTTCTTTGCTGAGTTTTTCATTATCTCCCCCTAGTTCTCTTATTTATTCTTTATATTATTTGATTTTTTGAATATGGTTACTATTCTTCTTCTAAGATCCGTGTCCTGGTTTACCTCCAGGGAGATCTCATTGTAGGAATCTTTTATAGGTTTGGGACAGTTTGATGTGGAATTATTATGTGCTTTTCCCATATAGCTCTTTCGTAGTGCTTTTGGCATGTGGGTTTGTTCTTTTTTTTTTTGTTTTTTTTTTCTTTCATTTATATTCTGACATGAATCTTGGATATTTCTTGACTGTCTTGAAGGCTTGCTTTGCTTGTTTCCTTCAAATACCTTTATTGTTTTCTCCTTATTTATGGAGGGTTGGCTTGTCTAGGTTTTAGGCCTTCAGTTTTGGTTTTGTATTGGAAGGTCTATCTCACTCGTGCCTTTTTTCTTCTGAAGTTTCTCCAAAAACTGGGTAGGGAACAGCCAGGTCATAATCCTGCAGCCAGGTCCTCTAGGTTGGTTGTGGGGCTTGACATTCCAGGACTGACACTGTGTCAGGATTGTTGTTTCTTTTATTGCTTTGTTTCCTGGAATTAGTTCTTGAGTGGGTGGGTGGGGGGATATTTGGGGGGACCTTGGCATGCACAGCAGTATCCTGTGCTTTGGCTAGCTGGGTAACTCCCCCATGCTGCATACATCTGATGAATAATCCACCTAGCTGAAGTCCCTGGCCTCTAAGCACATACCCTTGTGGCTTTAGCCCACCTGTGCTCTGGGTAGCATAGCTGAAGTGACTGATCTCTGGATGTGATTTTTGCCCTGCTAGTTTTTGGTCTTCTCTTAGTCCTGTATTGCCTCACAATGTCTCTATTCCTCCCTTTTGGATTGGGATTGTGTGTTTGGTTCCACTGTATGTTGGGGATATATAATTTGTCCTTTGATTTTACATTAGCTTACAGTTAAAAGATTGGCCTGGTCTCAGATGAGACTTTGGGCTGTAGGCTTTTGAACAGTATTGAGACTGAAAAGAGTATGGGACATTTTAAGAATGGACTAAATGTGCTGGGTATGGTGGCGCACGCCTTTAATCCTAGCACGTGGGAGGCAGAGGCAGGTGGATCTTTGTGAGTTCAAGGCCAGCCTGGTCTGTAGAGTAAGTTCCAGCACATCTGGGGATACAGGGAGAGCCTGTCTCAAAAAGACAAAAAAAAAAGAATGGTCTAAATGCATTTTTCATTTTTTAATGGTCATAAGCCTACGGGGGGGGGGCAGAGAGTGGAATGTGTTGGTTTGAATGAGAATATCCCCTATATGCTTCAAGTACTCAAATGTTTTGTCTCCAGTTAGTGGCTCTGATTTTGGAGTCCTTAGAAAGTGTGGCCATGCTGGAGGAATTACAACCCTGTGGGCAGGCTTAGAGAGTTCAAAAAGCCTTGCTAGTCTCCAGTAGCTCTCTCTCTGCTTCCTGTGCCCACTTGAAGATGTGAACCCCAGCTTTCTGCTTCAGCTCCTGCCACCATGCCTCCCCACCAGGATGGACTCTAATTCTCTGAACCCTCAATTGTAAGCTCAGATAAAATTTTCCTTTTATATGTTCCCTTGGTCATGATGGTTCTATCACAGCAACAGAAAAGTGAGTAATACATACACTTACAGTAATTGGGGATACAAGTTGTTATTAATATTTGTTTTACTCCTAATTTGTACTAGATTTCCAGTGACAAATATGGAATTAAATGTCCACAAATGCTTTCTATATTTTCCTATATCATATAATATTACCTGTGACATTTCTTTGCCTATAGGATAATTAGACTCAAGAAAGACTGGGTTTTGCCTCCTTGAATCAACAGTATAAAGTCCAATAAAACAGTTCAAAGGGACTTAATGGACCTTTACAACTTGATTGCTATCTATAGGCATGTAATACAACTACCTTTAAAATTATTTATCAAAATATAAAAGCCTGAAAAAACAAGAGAAACTTACCTATTCATGGAGGTAATACAAAAAGGGCAAGGGCAATATGGCTCCCTTTGGGATGCAGTTTGTAGAGAACTCGTTACTCTAAATAATTTGTGAATTTTTCAATTTTAAAACAGAAAAAATTACAGCCCCAATCCTTTACTAATGTTGGGAAAAAGGATTTGCTTGTATGATCCCAAAGGCAGAGACACAACCAACCTTGGAGTCTGTGAGAGGCATTTGTCCTTGGAAAGTGGAAGTGGACCAGGGGCCACCAGCAAAGAGATAGATTCATGTAGATATCAAAAAAGAATGGGAGAAGTCTGAGAAAATGCCACTTCACAGGGAACAAACACACAGGGTGATGCATAAGATTTTCTGCTGTCATCTCTCTGGGTTGAATCAATTATTATTACAGTGGCTCCTTATGGGACATGCTTGACTGCTTCCTTTGACCAACAGGCATAAGCTTTGCTGGAGGGATAGTCTTTATCCACAAAATTTAATTGAAGAGAGTACCATGGCCAGGTATAATTGTAAAATCTTAAAAGATTAATGGTTAACTAAAACATAGTAGTCAAGAGGGACTTTGGTACTAGTAAGGAAGTTAATTTGTCTATACATCTATACATCTAAAAGATATGGTGACAAGGAAATTTGTGCCTATCCATTTGGATAATTCTCATACTTGCAGATTTTGCTTTATGGTCAGGTGAGGCATGTGGATGGGTAAAACTTATGTTACCAATTATGGACTACTTTTAACAAGGATCTGGTGGGTAGGGCTCTGTAACCCCCCAAAAACCCTATTTGCCTATAATACTGGGAGACAATAAAAGGAGACAAAAGAGGAGGCAAAAAAGGAGATAGTAAGACCTCACTGTCGAACATATGGTGTTAGCATGGAAAGGATGTTCAGAGACCTCACTTGCAAATGGACAGTTAGTTGGTCTCCATTGTGCCAAAATCACCAGGGGGATCACTAAAAATGGTCTCTTAATTAAAGCAAGACTCACCAGCCACACCTAACTTCCCTGGAGATATGTGCATTCAGTGGCAGTCTGATAGTTGTGTGCCTAAAAATTTTACTAGCTATTAGCTCACTCTCTCATGAGGTAGCCCACAGTTGATACCATAGTTTGCACCCTCTAGTGACTAAGAAGAATTATAGGCCAAAAGAGAAATTTAATGTCCTTTCATGGCACAAAAGCCACAGTTCTTAGATTAAGATACCACCTAAACCTTTATGCCTGTACCCATAACGTGACTTGTTATGATAATTAATGTTTAAGTGCCTGTACATTTTACTATTTAAGTTTTACTGCTAGAATTAAATAAAAGCAACCCCTGGAAGAGCTGCCAATCAATTGGCAGGGAGCCTGGACAGACCCCAGAGTCTGATGTGTCACTTCAAGGAAAAATAGAGTGTTTCACTTCTCACCCTCTCTTGCCCCTTTTCCCAAAGCCTAGGGACCACTTGCAGAAGAGGGGCACATCAGAGTGTAAGGGCTGAAGAGATGGGTATGAAATGTGAGATAACAGCAAATATGGATTGGACTTTATTTGAATAGCATAATTAAACATGCAGGCCTACTCAGCCATTTTGAGACATTGAGGTACAACAAAATCCCTATTGTGTAAAATTGGACACAGATGTTTGCTAATTGGGTTTGTGCAAACATTGTTTTTTTTTTTCAATAATTTTTATTTCTGTATGTGTATGAATGTACTGTCTGCATGCAAGTCTGTGCACCCGTGTCGTGCAACGCCGCGGAGTTCAGAAGAGGGTCTCGGATTCCCCTGGAACTGGAGTTCTCCTGGAATTGGAGCTTCAGACGGTTCTCAGCCGCCATGTGGGTGCTGGGGATCGAACCCGGGTCCTCTGTGAGAGCGGTCAGCGCTCTTAACCGCTAGGCCATCTCTCCAGCCCCGCAAACATTGTTTTTATTTGCTGTATCTCTATATTAAGTTTTATTGGCATAAATTAGTCTTAGAATTTTTACAGAGCAGTCATGGCTATTTGGGCCAGACAAAGATAGTTGGCCACTATTTCCATAACACTATCTGAGGCTAATACAAAAAGGGGGAAGTGTAGGCAAATTCCATTCTGAGTTTAGGTTTACATGGGATAACTTTCTAGTCAGTGCCTCCCGGAGGCAAAAATGAGAGTCATGGGACCTCCCTGGCTATGCCCATGAATTGGGATGTGTTGAGGCAAAGGTCTGGGGTTGGATCCTAGGAGGTGAGATCACACTTTATATAGTCTGTTCATTTTATTTATTTTTTTTAATTAAATTAGTTTTTATTGATGCTTTGTGCATTTCATACATTTTTTCCAATTCAGTTCAGGCTTATTTCCCTTTCCCTCCCCCCCCCACCCCATCCCAGATCATGCATTCTGCCATAACTGTCCTGCATCTTTCTCTCAGTTTTTTTTAGTCTGTTCATTTTAAATAAAGTGCCATTATACATTTGGATTCCTACCCTACCATTTGTCCGTGTGCTGTGCTTCTCATGCACTTGCTTCCTACATGGCCTAGCCCACTGTGGAAATCAATGGGCTGAACTACAGCCTTTCTCATTCAAGCAGTACATTATCCAAATTAACAGTTGGCAGAAAAGCTCACATGGAAAAGCATAGTGAGCATATGAGAAATACACAAAGATGGATTTATCTTGATCATTCATTTACCTGTTTCATCTTTAGGAATCCAAAATTAGAGCTCTTCATATTCTCAAGAAACATATCTACTTCTGCTGTCTATTCAATGGACTTGTCTTAGAAGGTGACATTTGCTTAAGTGATTCCAAATTTTAAAAGTATGGATAGGATTTGTCAGCTGTGCTCCTAGAAAGGAATGTCTCTCACCATGTGCAAATTAGTCATGGTTAAATATTTTTCTACTGCATTCTCCATTTTGGACTCTTCCTAATATTTTATCATGTTATCACATATATTCTCATTCCATTATGCAAAGTAGCACAATCTTTTCCAATATGTATTTTGACTTTATATTATTCCTTCATGAGAAAGTCTCAAATCTTCTCTGATTCAGTCATATTATAGCATTCTCTACAGGGAGCTAAGTTAAGGATCAATAACTTATTATCTAATTTATTTCTGTTTGTACATTGAATCAAATGAGACACATAAACATCTGTGGGAATCTCACAGATCACAACTCAAAGTTTCCCACACTTTTGTCAGGAGACACTGTCAGTCTTCAGGAATCATAAGCACATAAAACATTTTCAAAACAGGTTGTGTCTTAAAGACACATGGCACCATGAATTATTTTACATAATTAACAGCTGGAAAAAAGTTTCAGAAACATTTCCGAGTCTCAAGGCCACTTCCATCATTGCCTTTGCAGGTGAAATGAAAATTGCAATTCTGAAGGGAGGTGGGATCACAGAGTCACAGACCTTTATCTCAGAATAGATCTGCCTCCCTCTGTGATAGTGCTGCTTATTAGGAACTGAAATTATTTCCTCTGAGAGTACTGTCTTGCATAGAATGGAAACCAGGTGAGTGTCTTCAGTTTCATTATGAGGGGAAAACAATGACAGACACAGATCTATGTAAGTATATCTGCTGAGAGAATGTGGTATGGATGCAGAACGAGGAATGGAACATAGAAGATCTAGGCTAATTCCATACTTAAGGGGAGTGCTACTAAATTGTCCTCACATAATTCCAGTCCAGGGTGGCTACTATTAGTCTATCATGAGCTGTCTACTGAGAAGGATTGTGTGTGAGAATGCACAGGGTAATTATGTGTGTATGAGAGTGCTTAAAGACTCTAATAAACCAGTTTTGTGCTCACATCTAATGAGAGGAAGCAAACACTGATTTTTCAGTACTGTGACCACTGCTTTTATAGGTGGATTAATACTGATTTCATATCCTCAACAAACTTTGGCATGAAATATGAGACTGACCTTAACAAAGTTATTATATTATTCTGTTGCTGGATTGAACTTAGTATTTCTTATGAAACACTAAATTTACAATGGAGCTATGGAGACAGTGATCCAGAACTGAGTGGTCAGTAATATGTTGATATTATTTCCAATGTTCCACTCTTGAGCTTGGGTGCATAACTGTGAACGGAATGTATAGTGAGAATACTGGGCCATGAGTGTCAGGCAAAAATGTGTTTTGTGCTTTTCTCCTCATTTAATAATTTTCTAATATTCAGTCAAACCTGGTGACATCGTTCCTCCATTTGTTATTGGTGCTATTGAACAGATGGCCTTGTGCCTAGCAGACAAAATCAACTACTGAGGGACAGTTTCCGCAATATTTTCTTCTTTATTTTACATTTTACTATGTATGAGTTCTGTATTTTTCCAAATGCTTTGCTATATTGTTTCTCGAAATATCTTACATATGTACTCTATACTGAGTGCATCCTAATTTTACTTGGTATTTTACTTTCACCAATACTAGCATCAAAATATACAGAGACTGGAGAGAGGTCTCAGTGTTTGAGCATCAGCTGATTTCACAGATCAGTCTGGAAGAGTTCTTGTACCCACAAGGCAGTTGACAAACCTCAGTAACTTTAATTCCATGATATCCGATGGCCTTTTCCTGCATCCTCCTGCATGAGGCATGTGTATGGTATATATATATATATATATATATATATACCCTAAGGAGAGTTTGAACCTGAATTTTCTTAGTAAGCTAATTTTATCTCTCACTAATTTAGCACATATTGACATTTAGTGTTGCTATTTACACACACAGGCAAAGTGATAGTGTTTATTAATTGACTTCAAACATACAAATGTGTCTTTGCCCCTGGAATGAGAGCAAATGAAGATTCCAGAATTCTGCATTAGTATTATGTTTGTTCTGCACTATTGACATCCAACTTGGACCTGACCAGATTTCTGTAAGATGTGAAAGATGCAATTATGTATATTTGTAAATTAAACTCAGACTTTTTTGCTGTTGATTTTTTTTATAAATCTTTACACAAATAATTTCTTGCAGAAAGAATTGTGCAATAAATTAACTGTGAAGTAAATAAAGTGACTGTCTATTCAGCCGTTCAGAACATTTTGCAGTCTTCCTGGCTTATACCCTGTCCATGAGCACCTGTTGACTTTGAATAATCACTTACAAATTGTATTTCTCTCATATTTTCTAGAAATGAAAATAACTCCATGTGTGCACCAGATGGTTAGGAACATCAGAGAGAGTCTAAAACTATCAGAGTAATAGTGGAAGAGCCTTAAAACATGACATCTTTTGGCCTAATTAAAAAAAAAGAAATCATAAGCTGAAGATGCTAAAAGATATATGTGGCATTCATATATGCATATTTTGAAATGATGTAGATTGGAAGGAACAACAACAACAAAAGATTGGGTCAAAAAACTGAATGAAATGGTGAACTTCTGCTCAAAACAATAAACTTCTGTATCAAAATTTTAAAAAGAGACTGAGAAAAAATTAAAAACATGTTTGGCAGAATGCATGAGCTCTGGTTGGGCAGGGTGGGGCAGGAATGGGGAATGGGTCTAGGCATTATTGGAAATTTTGTATGAAATACACAAATCAATAAAAATTGGCTTCAAAAGAGTGATTCATGAATTGTCAATTAATTTTTCCAATCTACAATAAATACCTAAATGTTTTATCAAAATACAGCTGTAAGTAAAACTATTTCATTGACAACATTTGATTCAGTGCTGTGCGTTGAACTAAGACAATGTCTCTCTCCTGACCCCACCCAGATATGCATCGGTGTGTATGTTTTTATGAGAGTTGATGCTTCATTTGATCTTCTAACTAGTCTTTTCATGCGTATGGATCATGTATTGAGATATTTGAACATTTTTTCTTTTGAAATATTATAGACGTATCATTATTATGATGAAATGTTCACAATTTGTCTTATGATTTAGATAAAAAAATCCATTCAAATCTGCTTTCATAGTGCTGGTGGTGACTATATTGGTCATTTTTTCTTGTGTAGCAGACAAATATCAGTTCATTCTGTCCATGTGATGTGATGTTTTGCCCGCATCTTGTTTCCATCTCAAAGCTTCTCCAAAAGCAACTCTGTGATGCGTTTTCAATGAGAAGTTCTCAGAATCAAATTTTCAAAAGACCATCTTGAGGCTTTAGGATATCACATTAACAGCTATTATTATTGCTCCAACCTCCCACATTCTTTAAACATGATGATGCCATTTTTAAGGATCACTTTACACTGCAGACCTCATGCAATTATCCTGCTTTCAGTCTCCCAAGAAGACTGCAGAGCTGGAGGTGTGCAGTTTACTGGTGTCTACAAAAATTTTTATGTGTTATTTTGATCAGAGGAATGATGGTGTTATAATTGAAAGAAAAATGTGGTTGATTTCAGAATGTAACACAGAGATTTGGCCATGGCAACCATGTTCTTGTCACAGGTGATAATGAGAGCTCTGGGAAACTTCTCCCTCTTTCCTAGTATATAGAAATTTCCAAACATAAACATGTATGGAGAGCCGCAGATTTAATTGTCACACACTTGGTCATAGCCAACTTCTTGACCATTCTCTTTAAAGGTGTGCCCCAGACAGTGGCACCTTTTTGGATTCAAGCAGTACTTCAATGACTTGCTATGTAAATTGTTTGTGTATGTTGACAGTGTTGGCAGGAGTGTGTCCATTGGCACCACCTGTCATATGAGTGTCTTCCAGGCCATCAGCATCATGCTCAGGCACTTAGGTTGGAATAAATTTAAAGCCCCAAATCCAAAATATGTGTGCCACTCCATTTCAGTCTGCTGGATCACATACATGGTATATGAAAGTCTCTAAGGATTTATTACAAAAATCAATACAGTTCACCAAGACATCACTGAACATATTTAGACAAAAACAAAACGAAGTAAGGTTCTCTTGTATGTAGTCTGATAGTTTAATTTGATATGCTTGAAATAACAAAAATATTTCAGGCATCTTTCATTATGTATTTGATGTCCTGCATTAAATAATCTACTAAATTCTGGACAAAGGTTATTAGCAAATTTTCAAAAAAATTAAAAATTAAACAGTTCTTTCAAAACCATTAAGTAGTAAATGTATTTAATTAACTAATTAGGACAGAGGCCGTAACTTCTTTAGAAAACCACTGCTCATGCTTTTTGTCTTGTTTTTAAACAAAGCATTAGTGTTGTCTATTTCACTATTAGTATTAGCAATATATCTATGATATTTAACAAGGTAAATTGTAGGCAAAAATTTAGTACAGTTTCAATAGAAACACCCTTTTTTCCCTTCCTGAAAATATACCAGTATTTGCAGGACTAATTTTTCTCTGCATCAGTTATAAGGAAGCTTCCCATCTATGATCAGGAACAAAAAAAGTATCTACAAACCTTGTAAACAGATCTGGACCTTAATAAACATAAATAATCCAAATTATTAATATCCAACAGCAGAAATTAAAGTATCAACTCAATGATCCAGGGCTTTGTGTAGCCCAGCTTGACTCCCCATCTCTGACATCAACGATGGAGATAAATGACAGCTCTGCTAATACACTGTTCAGGACAATTCTTAGATACTACTGATGATCCACAGTTCACTTATGCCGAGTTATTGTTTATCTGTCAGTTCATTTCCCCCCCCAAAAAAAAATCACCCTCAGTCTGGCATAAAACTTTGCTTAAAAAAAAAATAAAGCCAGGATTGGTGGTGCACACCTTTAATCCTAGCAGTTGGGAGGCAAAGGCAGGCGGATCTTTGTGAGTTCAAGGCCAGCCTGGTCTACAGAGTGAGTTCCAGGACAGTTGGGGCTACAGGGAGACCCTGTCTAGAAAAGACTAAAAAAAAAAAATAAATCATACAAGTATGTCTTCTGTAGAAGTCCAAAGACAAGACTAGTATCTTGTCCCCCACAATATGTGAAAAGACTGTTTCAATTTGTTTCTTTACAATGTAGCTAGTGTGTTCACATTCAGCTTACAATTAGAGTGATGTTTCCAAACTATGTAGTGTGCTTCCTGGCGATGGAGAGGTAGCAGACTTGTTCATTTCTATTGTAAGGTGAATTCCGCTGTCAACAGCATTGCTATTTTTGTTAGGAGTGTGTGGAGGGCTGGAGTTGCATTTTGTAGAAGCATCATCTTCAGCATCAGTGTCATCAATAAGGCGGATATGAGGCTCTGAGTCTTCTATCCTAAACTCAGGATGTATCATAAAGTTGTGAATTGAACTTCTTGATTCTGGCTTTTCTAACCCTTCATATAAAGAACTACGAAATGTATTCACCACTTGAATCTGTGTTTGGATTCTGTTCAGACCTCTAAACCACAAGATCTGGCCACAACGCAACTTCCTTTCAGCATGATCAATTTATTCAACATCCTCTCCTAATTCCTCCTCAGGTACTTGTTCCCTTTGTGTTCCATGGCCAGCTTCTTTGAGGAATTTTAAACGGATATTTGGAATTTTTGAAATAAGCTGGTCCCAGAGCAAGGTCCCCATTCCTAGGAAAATTGACCATAGCCACTGCTCTATTGAAAGTTCTGAACAGCTGAAAGGTTTTCCACCAAACTGCACAATTATTATCTGTACAAAAGGTGTTTGAAAAGTTCTATATAGTAGGAAAGAAGGAAGAAGTTTCCCAGAATTCCCATTATCACCTGTGATAATAACATGATTGCTACGGCCAAATTTCTGTGTTCCATTCCGAAATCCACTACATGTAGCCTTTTTTGTTTTTATACAAGATACATGTAGCCTTTAAATTATAGGATTATCATTCCTCTCATCAAAATAACTAGATAAAAATTTTGTAGACACCAGTACACTACACACCTCCATTTCTACAATCTTCTTGGGATGCTGAAGCAGGATAATCCCTTGCTATCTGCAGTGTGAAGTGATCCTTATACAAATGGCATGACCCTGTTTAAAGAATGTGGGGGTTTATGACAACAATAATAGATGTCAGTGCAATATCATAAAGCATCAAGATGGTCCTATTGCAGGTTCAGTTCTGAGTATTGACACTGAAAAATCATCACAGAGGATGAGATGCTGCTGCTTGGAAGGAGCTTTGAGATGGAGACAAAATGCAGGCAAAGCTTTTTCCTTCATTGGCAGAATGAACTGATACAAGTTTGCAGCACCAGAACACAGGACAAGTATAGTCTTCACCAGCAGTATAAAACAGTTTTGGATGGATTTGTGATCTAGATCATGACAATTAGTGAAAATTTCACCATAATAAAAAGGATATGTCTCATATTTCACAAGAAACATATTCAGTCATCTCAATACATGATCCATACACATGACATGAAAAGACAAGTTAGAAGATCTAATTAAAAATTAGGACTCTCCAACTATCATAAAACATACACATGCATGCATATCTGGGTTGGGGTGAAGAGAGAGATATTAGCTATATCCAACGTATGGAACTCTGTGACATTAGTCAAAAAAGTCAGGGAATGCCGGGCATGGTGGCACACGCCTTTAATCCTAGCACTTGGGAGGCAGAGGCAGGCAGATCTTTGTGAATTCAAGGCAAGCCTGGTCTACAGAGTGAGTTCCAGGACAGATGGGGCTACATGGAGACCCTGTCTGGAAAAGACAAAAAAAAGTCAGGGAAAAAAAAAAAAAACAATTTCTAGGATCTTACTGGTAGATAAACTCTGGGATATTTGAGTGCCAAATTGTGTATCCATTCATATTCTTGAGAACTGAGTATCTGTGACTAACCTACCTTCAGGGTAGTGAAGTAATTTTTGGTGTTTAGAAAGGGGAAACAATGAGCAGTATTTCATCTACATTCTGACACATGGAGATTACCCTGCTCTCTTCTAATCAAGGTCATCTGTCTACAAAGACATGGGATTCCAGACATGAAAGCACAGGACAGTCACATTTATCACATCACTGGAATCAAAGTTTTTCACTGAAAAAGCTTTGCTTACACTTGTGATAATAAATTTAGGAATTAATTGTTTGAATGAAAAATTAACTGACAATTCATGAATCACTCTTATCCTGATAATTTTACACTTTCTTTGACTTTCACAACCGTCTGATGCAGACAGTAGCATTATCTTCATTTTCTAGAATAGAAAAAAGAAACACAAGGTGTAAGTGATGATTTAAATTCAACAGCTGCTCGTGTGCAGATAATAAGCCAGGAGGGCTGCAGCATATTCTGGCTGGCTGAATGGACAGTCATTTTTAAAATTTTATTTCTTTTTTTATGTGTATGAGTGTACTGCCTGCATGTAGGTTTGTGCACCCATGTCGTGCAGTGCAATAATGCTGAAGGGGTCAGAAGCGGGAGTCAGATTCCCCTGGAACTGGAGTTAAAGACAGTTCTCAGCTGCCATGTGGGTGCTGAAGATCGAACCTGGGTCTTCTGCAAGAACAGTCAGCGCTCTTAACTGCTAGGCCATCTCTCCAGCCCCCAACAGTAATTTTTTGTACTTCACCGTTAATTCATTACATGATACTTTCTGCAAGAAATTCTTTTTTTGTGTAAAGATTTATAAACAAACATCAATTGCAAAAAAAAAGACTCATGGTTTCATTGAAACAGATATAATTGCATGCTTCATATCTTACAGAAATGTGGTCCACTTCCAAGTTGGATTTCACAAGTGCACGACAAAAAGAGTATTTATGCAGAATTCTGGAATCTTTATTTTCTATCATTGCAGGAGGAAATGATCCATTTGCATGTTTTCAGTAAATTATTGAACACTATTATTTTATTCTTATGCAAAGGAGCATTTTGCTCTCAAGTATGTGCGAATATATATATATATATATATATATATATGTATATATATGTATATATAGTATATATATATGTATATATATACATACATATGTATATATATAGTGTGTGTGTGTGTTCCTCTAGCATGAGACATGCGCCACATGCATGTCTCATGCTAGAGGATGCATGAAACGTCCATCAGATATGGAATTAAATTAACTGAGGGTCGTGAAGTGTGGGTATCAGAGCTGTACCCAGGTGATCTGCAAGAGCAACTAGTGCTCAAATGCTGAGCCATCTCTCCAGACTCTATTATCTAATGCTAATATTGGTGAAAGTAACATACCAAGTAAAATCAAGATACACTCAGTATAGAACACATATGCAAGATATGTAGAGACGGAAGATGGCAGGACAGTGCACTCAGTGAACAGACTTTGGCTTCATAATAAGCAGCTCCATCAAAGAGGGAGGCAAGTCTATTCTTAGGTAAAAGTCTGTGATTCTGTGATCTCACCTCCCTTCAGAATTGCAATTTTCATTTCACCTGCATTGGCAATGATGGAAGTGGCCTTGAGACTCAATAACTTTCCGAAACTTTTTCCAGTTGTTAATTACACAAATTCAAGGTTCCATGTGAGTGTCTACAAGACACAAACTGTTTTGAAAATGCTTTTAAGCTAAGCATTTATGATCTGTGAAGGCAGACAGTATCTCATGACAAAAGTGTAGGAAACTTTGAGGTGTGATTTGTGAGAGATTTCCACAGAAGCTTATGTGTCTCATTTGATTCCATCTTCAAACAGAAATAAAATTAGGTCTTAAGTTACAGATCCTTAACTCAGCACCCTGCAGAGTACTTCACAGTATTACAGAATCAGAGAAGATTTGAGAGGAATATTTCATGAAGGATCGATGTAAAGTAAAACATATTGGAAAATATTGTGCTACTTTGTATAATGGGATGAGAATGTATGTGATAGCAAGATACAATTCTAAAAGAGTCCAAAATAGAAAATGCAGTGAAACAAATATTTAACAGTGACTAATTTGAACATGGTTAGAGCCATCCCTTACTAGGGGGGCAGCTGACAAATACTATCCTTGTTTTTAAAATTAAGAATTACATAAGCCAGTGTCACCTTCTTAAGACAAGTGCATTGAATTGATAGCAGAAGCATGTATGTTTTGAGACTATGAAGACTCTCATTTTGGAGTCTCAAAGATGAACCAGGTAAATGAAAGATCAAGATAAATTCTTTCTTGCATATTTATCATACACCCACTATGCTTTCTCGTGTGAGCTTTTTATAGAAATTAGAATTTAGATAACGTGTTGTTTGAAAAAGTAATGTCTCCCATAAACTCCAAGTATTTCAACGCTTTATCAGTTAGTTGCACTGCTTGACAAGGTCATGAAACATTAGGAAGTGCATCCTAGTTGGAGGAAGTGTATCACTAGAGGCATATGAAATTGTGAGAGCACATGCTTCTGCTCCATCTACTACTGCCACCATGCCTCCCCTTCAATGATAGACACAAAGAAACAAACACACTCCAGATGTACAAATCCCAATAAGAAATAAAATAACACACAAGAAACAAAAAAAATCCTATCCAAAAATGCAAACCCTATAGCTTTGCCCCATTATATGAATGACCATGAAGAATTTCCAGATAAATGGATGGAACTAGAGACAGTTATTCTAAGTGATATAACACAAAAGCAGAAAAATCAAGTGTTGTATGTTCTCCCTCATTTGTGGATTGTAGCACCAGTCCCCTTACTTGGGTATATATCATATCTGGAAACTCTTCAGGGTCATTTTCAGTAGGGGCCAGAACTATGGCATTTATATATTTGGATAGGAACTGCTTTACTTCTTGTGTGTATTTTACTTTTTATTTCTGCATTGGGATTTCAACATCTGGGGTTGGTTTGTCTGAGTCCATCTTAGGAGGCAAGACATGGTGGCATGGGGGATGGGGCAAAACATGAAAGCTCCCATGTCTACACTCAGGAAGCAGAGATGAGAAATTAAAAGTGAGATCAGGCTGTGAGCTCTCATAGTTCTGCCTCTAGTGACGTGCTTCCTCCATCTAGGCTGCACCTCCTAATAGTTCATGACCCTTCCCAAACAGGCCAAGTAACTGATTAAGTGTTCAAATGCTTGGAGCTTATGGGAGACATTTCTTATCTAAACACCATATAATTCATATTGGCCAATAAAACTCACATGGGAAAGCATAGTGGGCATATGCCAAAATACAACAAAAAATTTATCTTCATCATTCCTTTACCTGTTTCTTCTTTAAGAAATCAAAAATGAGAGCTCTTTATATTTTCAAAAATGTAGATAATTGTGTTATCCATTCAATGTATTTGTCTTAATAAGGTAACATTGGCTTATATGTTTCCTAAATTTAAGAAGAGAGATGGGGTTACAAGAGAGACAGGAGAAAGATGCAAACATAAAGACCAGTTTGTTTTCATCTGTATCTGATCTTACCTTTGAAAACAAGTTGAACTATGAGAACTCACAGCCTGATCTCACTCCCCACTGACACACACCGGGCCCCTTCCTCTGATGAAGTTGGGAGTGAATATAGCCCACAAGCTTCACTTCCTCTTGCTTTCCAGCTCTCTCCAAGCTCCCATTTATATATACTCCCTTGCCTCAGTTTCTCTAATCTCCCAATCTTCTTTCTTTTCAGATCTTCCATGTGCACCTATTCTCTGTGGCCAGAAGAATCTGCCCCAACTGACCTCATCTAGCTAAATTCAGATGACCATTTCAAGTCATAGGTTAAATGTTGCTCTTTTATGGAAGTTTAAAAAATATTTTTATTGAAGTTTTGTACATTTCATACAACATTTTCCAATCCAATTTAGACTCATATACCCTTCCCTGCCCCCCCAATCTCCTGCATTCTGCCATACATGTTTGCATCTTTTTCTCAGTCTTAAAAAGACTTAATTTTCTGGGCTGGAGAGATAGCCTAGCGGTTAAGAGCGCCGACCGCTCTTACAGAGGACGCCGGTTCGATCCCCAGCACCCACATGGCGGCTAAGAACCGTCTGAAACTCCAATTCCAGGAGAACTCCAGTTCCAGGGGAATCCGATACCCTCTTCTGACCTCCGCGGCGTTGCACGACACGGGTGCACAAACTTGCATGCAGACAGTACATTCATACACATACAGAAATAAATAAATTAATAAAAAAAAAACAAAAAAAAAAAAAAAAAAGGTACTTTAGGATTTATTTGTAGATGGTTTACTCGTTTGGGGCGGAAGACTTTTATAGCTTTTTAGCCAGTTCTTTGATCCAGTCCTTAGCGTGTTGGTGTTCCTCAATTATGTATTGCCTCTAAATAAGTAATCTATTAATATCTCTATTATATATATATATTAATAGATAATGTCACACATAGACAAAATATGACTTTCTGAAAATAATCTATAATTCAAATTCCAAAATGTGTTTAGGAAATTCACATTTTCCCTAATTAATTTTATATTCCTCTAAAATATGCATACATCACTGTCACCCATAATACCAAAATTACAATAGTCTAAGCTGAAAATAAGTGTGTAAGGTGTATTCTAAGAGGCCACTAATGGCATCACATTTTCACCTACAGTTGTTTTTAGTAAAAAAATATAACATTAATGTTGCTCAGTTTGCTTTTACAACTCGGTGATGGGTGCTAGATCCACCACAATGCAGGAGAAACATTATCAGTGTTTGGGGGACTGTGGTAAACTTCAACTAGCATATATGCCTTCTAGTTATTATCCATACACTAAAAGTTTCTGATATTCTTTCTTTTCACTGTTGGCATAGGAACTCCATGTGATAGTTTTCCTGTTCACAACAGCGACAGGATATTCAGGCTTGCTGCTCTGATCACACAGAGACATAAGCATGAAAAACAGTTCATTTCACACCCCTGTTCTCTTGGCTAGCTAGAGCTGAGATGCTCTGGCTGACCTAGAAATCCTTTGATAGGTGGATTAAACACTCTGCACCAGAAGCTTCTACCTGTCCACATTTATTGTCAAGAGTGTTCTATTTGCTTTTTAAACTTTTCACGGCTATTGTTAAGTGATTTTGACCCTCTGCTGAGATTCTCTCCTCACTTCTTTGAATGGAAGCACATTCTGTTTAATACATCGTAGTTTTGACTCATGTGCGGTTTTCATCTCGATGATATACTATAATTATAGATATACAATATCTACATATGACTATATAGACATGTATACATATATCTATGATATATATGCGATTCTTTGTATCAGAATATTATCATATATCATATATATATTTATATATCATTATATATATATATGTAAATATAATATATATAAGGTAACCTATATATAATATATATATGTAATATATATATTTATATATATATTACATATATATATATATGTAATCTATATATAAATATGATATAATATTTTTATATATACATATATTATATATATATATATAAGTACAGAATATATATAAATATATATATATATACATACATATATTAATATATATGTATATATATATTCTGTACAAAGAAAAGGGCAATCAGGAACAGCCAACATGAACTAGCCATAGGAGCATCTGTCTATCTATCATTTATCTATCTATCTATCTATCTATCTATCTATCTATCTATCTATCAGTCATCTATCTATCTATCCCTCTCAGGTCTTTGCCTTTTAATAAAGAAGACTTTACTAAGAGAACCTGCTCGACTGAGTGCTATCTAAAGAAATCTTTTATGGTAAGCAAAGGCTTGGAAGTCTGAACCTCAGCAGGGGACTCTGCCCAAGCCAGATCCCTATCCACATCTCTGCAGCAGTTCACGGAGTTCAGGAGTGGAGAATTGGGCTCCACATAGATGTACCACATTCTGTCTTTATGGAACTTTTAAAAGATATATGTTGTAATTAATTAATTAAATGCATTTACTTCTTTAAAAAAAGAAGAGGAACAGTATTTTTCAGCTATCCCACTAGTAAAGGATGGCCCTAACCATGCTAAAATGAGTCACATTTTTTCTATTAAATCTTTGGTTTATCCCGTTCTCCATTTCACACTTTTCCTAGCATACCACATATATTTTCATATTAGTATACAAGTTCACAGAATGGTTTCAAAAGTGTATTTGACATTACACATTAGTCGTTTATGATAAATCATTCTTTGATTTATGAGCATTTGTACAACTCATACAACGGTTCCCAATCAAACCCAGTTCCCCCATGCCCCAACTCCCCCATCAGAACTCATGCATTACAACATCTAAACTAAGCCCTATCCAGTCAAGCTCCCAAACTCAGGTATGCTACTGTGCAAACAGATCCTCTGGAGTCTAGTCAGCATATCTAGTAATCCTAGCTAAGGCATATCCTTCCTCACCCAACAGCACTCATTCTCTTATAGTTCTCAGTCCAGGGTCAGTATTCCACCCATTTCTCTTGCTCTGCTTTGTGACCTTGTCTCAATTGGCATGGGTCACATATCTGATGCCTACATTACCACAGGTTTACGTGTGAAAGCCTACACTCTACTGTAAGCCACTGCTTCTTTATGTTCATGCACCAGCCCTCTTTTTAAATTTTTTTAAATTAATTTATTATTTTTTATGTGTATGTGTGTACTGTCTGCATGTAGGTTGGTGCACCCCTGTCATGCAATGCTGGTGAGGTGAGAAAAGGGCATCAGATTCCCCTGGAACTGGAGTTAAAGACAGTTCTTAGCCACCATGTGGGTGCTGGGAGTCGAACCCGGGTCCTCTGCAAGAGCAGTCGGTACTCTTAACCGCTGAGCCATCTCTTCAGTCCCTACCAGCCCTCTTATAATCTTTCCACTCCCTCTTTGCAAGGACGCCTGAGCCTTGTGTAGGTGAGGTTTAATGTAGGGGGCCCATCCAGGGATACACACTCTGGGGGCTCCCATTCTTTGGAAGTTGACTAGTTGTGGCCTTCTGTTTGCATCATACTCTATAGTGTACAGAAGCATTACTGGTGAGAATTGAGGGGTGCACTCATTTTCTCTCTAGCTCTCATTCTGGGTGTAGCAGTTCAGATTTTGATGTGTCTCCTAGGAAAGGGGATTTTTCATATGTGTATGTTCTGTGTCTCACCAGTTGTTGGATTCTACACTGTACAGTGGCCTCCATCTTTTGATGAGTGAGACTAGCTTTTTTGATGAGTGGCATAGGATGTACTTGTCTGTAAATATAAGATTACATAGTATATGGTAAGAAATTTCATTTGTCTAGAGATATAGTCCTGATAAGCTTTTTGCTAGGCTCTATGTCTCTCCAGCCCTGTGCATTTGGCTGAGTTTAGGCTCTCATTGTTTCTCTCCCATTGAGGGTGTTCAAAATCCAATTAGATACCTGTTGACCATCCCCCAGAGAACAATACCACTGCACCAACAGAGATAGTTTGCTGGGCAGCTCATCGTGGTTGTTAGAGTTTGGTGCTGGCTTGTACCACTGATTGATTTTCTCTGGTTAGCAGGGTGCACATTGTCTAGCACTATGAGCACTTAACTTCTGATAGAAAAGTTGCAGGTCAGTTCCTGCTTCATTATTCTAAGTCCTATCGCTGACGCATTTCCTGTTCTGAACAGTAGGGTCATGATTTCTATTTCTGGTAGATAATAGTTTGGAGATAGCCTGCTTTGTTTTGAGAACCATTTGGATCTCTCTAGCCAGTCATTCAAAGGTAGGTATACTTTGTCTTGCACTGTGTTTCCTAACACACAGCTACCAGGTTGCACAATCCGTGCACTAATGGTCAGACAGTGTATGTGAATATCTCATGGGGGTCTCAAGACCTAATTTATTCTGTTTGAAAAATATGCTCAAATGAGATGCAGCTACTTGTTGCGAATCACATAGAAATCACAACCCAAAGTTTCCAACACTTTTATCAGGAGACACTGTCTACCTGTAGAGATCATTAAAACTTAAGAGCATTTTGAAAACACTCTGTGTCTTAAAGACACTCACATGGAGCCCTTAACTGGCCTGCGCAATTACCACAATTAGCTGGAAAAGTTTCAGAAAAGTTTTTGAGTCTCTAGGCCAGTGCTGTCATTGCCAGTGCAGGTGAAATGGAAATTGCAGCTCTGAAGGGAGGTGAGATCACAGAGTCACAGACCTTTATCTAAGAATAGACCTGCCTCCCTCTGCCACAGTGCTGGTTACTATGAATTCAGGTTCTGTTCACTGAGTGCACAGTCCCGCCGATGAAAAGAGCCAAAAGTGTGTCTTAGTTTTGAGTCTGTGATGCAGACCCAGAAAAACAGGTATCTGTATACCTCTATATGGTAAGGGGAATGTGGCATGGAAGCTGAACCATGAAAGGGACACAGGGGGGCCAAGCTAATGCCACAGTTAAGAGGCAAGCTATTAAATTTTCCCTAAACTAACTTCAGTCCATGTTAAGTACTAGAAGACTATAATGAACTATTTACTGAATATGAGTATGTTTGAGGAAATCCAGGGTAATGAAACGTCTGTGAGGGTGCTTAAAGATTCTAGTAATAAACGAGTTCTATGTTCACCTCCAATGACATGAAATAAATACTGGTTTGTCAATATTATTATTTATTATTATTAATAGTATTGATTGTTTCATCTTGATTTTGTGATTATAACAAACATTGGAATGAGATATGACACTCACCTGATCCTTGGATGAAGTCATTGTGCAAGCCTATTACTAGATTAAAGGTTTGTTTGTATGAAACTCTAAGTTTACTATCCAGTTATGGAGACAGTGAGTCCGCAGTAGGTGGTCACTGGGATGATGACTGCACTTACAATTTTCTTCTCTTGAGCTTGGGAACATATCATTGAAAAGAATGTATGATATGAATATTGCACCATGACTGTCAGGAGCAAATGTGTTCTCTGCTTTTCTCCTGCACTTATAAGATTCTAATGCTCAGCTAAACCTGGAGACATTGCTAGTCCTGTTCCTACAGATGTACAGTGGCTCCAATGTTTTCTTCTTTATTTTCCTTTGTACATTGTATGAGTTTGCATATTCCTCAGCATCTTTACATAACTTAAATATGTGTTGTATGTTGAGTGCATCCTGATTTTATGACATATGTTAATATCATTGATATAAGAATTAGAAGACACGTGGAAGAATATACAGCTCCAGGTGTGAGCACTTGCTGCTGCTCTTGCAGTGGATCCACGTTCACTTCCCTGCACACCAGCCTCAGTTACTGTAATTCTAAAATATCTGAGGCCTTCTTCTGGTATGTTTTCTCAACATGCATGCATACAGTGCATAAATATGCTTGCAGGCAAACTGCTCATTCATATAAATATAAGTAAGGTTTTAAAACTTATTTTTTATCTTTTAAAAAGTATTTTTATTCTTTTTTTCCACATAAATTTATTTTTATTTGTTTAACAAATTTAGACCCATTTTCCCGCTCATTCCCCCACCCCACCAGAGCTCATGCATTCTGCCAAACATGCTTTTCATCTCTTAGTCTTTCTCAATATTCTCCATGAGGAAGTTGACTGTTTTGAGCAGAAGTTCACTGTTTCAGTCAGTTCTTTGATGCAGTATTTTCTGTTGTTGTTGTTGTTTCCAAAATGCATTATGTCCAACTGCTTTGTACAGAAGCTCAGGGGGCCCTACACAAGAAATACTTACAACTGGGTAATTGGCACTAGCATCCACAGATGAGGGATACCATTCGTCGTTTGTTTTTCTGGGACTGTGTTACTTCACTCAGCATGATGTCCTCTAGCTCCAGCCATTTTCCTGCAAAGCTCGTGATGTCGTCTTTCTTTACTGCTGCATAGAACTCCATTGTGTAGATGTACCACATTTTCTCTATCCACTCGTCAGTTGAGGGGCATTTAGGTTGGTTCCAGCTCCTTGCTATTGTGAAGAGAGCTGCAATAAACATGGCCGTGCATGTATCTCTGTGGTGGCGTAAGTCTTGAGGGTACATGCCCAGGAGTGGTATGGCTGGGTCGGGTGGCAAGTTCATTCCAAGTCTTCCAAGGGTTCTCCACACTGCTTTCCATAGTGGCTGTACGAGTTTACATTCCCACCAGCAGTGGATGAGTGTTCCCCTTTCCCCACAACCTCTCCAGCACTTGGTATCATTTGTTTTCTTGATCCTAGCCAGTCTTATTGGAGTAAGATGATATCTTAAAGTGGTTTTGATTTGCATTTCCTTAATGATTAGTGATGTTGAACAGTTCTTGAGGTGTTTCTCAGACATCTCTAATTCCTCACTTGTGAAGTCTCTGTTCAGTTCTTTGCTCCATCTATTGAGTGGGTCATTTGTTTTCTTTTTTCTTTGTTTTTTGAGTAGTTTATATATTCTGGAAATCAATGCTTTGTCAGATGTATCTGCAGTGAAGGTTTCCTCCCACTCTGTGGGATTTCTCTTCACTTCCTTGATTGTTTCTTTTGATGTACAGAAGCTTTTGAGTTTAATGAGGTCCCATTTGTCAATTGTCGACCTTGATTCTTGTGCAGCTGCTGTCTGATTTAGGAAGTCTTTTCCTACGCCTTTGTCTTGTAGTCTGCTGCCAACTTTTTCTT
The DNA here is from genome assembly GCA_009823505.1 of Rhizomys pruinosus. Taxonomy (NCBI): domain Eukaryota; kingdom Metazoa; phylum Chordata; class Mammalia; order Rodentia; family Spalacidae; genus Rhizomys; species Rhizomys pruinosus. The sequence continues at coordinate 2,082,774 of VZQC01007170.1, read as the reverse complement.
CTATCACCTTCAGAGTTTGGGGTTTCTCGTTGAGGTCTTTAATCCATCTAGAGTTCACTTCTATACAGGTCGAGTGGTAGGGGTTTAATTTCATTCTTCTACAAGTGGTGATCCAGTTTTACCAACATCCACTTGCTGAAGGTGCTGTCTTTTCTCCATTGTGGATTCTTGTCCCCCTTATCAAATATAAGATGGCTGAAATTGTATGTGCTCAAGTTTGGATCTTAGGTTTTGTTCCATTGGTCAACAGGTCTGTTTTTGTGCCAGTACCATGCTGTTTTTATGACTATAGCCCTATATTATAGTTTGAATCACTGAAAGTAGTTGGTATCAAAATCCAACATTCTTAATACAGGGTAATTCCTTTTGTGTAAAGATGACAGCATGCTGCAGATCTCAAGTGATTCTCTTTCTTCCATCCATCAGGAATATTGCAGCACTGCAGGTGTGCATTGTGCTGGTGATGACAAATATTATATTCAGTTGTTATGATGAGAGGAAAGCTGGTGCTGTAATGTAAAGAAAATGCAGTGGGTATCAGAATGCAATACAGATATTTGACTATGGCAGTCACTTTCTTTTTTTATTTATTTTTTATGTATATGAATGTACTGTCTGCATGTAGGTATGTGCACATTCTTGAGAACAGAGTATTTGTCTCTACTGTGCTTCAGTGGGGTGAAGTAACATTCACTGTTAAGAAATAAAGGAATGAGGGGCTGGAGAGATGGCCTAGTGGTTGAAAGCACCAACTTATCTTGCAGAGGACCTGAGGTCAATCCCCGGCCCCCATATGGCGGCAGAGAACCATCTGTAGCTCCAGTTCCAGGAGAGCTCCAGTTCCAGGGGAATCCAACACCATCTTCTGACCTCCGTGGCATTGCATGACAAGGGTGCACAAACCAACATGCAGACAGTACATTCAAATAAATAAATAAATAAATAAATAAATAAATAAATAAATAAAATTAAAAAAAGAAAGCAATGAGCAACATCCCCTGTACAGTCTGATGCATACAGGTTATTCCCATGTCCAGACACCTGGAGGTCACCATGCCTGCTTCTAATCACAGGCATTTGTCTACATAGTCACAGATCTCCAAATAGGAAAGCTCATGGGTGCCACATTGTCACATGACTGAAATCAAATATTCTAACTGAGAAATTGACTTACAGTTGTATTTTTGTAAGCATCCTATAGGAGTCAAGAATGTGCATGCATTTTTTGGCCATCAAATATTCCTGAGTTTACAGACTAGTAAGTTGGTAGAACGTGTTGGAATGTTGTGTGTCTTTCTTTTATGGGTAATGAAAGATTACAAGGCATCAGATATTGCTAATGTGGGTCTCCTTATCCCTAGCCAGATATGCATGCATGCAGATATTTTTATGACAGTTGGAGTGAGCTACTTCTACATTTGATCATCTAATTTGTCTTTTCATTCATATGGACCATGGATCAAGATGATTGAACATTTTTTGTGAAATATCACAGACATATCCTTTTAATTATGATGAAATTTTCATTTTTTTTCTTATGACTTAGATTACAGATCCATTCACAACTGTTTTCTTTTTTTAAATTTTATTTATTTATTTAGGTCTTTTCGAGAGAGGGTCTCCCTGTTGTCCCAGTATGTGTATGAATGTACTGTCTGCATGTAGGTTTGTGCACCCATGCCGTGCAATGCACATGGAGTTCAGAAGAGGGTGTCAGATTCCCCTGGAACTGGAGTTAAAGTCGGTTCTCAGCCACCATGTGGGTGCTGGGAATCGAACCCAGGTCCTCTGCAAGAGCAGTCAGCACTCTCAACTGCTAGGCCATCTCTCCAGCCCGGCAGTCACTTTCTTATCACTGCTTATAATTGGAATTCTGGGAAATTTATTTCTCCTTTCCAACTACTTAGAAATTTCCAAATGTAAATTCACACAGAGGGACAGAGATTTAATTCTCATACACTTGACCATAGCCAACATCTTGACTGTTCTCTTTAAAGGAGTACCCAAGACAGTGACAGCTTTTGGATTCAAGTAGTTTTTGAATGATTTGTCATGCAACCTTTTTGTATGTTGAAAGATTTGGTAGGAGTGTGTCCATTTGCACTACCTGCCTTTTGAGTGTCTTCCAGGCCATCACCGTCAACCCCAGGGACTTAGGTTCAAAGAAATTTAAAGCCCCAAATCTAAAGTATGTTGGACATTTCATTTCCCTCTGCTGGATCACATACACGGTGTTACATTTTGTTTTCCCTCTACATGAGTATACTTAAATGAATAGCAAAAACATGAGCAGAAAAAGAAATTTGGGATTCTGCACCAATGAAGATCATAATCCAGTCACAGATTCACTCTACAGCAGGAGTATTCCTGTTCCCTGAGGTTTTGTTTTCTGTACTCATCATCTGGTCTAGCAGCTCCATGATTCTTATCCTTTACAGACACAATCAGCAGGTTCAACACATCTGAAGCCCTCATGTTTCCTGCAAAGTCTCCCCTGAGTCAAGAGACACTCACATTTCTGGCTTTTCATGCCATATCCTCCATCATATGTGGTTTCTATGCTGTTTGTTCCTGGTTGGTGGCTGATGAACGTCGATTGCCTCATTTCTCTCTGTTTTCCTTCTTTTGGGCCCTTTGTTCTGATAGGTCAGGATTCCTCTCTGTCCAGACTCTCTTTTGTCTAGAATAGGAAGAAAATAAATCTGTTATTGGGACTAGAGAGATGGCTCAGTGGTTAAGAGCACTGACTGCTCTTGCAGAGATTCTGGTTTCCAATCCCAGCATGGACATAGTGAGGAGCAAATATCCAGGACTGATTTCCCATGGATCTCATGGATCCCACATTGTCTTCAGTGCTCCCTGGACATTTCATGAAATGGTATACTTAAACAAATCCTGGCAATACACTCATGCACGTAAGATAAAATATAACAAAGAAAAAGTCACCCATTTTTTCACATATATATTCATTTAAATCTGTGCTTTTTACTGAACTTTGCATTTCATGCAACAAAACTTAATCATCTTTAGACCTCATTATATATCCATACCACCCTATTGCCTTATGCATGGATTCTGTCATATAATTTAAGGCCTATCCAGTAAAGATATGTACATAGATATCACTGGGTGCATGTTTATCCACTAGAGTCTAGTCAATGTATCTAGAGTCAATTTATAAGAGAAGATAAGGTCTCTCTCATCTACCAATAATCAGTTGCCAATAGTTACTGGGATAAAGTTGGGCCTACTGTCCATTTCCCCAGTTTCTTGCTGGGTTTTTGTCTGAATGCTTCAGTATGGGTCTTGGTCATGTTGTCATCATTGATCTATGTTCCTATGAGGAACTTTCCTGAGGTCTAGAAGATGCTGTTTCCTTATGTTCACACACAAAACACCAATGTTACAGTCTTCCTGCCCCATCTTCCTTTTTTTTTATTTTATTTATTTTTTATGTTTGGTTTGTGCACCCATGTCATGCGATGCCACAGAGGTCAGAAGAGGGTGTCGGATTCCCCTGGAACTGGAGATAAAGATGGTTCTCAGCTGTCATGTGGGTGCTGGGGATCAAACCTGGGTCCTCTGCAAGAGCAGTCAGCGCTCTTAACCACTAGGCCATCTCTGCAGCCCATGCCCCATCTTCCTGAATCATCCCTTAGCCATATGTGCGTGAGTTGTAATATAAGAATGTTGTCCAGGGACATGAAATCTGGTCTCTTTTATTTTCTACACTTTGACCATTTGTGGCCTTCTGTGCTCCTGACAATCTGTTGCATGAGGAAACTTTGCTGGTGATCACAGATGAACACATTTGTTTTCTCTCTCTGCATTGTCCTGTTATGTTCCAGCAGCCTTAGATGCAATGGCTGTTTCAGCACATCATCTTCCAAAAATCAATATGCCAATTCACAGCAGAAATATTTATTCTTGGTTAGAACAACTCCAAAGTATATTGGAGCTTTTTCCATGATCAAAAGTACAGCCTACTGAACTGGTCAGGTCATAGCAGTCCCATTTCATCCTATGATTTATAGCTTTCAGATCCCTCTCAGAAGATATGAGAACTAGCTTACAAACAAGATCTGAACACAGCGTCTCCATCTTGGCTTTCTAGGAACCTGTCATAGTAGTTCCATGCTTTGAAAATTTCTAAGACCCCAAGAGGGCATTATATTCCAATAAAAAAATCACTATAAATATGGCTATTGGTACTTAGGCCACTTACTTCTAGGCCACTTACTGGTTTGAATACTTCATAATCTAAATCTCAAGTACTCTCTCTCTCTACAGAAATCCCATATTACCATCAAGTTCTGGAGGATAACTATGAGCACTGATAGTATTCTACAATGTTTGAGATATCAAATGTATCACTTAGGAACCAATTCCAATGAAATCATCCACTCTTTGTACTGCATTTTCATTAGCTAGGCTGCATTGTGTTTTATGATATCTCAAACCCCGTTACAGGCAGTTCATTTCATTCTGTCATAAAACTCCCACATTGTGTATCAGCGTGCAAAGCGACGTGGTCCCAATTAGACAGGGTTCCAGCCCAAGGTCTAAGGGAGCAAATCCCCCTAGCTCAAGGTGGTAGTGCTGTGGTGTGGACAATCCAGTAGGAGCAGTGTTATTGATTCTAGACTTCACAGCTAACATAGAGGAACTTGCTGGTAGGAAGCACAGTGAGTGACCAACAAGTCCTCCACATTAACATTTGAGATTAGCACCAGAATGCAAACAACAAACAAACAAACAAACAAACAAACAAACAAACCTACATGCAAAAGACAGAACAACAACAACAAAAAAGTGGGAAAAGTTAATAATAAATCCACATTGAACTCTACCAGTCCTATAGAAGATCCCTATGAAGAGATCTCCATGGAATGAAACCAAGACAAGGACCTTAGAAGAACAACTGTAGACATACTCAAAGAAATCAAAGACTATAAAGAACAAATCAGAGAACTAAGGGGAGAGAATGAAAAACTCAGGAAGGAACTAGAAGGAAAGAATGATAAACTCTGGAAAGAACTAAAGGGAAAGAATGACAAACTCTGGAAGGAAGTGGAAACACTGAAAAGATCCCAGGCTGAAATGAAAAAAGAAACTGACCAGCGAAGCAAGGAGCTACAAGAAGAGAATGAGGATCTTTGTGAGTTCAAGGCCAGCCTGGTCTACAGAGTGAGTTCCAGGACAGCTGGGGCTACAGGGAGACTCTGTCTCAAAAAGACAAACAACAAAAAAAGAGAGAATGAGAAGCTCCAAAAGGAAGTGGAAATACTAAAGAAATCATAGGAAGAAGTGAAAAAGGACATTGAAAACTTACCAAATCAACAGGAGAATATGGGTAGAAGCCTAAGAAGAAGAATGGAGGAAGCAGAAAAAAGAATATCAGACCTGCAGGATACCACAGAACAACTAGAATGCTCAAGTACAGATTATGAAAAATTAAAAAAAAAACACAAGAGTGAAACAACCAGGAAATATGGGACACTACAAAAAGACCAAATCTCCACATCATATGGATGGAGGAAGGAGAAGAATCCCAAGACAGTGGTATTGATCAGATCTTCAACAGAGTAATAGAAGAAAATTTCCCCAAACTGAAAAGAAGACAAACCCATACAAATAAAAGAAGCACATAAAGAAATTCCCCATGCCATATAATTGTTAAAACACTAGATGCTCAAAACAAAGACAAAATATTAAAAGCCAAAAGAGAAAAACAACAAGTTACATATAAGGGGAAACCCATCAGAATCACAGCTGACTTCTTAGTGCAAATTATGAAAGCCAGAAAAACATGGACCAAAGTATTCCCAGTGCTAAATGACTTTAGATGCCAACCCAGACTACTACACCCAGCAAAAATGTCAATTATAGTTTAAGGAGAAAGAAAAATCATCCATGGCATACACAACATGAAAGAATACATGTCAAAGAATCCAACACTTCAGAAAATACTCAAAGCAATTCAAAGAACAGGAAAGGAGCTACTACAACCAACCAACTAAAGAGAGAAATTAATAAAAGGATAACAGCATAAATACAAACCTAGACCAAGAATGCAAACAAAAAATAAGGTGAAAGGAGGCAACGCATGTCTCTCAATAATAACCTTAAATATTAATGGTCTAAACTCCCCAATCAAAAGACATAGACTGGGAGAATGGATTAGGAAACAGAATCCATCCATATGCTTTCTACATGAAACCCATCTCACCCTCTAGGGCAGGCACCAACTTAAAGTGAAAGGATGAAAAAACATATTCCAAGCAAATGGTACCAAAAAGCAAGCAAGAGTTTCTATTCTAATATCAGACAAAAGAGACATCAGAGTAAAATTAATCAGAAGAGACAAAGAAGGCCATTACATCCTTATGAAAGGAACAATAAACCATGAAGACTTCAAAATCCTAAATGGTTATGCACTAACTCAGGTGCACCAAACTTTTTAAACAAAATTCTGCAGGACCTCAAGATTAATTCCAGATCAGTAATAACAGGGGACTTCAACACCCCACTGATCCCTCTGGAAAAGTCAAATGGAAAAAGAATAAACAGAGAGACATCAGAACTGAACAATACAATACAGCAAATGGACCTCGCAGACATCCGTGGAATATTGCACCCAAACACCAGAGAATATGACTTCTACTCAGCATCCTATGGAACATTCTCCCAAATCAACCACATACTGGGACACAAAAGAAATCTCAACAAATAGAAAAGGACTGAAAATATTTCATGCATTCTATCAGACCACAGTGCAATAAAGCTCAATACGAACACCAGAATAAGCCCTACTAACTAGAAGAACATATGAAGACTAAAAAACACACTCCTGAATAATGAATAGGTCAGGGAAGAAATAAAGAACAAAATAAAAATATTCATGGAACTAAAGAGAAAAACAATACAACACAACAAAACCTGTGGGATACTTTAAAAGCAGTCTTAAGGGTGAAATTATAGCCCCAAGTGTCCACATTAAAAAACAAGAAGGGGCTATAAATTTCACCCTTAAGACTGTTTTTAAAGTATCCCACAGGAAAGGACAAAAAATTAAAAAAAAAAGAGAGAGCTGGTAGTGGTGGTGCATGCCTTTAATCCTAGCACGTGGGAGGCAGAGGCAGGCAGGATCTTTGTGAGTTCAAGGCCAGCCTGATCTACAGAGTGAGTTCCAGGACAGCTTGGGCTACAAGGACACTTGTCCTCAAAAAAAGACAAAAAATGAAAAAAAAACATCAAAAAACAAAACAAAACGAAAAAAAAAAAAAAAAAAAAACAAACAAACAAAAAAAACAACGGAAAGAGACCAAATAAAAGAACTAACACTGCAGCTAAAAACACTTGAGAGACAACTACAAATGAATCCTAAGCCCAACACACAGGAAGAAATAACAAAAATCAGAGCAGAAATCAATGAAGTAGAAACAGAAAACAATACAAAAATCTATGAATGCAAAAGCTCTTTCTTTGAAAAAAAATAAACATGATAGACATAGCTCTAGGCCAGTTAACCACAAGAAAGAAAAAGTAACTCCAAATCACTAGTATTCATGATGAAAAGGGAAACATCACAACAAAGAAAATATCCAGATATTCATCGGAGAATACTTCAAAAACCTATACTCAAGTAAATTTGAAAACCTAAGAGAAATGGATGAATGTCTAAAATCTTGGGAATCAACAAAGCTTAACCAAGAAGAGATTGGCAGTTTAAAGAGACCCATAATATTTGAGGAAATTAAAAATGTAATTAAAAAACCTCCCAACCAATAAAACCCCAGACCCGGATGTTTTCACAGCAGAATTCTATAAAACATTTAAAGAGGTTTTACAACCCTACTACTCAAACTGTTCAGAAAGACACAAAAAGAGGGAAATCTCACAAATTCCTTCTATAAAGCCAGCATCAATCTAACACAAAAACCAGGCAAAGAAACAACCAAATAAAGAAAACAAGAAACCTGTCTCATTAATGAATATAGGTGCAAAAATTCTCAACAAAATCCTTACAAATCTTACACAGACCCACATCCTAAAGATCATCCATCATGACCAAGTTGGATTCATACCAGAGCTGCACCGATGTTTCAACATACGCAAATCAATAAATATTATAAAACATATAAATGGATTGAAAGACAAAAATAACATGATCATCTCAATTGATGCAGAAAAACCCTTTGATAAGATGCAGCATCTCTTCATGCTTTAAGTTCTACAGGGAAATAGACTGAAAGGAACATTCCTCAACATAATCAAAGCCATATACAATACACCCAATGCAACATCATCCTAAATGGAGAAAAATTAGGATTCCCCTTAAAGGTGAGAACCGAGCAAGGCTGTCCTCTATTGGAACTCCTCATTAACATAGTGCTTGAAATGGTTGTTAAGGCAATAAGGCAAGAAAGAGAAATTAAAGGAGTACTAATTGGAAAAGAGGAGTCAAACTATCCCTTTTTGTAGAAGATATGATAGTTTACCTAAGGGATGCTAAAAACTCTACCAGAAAAGTCCTGCAAATAATGTTTCAGTAAAATGGCCCAATAAATTTTTTGAAGGGGTATCCAACAAATTTAAGTCACTATTCAAACACAATAAAAATAACTGAGAAAAACCAGTAACCTTTCTTTCTTTCTTTATTTATTTTATTTTTGATTTTTTTTTAAATTTTATTTATTTCTGTATGTGTATGAATGTACTGTCTGCATGCAGGTCTGTGCACCCATGTCGTGCAATGCCGCAGAGGTCAGAAGAGGGTCTCAGATTCCCTTGGAACTGGATTTCTCCAGGAATTGGAGTCTCAGACGGTTTTTGGCCGCCATGTGGGTGCTGGGGATCGAACCCGGGTCCTCTGCAACAGCGGTCGGTGCTCTTAACCGCTAGGCCATCTCTCCAGCCCCTATTTATTTATTTTCTATGTGTATGAATGTACTGTCTGCATGCAGGTTTGTGCACCCGTGTCATGCAATGCCACAGAGGTCAGAAGAGGGTGTCGGATTCCCATGGAACTGGAGTTCTCCTGGAACTGGAGTTCTCCTGGAACTGGAGTTAAAGATGGTTCTCAGCTGCAATGTGGGTGCTGGGGATTGAACCCGGGTCCTCTGTAAGAGCAGATGACACTCTTAACCGCTAGGCTATCTCTCCAGCCCACCAGTAACCTTTCTTAACACCAACAACAAGCAAATGAAAATGAATATAAGGAGACCTTTCCACTCACAATAGACTCAAAAGAATACCTGGGAACAAACCTAATCAAAGACACCAAAGATCTCTACAAAAAAAAAAACTTAAACCCCTGAAGAAGGAGAATGAAAAAGACATCAGAAGATGGAAAGACCTCTGATGCTCATGTTTTGGAAAAACATATATAGTTAAAATGTCCATTCTACCCAAATTAATATACAAATTCAATGAATCCGAATTTAAATCCACAGAAGTTTCTTCATGGATTTGGGGGAAAAAATCCTTAAATTCATATGGAAAAACAAAAGACCTCAAATAGGTTAAGCAACCCTGAGTGAAAAGGGTTGCTTAACCTCAATATAGAAGTGATAACTTTACCAGACTTCAAGCTATATTACAGGGACACAGTCATAAAGACATTCTAGTACTGGCAAAAAAAAAAAAAACAGATCCATTGACCAATGAAACAAAATTAAAGATCCAAGCTTGAGCTCATACAATTTCAGCCACCTCATATTCAACAAAGGGGCTAAAGACGCTCAATGCAGGAAAGACAGCATCTTCATTAAATGGTGCTGGCAAAACTGGATCACCATTTCTAGAAGCAAAAAACCCTATCTATCATCTTGTACAAAAATTAAGTCCAAGTGGATTAAAGACCTCAACGTGAAACTCGAAACTATGATGATGGCAGAAGAAAATGCTGGCAGCAACCTACAGCACATAGGAAAAGATTTTCTAAATCAGACAGCAGCTACACAGGAAATAAGCTCAATAGGTGACAATTGGGTCCTCATCTACCTCAAAAACTTCTGTATAGCTAAAGAAATAACCCAGGAAGTGAAGAGAAAACCCACAGATTGGGAGGAAACCTTCACCAGTGATACATCTGACAGAGCACTAACATCCAGGTTATATAAACTATTCGAAAGAAAAAAAAAAAAAAAGAACTAAGAAACAAATGACCTACTCTAAAGATGGAGTAAACAACTGAACAGAGACTTCACCAGTGAGGGAGTAAAATGGCTAAGAAACATCTTAAAAAATGTTCAACGTAGCTAATAATTAAGGAAATGGAAATTAAAATCACTGGTAAGACTAGCTATGATCCAGAAAACAAAGGATAACAAATGCTGGAAACGTTGTGGGGAAAGAGGAACACTAATCCACTGCTGGTGGGAATGCAAACTCATGCAACCCCTATGGAAAGCAGTGTGGAGAACTGTCAAGAACCTGAAAATGAGGCTACCACCTGGCCCAGTCATACCACTCCTGGGTATATACCCACAAGACTTATCCTATCACAGAGATACATGCACATCTATGCTTATTGCACCTCTCTTCAACAGTAACAGAGAGCTGGAAGCAACCCAAGTGTTCCTCAGCCGACGAGTGGATAGAAAAAAATGTGATACATCTACATAATAGAATTCTATGCAGCTGTAAGGAAAGATGACATCATGAACTTTGCAGGTAAATGGATGGAACTTGGAGCCATTATGCTAAGTGAAGTAACACAGTCCCAGCAAAACAAAAGGTGGTGAATGATATCCCTCATTTGTGGATGCCAGCACCAAATCCCTAGTTGAAAGGCAAGCTGAGCAAAGTTAATGTTATATTTCTTTTATCTGAAGGCAACTCTGCTGTTATAATGGAATCACCTAACAGGCTCTAGAATTAACTGACCACTTATTTTCAGACTTTGTAATTGTGGTATATGGATGGAGGGTATGTATTCATATTTCAGAGTAATGTAAAAATAAAATGGGAAAATGTGAACTCCTAAACATATTTTATTTGCAGAGGTCATAATTTTGGTATATATGATATATATATATATATATATATATATATATATATATATGGGTATATTTTGGAGCAGAACAAATGGGAAGGGTGAACAACAATGACTCGGTCATAGAACTGACTGAAGCAGTTAACATCTGCCCAAACAATAATCCTCTGCAGAGAAAATCTTTAAAAAGACTGAGAAAAAGATACACGACATGCATGGGTGGGGTGGGAAATATGGAAAATTTAATTTGTCTAAATTGGACTGAGAAATGATGCATGAAAATACACAAAGCATCAATAAAAATATTTATAAACATAAAAAAGCAACTTATAACCAAACTGTAAATCTCATTCATATGCACATTAAGCTGTCCAGAGAAACTTGTCAGTTCCATGAGAAACAATTGTTTTCAAATGCACTTCAGACATAACGTTTTATCCAAAAATATTTGAGTACATCAATAAAGTAAATGTTAGGTATATATTTCCATTAAAAATCAGTGATTTAAATAGTATTGTAGCAATCCTTAAAATAACAAAAACCTTTGAGTTTAAAATTGTGATGTTTTTGTATTCAAATATTTATAAGGTTTTTAAAATTATTTTATTTTATTTTATTTTATTTTATTTTATTTATTCATTATTGTTTTATTTTTTTTTATGTGTATGAATGTACTGTCTACATGCAGTTTTGTGCACCTGTGTACTGCAATGTCAATGCCACAGAGGTCAGAAGAGGGCGTCTGACTCCCCTGGAACTGGAGTTAAAGACGGTTCTCAGCTGCCATGTGGGTGCTGGGGATCGAACCCGGGTCCTCTGTAAGAACAGTCAGCGCTCCCAACCGCTAGGCTATCTCTCCAGCCAATAAGATTTTTTTAAGCTTTGCAGGAAAATGGCTGGAGCTAGAGGACATCATGCTGAGTGAAGTAACACAGTCCCAGAAAAACAAACGAGGAATGGTATCCCTCATCTGTGGATGCTAGTGCCAATTAGCTAGTTGTAAGTATTTCTTGTGCATGGCCCCTTGAGCTTTTGCCCAAAGCAGTTGGGAGTGATGCATATTGGAAACAATAACAACAACAACAACAACAACAACAACAGAAAGGACTGCATCAAAGAACTGACTGAAACACTGAACTTCTGCTCAAAACATTCAACTTCCACATGGAGAATATTGAGAAAGACTGAGAAAGAGATGAAAAGCATGTTTGGCAGAATGCATGTGCTCTGGTGGGGTGGAGGGATAGGGTGGGGGACACAGGTCTAGATTTGATAAAAAAATATAAATAAATAAATAAGTTTTTTTAATAAGACACCCGAGTGTAGGTGTAAGCTTTTTTAAAATTTTTTAAAAATTTATTTTGTATGTGGATGAATGTACTGTCTGCATGCAGGTTTGTGCACCCGTGTCTTGCAATGCTGCGGAGGTCAGAAGAGGGTGTCAGATTCCCCTGGAACTGGAGTTAAAGACAGTTCTCAGCTGCCATGTGGGTGTTGGGGATTGAACCTGGGTCCTCAGCAGGAGCAGTTGGTGCTCTTAACCACTAGGCCATTTCTCCAGCCCTTTATAAGTTTTTTTAAAGTGTTCTGAAAATAGTAGTATCATGTGCACATGGCTAATCAATATGCATGAGCCACCAGCTTAAGTTACACTTGTCCAACAGAGTACTCAGACAAAACAAATACATACCACAACACTGCCCTATCAACATTGATGCTTGCCCTCAACTATTGTGATATTACTGGCTTAGGAAAGTAAAAGTAATTTGGTGGTTGACAGGGAGAAGTAAGGAAATGACGTTAAGAATACAAAAGGGTTATCTGAGGTGCTGATCCCATGCAGAAACTAAAAAATCAAAAATAAAATAAAAGCATAGCAAGGTAATACACTTTCTCCTAGCTGCCCTCCCTACTGCACCATTTGAGATATAGCAGAAGGCAAGAAAATAAATAATCATGGGACTTATTAAAAAAATAACTTTACACAAATTAAGCTAGAGACTCACTTTAGAGGACATTAGATAGATGCTTCACCATAAAGGCCTCAATGCCATGTTTCTTTCATAGCCTGTCCATGGGCACCCAGGAAACACTGTTACTTTCTTATGAATATACTCATCAACTATCCTAGACGTTCCTTCACATTTTCAAAGTTGCAACATAGGTTTCCCTCCAGAAAACTTGTCAAAAATAGAGATTTATTTATTTATTATTTTTTTTTTATTTTGTATGTGTATGAATGTACTGTCTGCATGTAGGTTTGAGCACCCGGGTCGTGCAATGTCACGGAGGTTAGAAGAGTGTGTCGGGGTCTGGAGAGATGGCCTAGCGGTTAAGAGCGCCGACCGCTCTTGCAGAGGACCCGGGTTCGATCCCCAGCACCCACATGGCGGCTGAGAACCGTCTGAAACTCCAACTCCAGGAGAACTCCAGCTCCAGGGGAATCCGACGCCCACTTCTGACCTCCGCGGCATTGCACGACACGGGTGCACAGACTTGCATGCAGACAATACATTCGTACACATACAGAAATAAATAAAATTAATAAAAAAAATTAAAAAAAAATAAATAGAAGAGTGTGTCGGATTCCCCTGGAACTGGAGTTAAAGATGGTTCTCAGCCACCATGTGGGTGCTGGGGATCGAACCCAGCTCCTCTGCAAGAGCAGTCGGAGCTCTTAACCGATAGGCCATCTCTCCAGACCCAAGATTTTTTTAAAACATCTTACTTCACATATCAGAAATGCCACAACCTGTAAATAGCTCAGTTGAACAATTATCCAACTCAGGATGGGCAAACAGATCTAAAATGTAACCAGTCAGCTCAAATAAAAAAAAGATCCATTGTGCATAAATTCAACTGCACCAAAGTAACAAAGCAAAAAAGAAACAAGCATCAAGTATCTCAGTTGAAAATATGCACAGTAGTACTTTGGGGTCTCCGGGTCGCCTGGCGGGCCCGGGGGTCCGGTCCATGCAGATGCGAGTGCTAGCATGTGGCTGCGGGAGGACCAGGGCAGCCTCCCGGGCCCCCTCTCCTTTAGTGCTGGTGCTGCTGCAGCCCCTTCAACGCCTGCCTGCTCACTTCAACACCTGCTGGTAGCCTCTGTGTCCTGCTGTGGCTCTTCAGCTTCGAGCCAGTTCCGTCTCACCTGGCCCTGAAGGTGCTCAAGCCCCGTGACCCAGCAGCTAAGAATGGAGCAGAAAGTGTGGAGCTGGACATCGAGTTTACTTCTGATGGGATTCCTGTCTTAATGCACGATAACATGGTAGATAGGACAATGAACGGGACTGGTTGCCTGTATGATCTGACATTTGAACAAGTTAGGAAACTTAACACTGCAGCAAATCATAGACTTAGGAATGATTTCCCTGATGAAAAGATCCCTACCCTGAGGGAAGCTGTTATAGAGTGCCTGCACCATAATCTCACAGTCTTCTTTGATGTCAAAGGCCATGCAGACATGGCTGCCAATGCTCTAAAGACTATATATGGAATTCCCACAACTGTACGATAGCAGTATAGTGTGCTCGTTTCTGTCAGAAGTTATCTATGAGACAGACAGATGAGAAAGTAATAACAGCTCTCACGCACAGACCTTGGAGCCTGAGCCATACGGGAGATGGGAAGCCTCCCTACAGTACTTCCTGGAAGCAGTCCATGTTTGTGGTGATGGACATCCTGCTCGATTGGAGCATGCACAATATCTTGTGGTACCTGTGTGGAGTTTCAGCTTTCCTCATGCAGAAGGATTTTGTCTCCCCGGACTATTTGAAGAAATGGTCAGCTAAAGGAATCTATGTTGTTAGTTGGACTGTCAATACCTTTGAAGAAAAAAAAAATTATTATGAATCCCACCTTAGGTCCAGCTACATGATAGCATGTTGGAGGACTGCACACCTCACTTCTAGACATCCCCCAGGAGGAAACACTGGTAACCTTGCACAGAGAGCTCAGAACACCCTGTTAGCCAGGCTCAGGATCAGGTGCCTCCCATAAGCAGTAATCAGTCATTGCTTTCTTATCCTAACAAACGAGTCTGGTGTAGCTGCCATGCTCCATGGAAGGGTTCAACACTCTTGCTCTTGAAAATCTGGATCCTAACAGACACAGCCGGCCCTGCCCCACCGAGCTGAGGGGTGCACCCAGACCCAGTGAGGGTGAGCACAAACTGGGTCCTGGGGTGAGGGGTGGACTGCATGATCACTCAGAGTTGACATCTTAAAACTTGCCACATATAATTCTCTGTTAACAGTGTATGTACTATAAATGTCAAACTTGTGGCCACACTAATAAAATCATTAAAAGGTGCACAAATGGAAAACAAAAACATGTACAGTGTAGGTTTCAGTTGTGTGAGACCTTCTCTCAGTGAAGTCTAGTCTCAGAATCCTCTGGGAAAATACCTACATGACCTACATGTTGAAATTACATTCTAATATGGCCATTGGGTTTATTTTAATTGTTGTAAAACCTTATACAAGTGAAATAGTACAAATGTATTTTCATCGGGTGCTAGTTAGCTATAAAAGTTAACTATATATTTTGGGGAAGAAAATCTGAAATACATGTGGCAATGGAAGCTAACAACCAAAAGACTGTCTCAGCTTCCCACTACACAACTATAACAGTCTCTCAGAATTATTCACTTTTATTTAGTCAAATAACATTTGTAACAATGTGTTATTGCTGAGAAGTGAATAAAAGACTATGAAGCTAATTAGGAAAACTGGCATAAAGTCACGTATGTATATATAATTATTATATATGTATAAAAATTAAAGTCCCAACACTTTTTTCATGAACAATTAAACCTAAAATAATCATTTCAGAAAGCTATGCAATTTGAACTCTAGGAACACAAGAACCAGAACTGCAACTCTCATTCTAAGCTGTCAAGCTGAGACTAACCTTATCATTGAGGGTTTAATATGTCCAGCTCCAGCCCTGTGTGGACGTCCCATGGCAGAACACTTAAATCTGAAATCGTGGGCGAAAAACACTACTTAACACTTTAGGCATTGCAGAAACAGCAGGCTATGGTGACCACTGGCTAAAAATCACTAAATCTTGCTGTCACCAGCAACCAAAGGCACTTGGATAATCAAGAATTCCACACTGGGCCTTATGGTATATACATTGTAAAAGAAGGGTCAGAACCCTGTGTGGCTTGCCCATTTGATTCCTGTGGCCTTCAGCTGTCAAACAAAGACTGCAAACCCAATTATAAATTGAAAACTATAAAAAGAAAATTCGTTGGACAAAAAAGTAAACCAATTGCCATAATTTTCATAAAGGCAATGAATATTCATCTGGGCATTTCTCGTTATCCATCAGCAAAAGCAAAGAAACAACAGATCTATTTTTCCCCAATTTCAACCAGTTATTTGATACCAAGAAATGCCTCCACTCCTCCCTATAGATCAGTCAGAGTTCTGGAAATTCTACTGGGTATTCTGTTCACCACTTTTCACAATGTCTACAAGTTGAGCTCTCCTTGGCAACTTCCATTCTAAAGAAATTCCTCTTCCCATTAACATTCCTAGATTTTGTGTTAGCCCAGGACAGGAGGTCAAATCACCTACAAATGGATTCCAGTCATTCTTACAGCCAACATGCTCTTCCCAATTTATTCACTTTTAATTGAAAGCCACTTGGTTCCAATACACTTCAATTTTATTCAGTCTAAAAGAATTTAACATGTCAACTCTTCCTCAACAAAACTTTTATACTATTTTCTTTAGGAGATCAGTAAATATAAGTATTAACTTTCAGTATAATGCCTTTATATAAACACCTTAAATTTTTTATTATAATGCTGATAGCAAAAGACAGTTTATTTAAAAGGTATACAATGGTCCTTAAATATACTCAACTTCATCATGAGAGGCATACAGATTAATGTCATATTGAGAAAACATTCTAAGTCTATCAGAGTCACAAAAAGCTGAAAGCTTAACCATAATACACCTTGAAAAGATTGTGAAAAATGGGTCATTCAATCACTGGTGCACACACAATGTGATGTAACCTCTGCGGTACACCTTAATTTTTTTTTAAATACTTGTACTTTGCATCTCTGTAATGACTGAGCTCATGAAATCCAAAGCCATATAAATCCTTGCACTACTAACAGTCATAAACTTGAACCTCTTAAAAAAATATCCTTGGTCAAAGCTTTGGAATACATAAAAATTAGAAAACGAATGGGCTTCAGAATACTCTGAGCGAACAACAGTACAACACCACGAAACACAGTCGATCTGCAGTCCAGAAAAAGGAGCTGGGAGTCAAAAACAAAACAGGAGAGAGGGAATAAAGAGCGAGCACAATTCTGACTTCAATACACTAGCAGGAAAGCAAATTCCTTTGGGAGAAAAATGACTTTGGAGGACTTCCAGACCAGTGAGGTGGAGTCCAAAGGGAGGAAACGCTCTGTCCGACATTCTGAAGCCGTCTCATGCCAGGGCTGCCATCGAGGCCAGGCCAGGAGGCCGCGGGATCTGTCCCACAGTTCCAGGAACATGGCGTCGCATCCATGGGACGCCAGCGAGGGCCATTTCCGCAAATACTGACACTCTTTCTTCCCACCGCAGCTCTCCAGGGGGTCGCGGCCCACAGGGTGCGCCATGGGCCGGCGCATCAGGCACGCAGCACCGGGAAGCGGCGGAGCCTCACCACAGGGTCCAGGTCCACTCGCAGCACTTGGCGAGCCCTTCGCCGCGCCTCCGCCAGGCCGCGCTCGTCCCACACGTCGTCGCCGACGTGGACGGTCGGGAAGCTGGTCAGCGTCGGGGTGGCCGCCCTCCAGATCTCCTCCAGCGTGCGGCCTCCGAAGCAGGGCGCGGCCGGCCACGGCTCCTCAGGCACCCGGGTCGCGGGCTTCCTGCGGCCCTGCGAGGCCCTGGCTCCTCGGCGCCCCCTGCTGGACGCTCCGCGCTGGCCCGGCCGGCGCAGGGGGCGGCTGGAGGGCGCCGGGGGGTCTGGCACCAGCGCGAGGCAAGAGGTGTAGCCATAGACGTCCTTGCTGCGCAGGACCTGCGGGTTGAAGCGGTTCTTGAGGCCGCAGAGGAAGCTCCAGAGCTCCGCGTCAGAGCCCATGAACGCCGCGCTGCTGGGCATGAAGAGCTTGAAGGCTTCTGTCAGCTCCCTGGTGCTGTGGGCCAGGAATGGGTGCGACCGGGAGTACACCACCTTCTCCTGAGCCTCCAGCCCGGGCCCTCCATCCGCCACACAGCCGCGGCCCCACGCGGCTGCGGCCCGGACACTGCGCCGTTGCCTCTTCATGCCACGCCCTCCCATCCTCCTCCTGCTGAGCCCAGCTCAGGACCCAACTGACCGCCCCTCCAGGCGCCTAGGTCAAAATGGCGGCCGGCACCCCATAATAAGTTTTTAAAACCTTATTTACATTTATGTGAATGAGCGATTTGCCTGCAAGCATATTTATGCACCATATGCATGCATTCCCTTTGGCAGATAGAAATACTTAACGGCTTCCCCTCAGAATTAAATGGAAATCACTTACCAGACTCCCTTTCTGCAGTACTGTGCACTCAGTGGACAGAACTTGACTTCATATTGACGAGCAGGCAGGAGATAGCCTCAAGAAATGCAAGGAGGGAAGAACAACACGTGGATGTCGGCCATGCGTGACTAAAGGACTATTCAGACGATTTTCAAAATTTAATTTAATTTATTTTTTATGTGTATGAATGTACTGTCTGCATGTAAGTTTGTGCAACCATGTCGTGCAATGCCGCCTTGGTCAGAAGAGGGCGTTGGATTCCCCTGGAACTGGAGTTAAAGATGGTTTTCAGCCGCCATGTGGGTGCTGGGGATCAAAACTGGGTCCTCTGCAAGAGCAGTCAGCACTCTTAACAGCTAGACCATCTCTCCAGCCCTATTCAGACAGTTATTAAACTCCCACACAGAAGGGCTGAACTGAGCCTTTGCCACTGCAGACCCCAGAAATGAATTTACCTTGTGATGTTCAGAACAACTTCATTTTGGACAAGGCTTTAATCTTTAAAGGTTCCAGAAATCACCAAAGAGATCCCCAAATTCAGGGCCTCAGGGCTCTCCTTAGGAATACAGGAGTGAAACTCTGTGAGAGGTCTCCTCCGTCATAAAACTCCATTGTGTAGGTGTACCACATTTTCTTTAACCACTCACTGGGCACTTGGGTTTTTTCCAGGTCTTTGATATTGTGAAGAGATCTTCAATAAACATAGATGTATATGTATCTATGGGATAATATGAATCTTGTGGTATATACCCAGGAGTGGTATGACTGGGTCAGGTGGTAGGCTCATTTTGAGTCTTTTAAGAGTTCTTCACTCTGATTTCTTTTTTTTTTTAATTTAATTTTTATTGATGCTTTGTGCATTTCGTACATCATTTTCCAATTCAGATCAGGCATATTTCCCTTTCCTTTCCCCCCCATCCCCACCCCATCCCAGATCATGTATTCTGCCATAACTGTCCTGTATCTTTCAGGTTTTTTTTTTCCATTTTTTAGCTATAAGTGATAATCCATGAGTACAAGCATCCTTCATGCAAAACCTATCTGCAGGCTGTTGTGCCCAAACACCTACAGCCCCACCATCCAGTGGGGGGTGACAGGTTGTTTGTTCAATCAAGTTGATCAAATGAGTGTCCAGACTACATTGCTGTAGTTTCACCATTCACCCCAATTGCAGCCTTTACATTCTACCATGCCCCCTCTTCCGCAGATTGTTCCCTAGGCTTAGAAAAGGGGCACAGGTAGATGAGATGTAAAACAGTCCACTCTCTCTGGAGCTGTTGACTTGGACTCTGGTCAATTCTGCCTCTTTCCTTTCATGGACTGACAGTTTGTTCAGGAGTAACCTTTCACTCTGATTTCAATAGGGGTTTTATGAGATTGCATTCCCACCAGCAGTGGATGAGTGTTCCCCTTTCCCTACAAACTCTCACTATTTGGTATCCTTTTAGCTTGATCATAGCCAGTCTTATTGGGGGTAAGGTAGAATCTTACAGTGGTTTTAATTTGCATCTCCTTAATTATCAGTGAACTTGAACACATTTTAAGATGATTCTCAGCCATCCTCTTCATATGATTTGTCTCTGTTCAGCTCTTTACTCCATCTATTGGTTGGGTCATTTGTTTTCTTGATATTTGGTTTTTTGACTAATTTATGTATTCTGGATACATGTTTCCTCTTTATGAACGAGAACAGTGAGGGCCTCACGTTCTAAAATAGAATATTTGTGTGATCTATTCAGTGCTGTTGCCTTGAGAAAGTGACTGGATCATGTGAATCTTATTTAAGAAAACAGAAAAGTGCCATCTATTTGGTGCTGTTGCCTTGAGGAGTTGACATTGGATCATGTGAATCTTAATTAAGAAAACAGGAAAGCATTTCTCTCTTGTCACACCTGTGAAGTCCTAACCATCCTTAAATTGGTGATAGTGCTGTGTTAAATACTGGTCTGACTGCAGTCTCATTTGGACATTCTCTAAGATGATTATTATGCGACCTTGTGTTTTTCATTGCATTTTCCAAATTAGTACAATGTTTTCTAATATAAATTTTGCATCATGTCCTTCCTTCATGAGATATCTTTCTCAGTCTCTGCTTCTGTTATCCTGCTGAGTACTTTAAAGTGGGGTAGGATAGGGTTCAGAAATTAATAACTGAGGTGATTTCTGTTGGAAGAAGTCAGAAAAGTTGGAATCCAGGGAGACAAAAAAACTTCTTTGCAAATCTCTCTCAAATCAGACCTTAAACTTTCCCACACTTTTTAACAGGAGACAGTGTCAGCCTGCAGGGATCATGAAATCTTAATTAGCATTTTCAACATACTTTGTCTCTTTGGAGATACTCACAAGGAACTCTGAAATTGTTTTGGTAATTAACAACTGGGAAAATGACTCACAGAAGTTCTCAACCCCCACAGGCTGTGCTCTCACTGGCAGAGTTCATGAAGTGAAAATTTCAGTTCTGAAGGGAATTTGCATTTATTTTAGGTCAGGGTGAACTGCTTCCTCTCCGATTTGGTGATTATTATGTTTGTTGTTTTTTTTTTTTTTGAGTTTTTATTTATTTTTGTATGTGTATGAATGTATTGTCTGCATGTAGGTTGGTGCACCCGTGTCGTGCAATGCCACAGAGGTCAAAAGAGGGTCTTGGATTCCCCTGGAACTGGAGTTAAAGACGGTTCTCAGCCGCCACGTGGGTCTCGGGGATCGAACCCGGGTCCTCTGTAAGAGCAGTCAGCGCTCTTAACAGCTAGGCCATCTCTCCAGCCCTCAATTATTATGAAGTCAGGTTCTGTACACTGAAACCATCTTCCTGCAGAGGCAAGCATCCAGGTGAGTGTTTGGTATTCCAATTTGAGAGGCATAACTAGCAAAAAAAGGAGATCTGAGTAAATGTCCTTAGAAAAGGAATCTGGGGTACAAAAAGAACCCTGAAATGGATACGTGAGTTAAGAGGTTCCTGTAAAGTCGCTCCTGACCTTGAGCCAGTCGCTGAAGGCTATTAATACACTGCTATGAGTTCCTCATTGGTGAATAAAATGGGTAATGATGTATCTGCCAATGTGCTTAATGCATTAATAAAAGCTAATTTTCTGTCCAGATTAAATGACATTAAACATGGACCACATTTTTAGTACTATTTTTATTATAGCTGGGTTCATACTGAGTTCATGCCTACAATCAACATTAAAATGAGATACAAAAGTCAACAATCCTTGGATGAAGTCAGGACATAATTTCTTGCTGGATTAAATGTATGTTCTTATGAAAGAGTATTTTTAAGATCCAGTCATTTAAACAGTCTGCACTGAGTGGTCAAGGATATGATGACTACAGTTTCAGTGTCACTCTCCTGACCTTGGGGTCATAACATTGATGGGAAGTTACAGTAAGAATACTGGGGCGAGATTGTCAAGAACATCTGTATTTTGTGCTTTTCTCCTGGATTGATAAGATTGTAATGTTCATCCAGACCTGGTGACATGGCTGCTGTGATTGCTTATTTTTTCTGTTAATTGAACACGTGGCCCTGTGTTCAATTAACAAAACAGAACAATTCAAATACTGAAGAGGACCCACCTGCTCCCTGAACCCACAGAGTAGCCCATTATTGTGTGATATTCCAATAGCAAGGGTTACGAAGCCCTATGGCACAAGGCAATCATTCACTACTTCTACACCCAACCTGAATATTTCTCATTCACATAAAAAAATAGATATTTTACAAAAATATTTCACCTGTGTAGGAATTTTTTAAATGAAAGATTTAGTAAGCTATTTTTTCTAGCATTAATTTAGCAAATATCAATATTTCATATTGTGTTTTATGCAAACTAACAGGGCTTAATAATTGACTTCACAGATACCACTGAAACTTTATCCCCTTGGAAAATAGGAAATGAAAATTTTGGGAGACATTGAAAATACTAGATTTATCCTGCATTCGTGAAGTCAAACTTGGAATTTGATACCTTTTTTAAGACAGCAAAAAAAAAAAAAAAAATTAAGGCAGATAAAATCATCCAACAGAGTACAAATGAGGTGCATAAAATGGTACATTGTGAAAAGAATCTGATTATTGGACTAGAATGCACTTGAATGTGTGTTCTTCTAGCTTCCTGAGCACAGACTTGGTGACTGTCTATTCAGCCAGTGAGGACATGTTCCAGTCTTCTAAGTTCCCACTCTGTCCCTAACCAGCTATTGAATTTGAACAGTCACAGCTGCTGTTTCTATGGCCTTGTGTTGACAATGAAAATAATGCTACTGGCCATATTTATGAAATTGTGAAAATCAAAGAAATGCTAAATTAGCAGGATCACAGTGATTCAAGAATTGTCAGTGAATTTTGTTATTTATACATTTACTCTTAGAGCACTTAGCAAAATAAAACTCTAGGTAAATGTCAGTGAGAATGCTGGATTTCAGTGATGTGATAAATGGGGTAACATTGATCATTCCTGTACAGAATTCTGTGATTATAGAGATAGCTTCCATAACTAGATCAGGACAGAGTGACTTCCAGGGATCTGGAAAAGAAATGATTCATATGCACCTACTGTAAATGGAACTGCTTTTCTTCTTCAACCTCAAGTGTGACTTCACTGCACTTTACACAGGTTTGAGACAAATATTCAGTTCTATAGAAAGTGGAGACAGACACTTTTTGTTCATCAGCCCCTCCAGCATTTACATAACAGTGAGAATGTGGAATTTGGTGGTTTCCATGTCTTTCTTTTCTTGCTCTGTAAGACTTCTATGGACTGGATATAGGCTGTGTTCTCTCCCCACTGCGATTCATGACTAAATGGGTGAGCATTACCTTTTACTCAGCTCTTTTTAAGTTGTCATTTCATCCATGTAGATCTTGTGTAGTTACAATCGATGATCCTTTTCTTGTGAATAACCACAAACATATACTTTCCATTATGATACAATTTTCATTATTTTTCTTCAGGTTTAGGTCACAAATCCATTTAAAACTGTTCTACTCTGGCTGGTGATCAAATTTGTCTTTTATTCCAATATGAGCAGCAAGTGTTTTGTTTTTGGAAATGTGGGCTGATGCTTTGTGTCTTTTTTCTCTTCCACTTCACTGCTTCTTCCAGGAAGCACCACCTCATAGTTTGTGATGTCTTCTCAGAGACAGGTGCTCATTATTCTATGTTCAACAGGAACATCCTGATGACTTAGGCTTTCTCCCTGAAAGTTATTCCCAGGGTCAACAACATTCTTCAACAGGGCCATGTTATTTTTCTCAGGATGGTGTCCTACTGCAGAGTGCATATGGTTCTCAGGTTTCAGCCTTCCAAGCAGAGTAGAGCTGCATCACTGCATCCCAATGGCATCAACAAAAGATTTTGGCTCCTTATTCTGAGCAGAGTGTTGCTATAACTTAGAGGAAAATGTGATAGATATGGGAATGGAATACAGAGATTGGGCAATGGGAGTCATATTTCTGTCACAACTTTTAATAGGAATTCTGGGAAACTTCTCCCTTCTTTCCTATTATTTATTAGTTTCCAAACATAAACATACGTGGAGGAATAGAGATTTAATTCTCACCCACCTGCTCATAGCCAACTCCTTGTGCGTTCTCTTTAGAGAAGTGCCCCAGACAGTGGCAGCATTTGGATTGAAACAGTTCTTAAAGGATTTCATGTGCAACCTCTTTTTGTATGTTCAGTCTGATGGCAGGAGAGTGTCCATTTGCACAACATGCCTTTTGAGTGTCTTCCAGGCCATCACTATCAGTCCTAAGGACTTTTGTTGGAAGAAACTTAAAGGTAAGGCTCCAAAGTGTGTTTGTCACTCCATTTCTTTCTTCTGGGTCACGTACATATGGTGCATTTTATTTTCCACCTGTATGTTTATATTGAAATGAATAGTAAAAACAAAACACAGAAAAGAAATTATGAATTCTGCAGCATTCACACTCGTAATATACTGAGAGTAAGACTACACATAGTATTAGTTGTATTCCCTGAAGTCCTGTTTTCTGTGGTCATCATCTGGTCCAGTCGTTCCATGATTATTATGCAATACAGACACAAGCAGCAGGGTCAACACACTTGAAGCTCTCATGTTTCCTGGAGAACTTCCCCTGAGTCCAGAGCCACCTGCTGTGTCCTGGCCCTGGTGTGCACATTTCTGACTTTTTATACCATACCCTCCATCTTACATGGTTTCATTGCTAGATTGTATAATCCTAGTTGGTGGCTGGTGAACACCAGTCAGCTTATTTCTCTGTGTTTTCCCTCTTTTGGACCATTTATTCTGATGAGTCAAGATTCCACACTGTCCAGACTCTGCTATTTACAGGTAAGGAATAAAATAAATGTCATAGTTGGCCCAGGAAAGATGGATCAGTTGTTAAGACTGCTTTCGTATAGGATCCAGTGGTTAGCAACAACCATTACTCCAGTTCAAGGGGATCTAATGGATCCCATACCCTCTTCTGACTTCCTTAAGGATTGTATGATATTGGTATACTTAGACACATTCTTTCAATATGGTCATATACTAAGATAAAATAATAAAGATAAAAATCTTCTAATTGTTTTATATGTATGCATTTCAATGTGCAATTATTATTGAATTTTTGTGCATTTCATACAATAACACTCAATTATCTTTAGATGTTGGAGATGGGATGGAATGTCATAAGTCTAGTCTAATGTGAAAGTTTAAAATTCAGGCTGCTGGTGCTGCTGGGGGAGGTGCTGGACCCAGTGGCTCAAGACCCTGTCATGTGGAACACGGCACGTAAAGGGAATTTAACAGAGTTTTGTTATGAAGTAAATATCTTGATTTACAAGCCTCAGTGCTCGCAAAAAGAGGATACATATCCTGTTTATCAGTTTGTACCATGGAATCTTGCATGTAGACTAGCACGAAGTTTTGCATGTATCCCAAACTCTATGTAAGCTTACAAAATTGGACTATAAGGCTGAAGAGATTGCTCAGTGGTTAAGAGTGCCGACTGCTCTTGCAGAGGACCTGGGTTTGAGTCCCAGCACACACATGGCTGCTAAGAATGATATTTAGCTCTAGTTCCAGGGGAATCCGATGCCCTCTTCTGACCTCCAGGATATTGAATGGTACAGGTACACCAACCTACAAGGAGACAGTACACTCATTCATATAAAAAAAATAATAAAAAGTTTAAAAAGAAAGTCTTCTAAGTCCTATCTCTCTCCTTCCTCCCTCCCTCCCTCCCTCCCTTCTTTAAAAAATGCACAATAAATGATTCTCTGCACAAAGACTGGGATCCTGTAGTTATTGCTTCATGCCATAGATATCTTCACCCTGGGAACAGAACTCCCCCACCATATAGAGCCCCTGAATTTAGATCTCACCTTCCATCCATATCTAACTATAGCCCTCCCCCGTAACAAAACTCATGGATTCTGTCATATAATTTAAGGCCTATCAAGTTAAGATTTGGACACAGATAACAGTTGTCAAAAGTTAATCCACTGGAGTCTAGTCCTCCTGTGTGGACTCAATCCCTTAAAGAATATCAATTTTTCCTCTCCTCATAGTAATAATTTAATAATAATTATTTGACTAAAGATGGACCTACTGACTATTTTCCTTATTCTGTGCTGGCATTTTGCCTGATTGATTCAGTATGGGTCTTGGTTATGGGGTCATCATTTATGCACATTCCTATGAGCAATTTTCAGAGGCCTGAATACACTGTTTCCTTATGTTCAGTCACCAAAAAAGATCACGTCATTTGGATAAGGATCACTTCACCCTGCAGATCTGCCAAGAAGATTGCAGAGCTGCAGGTGTGCAGTGTACTGGTGTCTATAAAATTTTTATCTAGTTATTTTGATCAGAGGAATGATGGTGCTGTTACATAAAGGGAAAATGAAGTGGATTTCAGAATGAAATACAGAGTTGGCCATGGCAATCGTGTTCTTATCAAAGGTGATAATGGGAATTCTTGGAAACTTCTCCCTCTTTCCTGTTATATAAAACTTTCTAAACATAAACGTGCATGGAGAGCCACAGATTTAATTCTCACACACTTTGTCATAGCCAGCTTCTTGATCATTCTCTTTAAAGGAGTGTCCCAGACAGTGGCACCTTTTAGATTCAGGTAGTTCTTCAATGATTTGCTATGTAAATTGTGTGTATGTTGGCAGTTTTGGCAGGAGTGTGTCCATTGGCACCACCTGCCTTTTGAGTGTCTTCCAGGCCATTACTCTCACTCAGCCCCAGGGACTTATGTTGGAAGAAATTTAAGGCCCCCAATCCAAAGTATGTGGCCCACTCCATTTCTGTCTGCTGTATCACATACACGGTGCTGCATTTTATTTTCCCTGTATATGAGTACTGAAAAACACAGGAAAAACATGACCAGAAAATGGAGTTTGGAATTCTACACTATTGAATTTTGTGGTACATTCATAGAGTCACTTTATACAGTACACTGGTGTTTCCTGAAGTCCCATTTTCTGTTCTAATCTTCTGGTCAAGCAACTCCATGATTAACATCCTGTACAGGCACAAGCAGCAGGTTCAAAACATCTGGAGCTCTTATGTTTCCTGGAGAACTTCTCCTGAGTACAGAGCCACCCACAGAGGCATGACCCTAGTGTGAACATGTCTGACTTTTTATACCATATCCTCCATCTTACATGGTTTCATTGCTATTTTGTATAAACAAAGTTGGGGCTGGTGAATGCCAGTCAGCTCATTTCTTCGTGTTTTCCCTCTTTTGGATGTTTTGTTCTGATGAGTGAACTGTCCACACT
Organism: Rhizomys pruinosus; assembly: GCA_009823505.1. Lineage (NCBI taxonomy): Eukaryota > Metazoa > Chordata > Mammalia > Rodentia > Spalacidae > Rhizomys > Rhizomys pruinosus. The sequence goes on along the minus strand of VZQC01007170.1, from coordinate 2,055,485 downwards.
GTCCACACTCTGCTCTTTCTAGGTAAAGAAAAAAAAATAAATCTCATAATTAGGCCAGGAGAGATGGCTCAGGTGTTGAAAGAACTGAGTGTTCTTGTATAAGATCTGGTGGCTAGCAAGCAACTAATATTCCTGTTCCAGAGCATCTAATGGATCCCATACCCTCTTCTGACCTCCTTAGCCATTGTGTGACATGGGTATACATACACACATCCTTAAAAGACACTCATATAATAAGATAAAAATAATTAAGATAACCATCCCCTAATTGTTTTATGTATAAGCATTTCAATGTGTAATTATTTTGGATTTTTATGTTTCATACTATAAAAATTAATCATATTTAGATGTTGGAGAGGAGGGTGGTATATTATAAGACAATCTAACCTGAAAGTTTAATAATCAGGATGCTGGTGCTATGGGGGAGGTGTTGTACCCAGTGTCTCAAGACCCTGTTATGTAGAACACTGAATGTCAAGTAAAAGGAGTTTAGCCTGGATAAAATTTTATAGATTCCGTTATGAAGGAAACATTTGATTTACAACCCCAGAACTCACAAAGAGAGGCCACACATCCTGTTTGTCTGTTGTAACCCAGGAACCTTGCATGAAGTTTTGCACATAGTGAGATCTCTCTCTCTATGTAAGCTTGCAAAACTGGACAATAAATGATTCTCTGCACAATGACCAAGATCCCATGGTCATTGCTCTGTGCCATAGATATTGTCACCCTGGGAGCTGTTTCCCAACATACAGAACCCCCAAATTTATACATCATCACCCATCCATACCTAACTATAGTCCTCCCGTCTAACAAAACTCATGGATTCTATCATATAATTTGAAACCTAAGGAGTCAAGATTTGGACCCAGATATCAGTTCCTCAAAGTTAATCCATTGGAATCTAGTCCTGACATCTAGACTCAGTCCCTTAGAGAAGATCAATTCTCAGTCACCTCACAGTAATCATTTGCCAATAATTATTGGCCTAAAGTTGGGCTTTTGTTCATTTACCCAGTTCTGAGCTGGGATTCGTCTGAGTGATTCAGTTTGGGTTTAGGTCATGGGGTCACCATTGATGCATGTTTCTATAAACAAGTTCCATGAGGCCTGGAAGAGGCTGTTTCCTTATGTTCATTCATCAACCATTGCTCTTACAATCTTTCCTCTAGATCTTCCTCAATGGTCACTTATGCATAGGGGGGTGAGTCCTAATATAGGAATGCTGTCCAGGGACCTGAACTCTCTTGTGTCTTATTTATTACATATTGGAAATGTGGCTTTCTGTGTTTATGACACTCTGTTGCATGAGAAAACTTTACTAGTGAGAGTTGAAGAATGCATTTGTGTTCTCTCTACCCATACTCTGATAAGTTTCATCGACCTTAGGTGTTGTGGTGGTTTTATCATATCATCTTCCAAAATTCAATATGCCAGTTTATTGCAGAAATATTTATTCTTGGTCAGATCATCCCCAAAGTATATGATTATTTTCCCCATGATCAAAGGTACACCAAACTGAACTGGTATGATCAGAGGTCGCCCATTTCATCCTGTGGTTTACAGTTCTTTGATTCCTTCCTTTAAACAAGCTGATGAGAGAAGTAGCTTGCAAACAAGATATGAATGCAGCCATATCATCAAGGCTTTCTAGCAAGCTGTCATGGCTGTCCCCAAATTTTGAACTTTTCGGAGACCCCTTGAGTATATTACCATCTTACTAAAAGAAATACTGTAAATTTGGCCAATACTACTTACTCTACCTAATTTTGGGCCAGTACTATCTTGAGTACTTTATGATATATATATCTCAAGTATGCAGTGTCAACAGGAATACTGTAGGACCATCAAGTTCTGAAGGGTAACTTAGAGCATGGACAATATTCTATAATGGTTAGGGTTATGAAATGTATCACTCAGAAATACATTCCAGTGAAACAATCCATTTCTGGCACTGGGCTGTTCATTTGCTTTAAAACCACATTATAGGTTCCAGGACAGCTGGGGTTACAGGGAGACCCTGTCTCAAAAAAAACAAAACAAAACAAAACAAAAAAACATTATAGGACAGTTCAATTCAACTCTTTTTTTATATGTATGTAAATATGGATAAATATATGGATGTTTCTAAAATAGACTGTATCCATATTACTTTTCAAAATATCTTTAGTGTAATTATACTTCCCATGCTCTCTACTCCACGATAATCTCGCCCTCTGGTCACAACCTAAATGACCTTTTCCCACTATTCCATTACCCAGTAAAACACAATTCTTTCTTCCCTCACTTAGAAGCTTTGCTTTACTGGCAAGCTTTCATAGTGCTATGAAAAGAGAAATAACTAATCTTCAGTATCACCTCTCTGTGCATGCTGTGAGAAGCAGTAATGACTGGTTTGGCAAGAACCCACACCGAAACGACAGTGGAATGAAAGTTAAGAAATATGCAACCACCCTCTGATCAGATAAAAGGCCCACTCCAGATGTTGTTCCCCATACTTGATACCATAGTCACAGCACAGATCATGTGGCTACTCAGTTCATAGGCTTTAGTGCAAAATATATTATTTTCTTCTAAATGGACATAGTATTGAACCCACTATTAAAGCTTTGTCCTTATATGCATAGATCATATACTTTAGTGTATTTCTTAACCATCATCTCAGCAGATTACTTGACAGTAGATAGTGATGTTTAGAGAGAAACAGAACTGTTCAAGGTGCACAAGTAAGAGACTGGGAAATTCTCAGTCTTATACAGGAAGCCAGTTTCAAACCCCATCCTTCCAGGAGTTAGGGATAATTGTGGATGTTAGGGTAAAATCTATAGCACAAGACGTTGTGCTGAGTATAAGGAAATGGCACTTTCTGGATTCCCCTTGGAAGGTATACATACAAACAAATATCAACTGGGACAACATACATAAAGATTGGCTCATTCTCATACCAGACATTGTCCAGGCTGGGTGGGGAGGTAGACCAGCAGTCCACTTCTAGAGGATGAACAATTGTCCACTGACAGCTTCTGATAGAGGGCATGTCTGTCTTCTTTAAGAGTCTGGCATTCTGTACATCTACCATCATTCAATTGTTGACCACAGGGCTAAGAATATATCTCATAAAAAATAGACACTATGCATTACAAAAATAAAGAGGAGACATTGTTGCTTCGATGGGGATGGGGGTGGTTCTGGGATGAGATGAGGAAGTATTGTGTATGGTCAAACATAATGTAAAATTGTCAAAGACCTAATTAAAATGTATACTTAAAATCACAGTGTGGACCTTGACATGTTCACCCTCAAGTCTATGTGGGCCATACTAATTGGCCTCACTGTGTTTGAAAGAAAAAGTGGACACAGAATTTTATGGTTGAGGGACGTGGTTGGATGTGGGAGAGTTGTAAGAGGAGTGTAGAATATTATCACAATGCACTCCTTGAAATTCTCAAAGAACAAAAGCACTGCCAGTTCTTTATTTTATGTGTCTGAATATGTTGCCTGAATGCATGTAAATGCACTCATGTTGAGAAATGACTGTGTTGGTATGAAGAGGGAATGGGATCCCTTTTAATTGGAGTATGGATGGTTTTTAGCTGCATGTGGGTGTTTGGAACAGAACCCAGGTCCTCCTCAAGAGCAGCCAGTGCTCTTACCTGCTGAGATATCACTCTATTTGCTAAAATCATGTTTAAAAGCCTCTAACATCTATTTCAGAAGACCTTGCTGCATTCACTGTTACTGCAGCCTACAGTGGTGAAAGAAGCATGGGCAATTACACTGTAGTAAGTTCCCTAAAATTGCCTGAGTGAAATCTAAGCCTGACTTCCCTGAACTTTGTAATACCTGTCCTCAAGAAAGCTGGGAGAAACAAGAAGCACCTAGTCTACCTACATAGCAATAAAATTATAATTCAACTACATGTAGGCTATGGTTTTAATGCTTTTGTGTGGTTCCTATGCCAAAATGAGATGGATCCTCTTTCAAGGCTGATGTTTCCTACAGGCAGATATGTAATGATCATAAAGGAGCACAGCTCACTGGGAACCAGGTTCTTCAGGGCCACTGAGGCAGCAGTCAGTGGCCCCTTGGCTTCTGATGCAGGGTGGGTAAGAGCCAGCCCACCTCACAGGGAACCTGGACATTTAGAGACACTGAGGCCACAGCCAGTTTGCTGGCTTGCTGGTCAAATCAGATGCCCCCCCCCCAGCCAACCTAGAGGAACAGACTACAATCCAACAAAGAAACAGTGGGATTTCACATTAGATTACAAACCATGAATCAAACCCACATGCTAAAAGCACAAAGAAAAATCAACAATATGTGAAAAGCAAATAAGAAACCTCCACCAAACTCTATCAGTCCTATTGAAGACTCCAACAATGAGATCTCTCTGGAGGTAACCCAGGACACAGATCTTAAAAGAACAATCATAGATATTTTCAAAGAAATCAAGGACCTAAAGGGAGAAAATGACCAACTCCGGAAGGAAATGGAAAGGCTGAAAAAATCTCAGGCTGAAATGAAAAAGGAAACCAAAAATATTTAACTAAAAAGAGAGAATGGCCAAGTCTGAAAGGAATCTCAGGCTGAAATGAAAGAGAAATTAAAAATCTCATATAGTCAACATGAAAGGGCAGGAGAAAACCTCAGTAACAGAATGAACAAAGGAGAAAATAAAAGATAAAGTGGAAGAATGGAAGAGCTCAAGCAAAGACTATGCAAAATTAAAAACAAACAAACGAACAAAAACCACAAGACGGGAATAACCAAGAAATGTGGGGATACCATGAAGATACAGAACATCTGCATCATAGGTATAGAGGAAGGAAAAGATTCCCAGGATAATTGTATGGGCCAGATCTTCAACAGAATTATAGAAGAAAATTTCCCCAAATTGAAAAAAACACATCCATACAAATACAAGAAGCACATAGAACACCAAATAGACAAGATCAGAAAAGAAACTCCTCACACCATATCATAACCAAAAGGATAGATGCTCAAAACAAAGACAGAATACTGAAAGCCACATGAGAAAAACAGTAAGTTACATATAAAGGAAGACTCATCAGAATTACAGTTGACTTTTCAATGCAAACCATGAAAGCCAGAAAAGCTTGGACCAAAATATTTCCAGCACTACATGACTACAGATGTTAACGCAGGTTATATACCCAGGAAAAAATGTCAATAATAATTGAAGAAGAAAGGAAAATATTCCATGACATATGCAAAATGAAAGAACACATGTCTAGACAACCAACCCTCCAGAAAATACCCAAAGCAATTGAGAGGACAGAGGAAAGGAGCAGCTATTCCGAAGCAGCACGAGATACTGATCAATGAAGATATAACCCCAGAAATACAAACATAGAAGAAAAATGCAAGCAGAAAATAAACTAAAGGGAAACTATATAACTCTCAATATTAATCCTAAATATTAATGGTCTAAACTCCCCAATTAAGAGATGCAGACTGGGAGAATGGATTAAGAAACTGAATGCCGAGGCCCACTCCAGCCGGCCACAGCCTCTGCTGCTGCTGGCTTTGTGTGCCTCATACTGGCCTAGCCATCCCAGCCTCCCTGATGCTGTGCTCCTCTCGCCCTGTCTGCCCCTCCCTGAGCTTTCCTGCCTCCTTGGCTGCCCTCCCACTGCTGGCGTTCACCTTCCAAGCTCCCTCTGCTTCCCTCCAGCCCATGGTGGGCTGTGCTGGCTCTTCTGCTGCCTGGCTGCCTGAGCATCACTGCCACCAAGCTGACCCTTTCTGCCACCCATGGTGTGGATGTCTGAGCAGCCTTCCCTGAGGCCTCCTCCTTGACCCCTGCCCGGAAGGGCATAGGCCCCAGCTCCGAAGGGCATGGGCCGCAGCTCATGCAGCCTTCACCTGAGCAGGCACACTGTCTGGCAGTACTTGCAGCATGAGCTGAACTCCTTTGAGATCTTCTTCACGTGCCGAGCCCACAACAACTGGCTGGGCTGCATGTTCGTGTGCTGTGCACCCTCCAGCCGCTACATGCTGCTCTTCTTGCATGTTTCAATTCCCTCCTTTATTATGGCTGTATTTAAGCTTGCTGTCTCTTCCCTGCTAAGTCTTGGTGGATTCCATGATGTCAGGTATTCATCCATTTCTCTTAGGTTTTCAAATTTAGTAGAGTATAACAAGGTTTTTGAAGTATTCCCATAGGATTGTCTGAATCTTTTCACTATCTGTTGTGATATTTCCCTTTTCATCTCTAATTTGGTTGATTTGGAGTTGCTCTTTCCTTCTTTTAGTCAGTTGGGCTAGAGGTCTATCTATCGTGTTTATCCTTCCAAGGAACCAGCTCTTGGATTCATTGATATTTTATATTGTTTTCTTTGTTTCTATTTCATTGATTTCTGCTCTGATTTTTGTTATTTCTTCCAGTCTTCTGGGTTTAGGATTCATTTGTTGCTGCCTTTCAAGTGTTTTTAGTTGGAGTGTTAAGTCATTTATTTGTGCTCCTTCTGTTTTCTTAATGCAGGCACTTAGGGCTATGAATTTCCCTCTCAGGACTGCTTTTAAGGTGTCCCATAGGTTTTGTTTTGTTATATCATCCTGTTCATTTAGTGCCAAGAATGCTTTTATTTCATTCTTTATTTCTTCTCTGACCTATTTATTATTCAGTAGTGTGTTGTTTAGTCTCCATTCTTGCAGCTAGTAGGGCTTTTTCTGATGTTCTTATTAAGCTTCATTGCTTCATTGCACCGTGGTCTGATAAGATGCATGAAATTATTTCAATTTTTTGTATTTGATGAGGTTTCCTCTATGTCCCAGTTTATTGTTGATTTGGTTGAATGTTCCATGATGTGCTGAGTAGAAAGTATATTATTTGGTGTTTGGGTGGATATATTTGGTAGATGTCTGTTAGGTCCACTTGGTTTATCATATTGTTTGGTTCAGATGTCTCTCTGTTTATTCTTTGTCCACTTGACCTGTCCAATGGGCTCCATGGGATATTGAAATTTCCTGCTATTATTGTGCTTGGATTGATCTATGCCTTGAAGTCCTTCAGGATTGTGTTTATGAAGTTCGGTGCTCCAATGTTTGAGATATATATATATATATATATATATATATATATATATGTGAGATACATAGTTATGTATTCACACATATGAGTTTTATATGTAAAAAATATGCCAACAATGTGTCAGCAAATAATCTGGAGTTGCTGAAGCATACTAGGAGCAAAAAAATCAGCTGGTATTTTAATATCAACAGAAAATTTTTAAGGCAAACATTTGGCATATAACCTNTCCCTCTTTTGGACCATTTATTCTGATGAGTCAAGATTCCACACTGTCCAGACTCTGCTATTTACAGGTAAGGAATAAAATAAATGTCATAGTTGGCCCAGGAAAGATGGATCAGTTGTTAAGACTGCTTTTGTATAGGATCCAGTGGTTAGCAACAACCAATACTCCAGTTCCAGGGTATAACTAATGGATCCCATACCCTCTTCTGACTTCCTTAATCATTGTATGATATGGGTGTACTTAGACACATTCTTTCAATATGGTCATATACTAAGATGAAAAATAATAAGATAAAAAATCTTCTAATTGTTTTATATGTATGCATTTCAATGTGCAATTATTATTGAATTTTTGTGCATTTCATCAATAACACTCCAATTATCTTTAGATGTTGGAGATGGGATGGAATGTCATAAGTCTAGTCTAATGTGAAAGTTTAAAATTCAGGCTGCTGGTGCTGCTGGGGCAGGTGCTGGACCCGGTGGATCAAGACCCTGTCATGTGGAACACGGCACGTAAAGGGAATTTAACAGAGTTTTGTCATGAAGTAAATATCTTGATTTACAAGCCTCAGTGCTCGCAAAAAGAGGATACATATCCTGTTTATCAGTTTGTACCATGGAATCTTGCATGTAGACTAGCACGAAGTTTTGCATGTATCCCAAACTCTATGTAAGCTTACAAAATTGGACTATAAGGCTGAAGAGATTGCTCAGTGGTTAAGAGTGCCGACTGCTCCTTGCAGAGGACCTGGGTTTTGAGTCCCAGCACACACTATGGCTGCTAAGAATGATATTTAGCTCTAGTTCCAGGGGAATACCGATGCCCTCTTCTGACCTCCAGGATATTGAATGGTACAGGTACACCAACCTACAAGGAGACAGTAACACTCATTCATAAAAAAAATAATAAAAAGTTTAAAAAAAGTCTTCTAAGTCCTATCTCTCCTCCTTCCTCCTCCCTCCCTCCCTCCCTTCTTTAAAAAATGCACAATAAATGATTCTCTGCACAAAGACTGGGATCCTGTAGTTATTGCTTCATGCCATAGATATCTTCACCCTGGGAACAGAACTCCCCCACCATATAGAGCCCCTGAATTTAGATCTCACCTTCCATCCATATCTAACTATAGCCCTCCCCCGTAACAAAACTCATGGATTCTGTCATATAATTTAAGGCCTATCAAGTTAAAGATTTCAACAGATGCCTTGTCAAAAGTTAATCCCTGGAGTCTAGTCCATTCTGGACTCAGTCCCTTAAAGAATATCAATTTTTCCTCTCCTCATAGTAATAATTTAATAATAATTATTTGACTAAAGATGGACCTACTGACTATTTTCCTTATTCTGTGCTGGCATTTTGCCTGATTGATTCAGTATGGGTCTTGGTTATGGGGTCATCATTTATGCACATTCCTATGAGCAAATTTCAGAGGCCTGAATACACCTGTTCCTTATGTTCAGTCACCAAAAAAGATCACGTCATTTGGATAAGGATCACTTCACCCTGCAGATCTGCCAAGAAGATTGCAGAGCTGCAGGTGTGCAGTGTACTGGTGTCTATAAAATTTTTATCTAGTTATTTTGATCAGAGGAATGATGGTGCTGTTACATAAAGGGAAAATGAAGTGGATTTCATGAATGAAATACAGAGTTGGCCATGGCAATCGTGTTCTTATCAAAGGTGATAATGGGAATTCTTGGAAACTTCTCCCTCTTTCCTTTATATATAAACTTTCCAAACATAAACGTGCATGGAGAGCCACAGATTTAATTCTCACACACTTTGTCATAGCCAGCTTCTTGATCATTCTCTTTAAAGGAGTGTCCCAGACAGTGGCACCTTTTAGATTCAGGTAGTTCTTCAATGATTTGCTATGTAAATTGTGTGTATGTTGGCAGTTTTGGCAGGAGTGTGTCCATTGGCAACCACCTGCCTTTTGAGTGTCTTCCAGGCCATTACTCTCACTCAGCCCCAGGGACTTATGTTGAAGAAATTTAAGGCCCCCAATCCAAAGTATGTGGCCCACTCCATTTATGTCTGCTGTATCACATACACGGTGCTGCATTTTATTTTCCCTGTATATGAGTACTGAAAAAACACAGGAAAAACATGACCAGAAAAATGGAGTTTGGAATTCTACACTATTGAATTTTGTGGTACATTCATAGAGTCACTTTATACAGTACACTGGTGTTTCCTGAAGTCCCATTTTCTGTTCTAATCTTCTGGTAAAGCAACTCCATGATTAACATCCTGTACAGGCACAAGCAGCAGGTTCAAAACATATGGAGCTCTTATGTTTCCTGGAGAACTTCTCCTGAGTACAGAGCCACCCACAGAGGCATGACCCTAGTGTGAACATGTCTGACTTTTTATACCATATCCTCCATCTTACATGGTTTCATTGCTATTTTGTATAAACAAAGTTGGGGCTGGTGAATGCCAGTCAGCTCATTTCTTCGTGTTTTCCCTCTTTTGGATGTTTTGTTCTGATGAGTGAACTGTCCACACTGTCCACACTCTGCTCTTTCTAGGTAAAGAAAAACAAAATAAAATACTCATAATTAGGGCCAGAGAGATGGCTCAGGTGTTGAAAGAACTGAGTGTTCTTGTATAAGATCTGGTGGCTAGCAAGCAACTAATATTCCTGTTCCAGAGCATCTAATGGATCCCATACCCTCTCTGACCTCCTTGACCAATTGTGTGACATGGGTATACATACACACATCCTTAAAAGACACTCATATAATAAGATAAAATAATTAAGATAACCATCCCCTAATTGTTTTATGTATAAGCATTTCAATGTGTAATTATTTTGGATTTTTATGTTTCATACTATAAAAATTAATCATATTTTAGATTTGGAGAGGAGGGTGGTATATTATAAGACAATCTAACCTGAAAGTTTAATAATCAGGCTGCTGGTGCTACTGGGGGAGGTGTTGTACCCAGTGTCTCAAGACCCTGTCATGTAGAACACTGAATGGCAAGTAAAAGGAGTTTAGCCTGGATAAAATTTTATAGATTCCATTATGAAGGAAACATTTGATTTACAACCCCAGCACTCACAAAGAGAGGCCACACATCCTGTTTATCAGTTTTAACCCAGGAACCTTGCATGAAGTTTTGCACATGGTGAGAACTCTCTCTCTCTATGTAAGCTTGCAAAACTGGACAATAAATGATTCTCTGCACAATGACCAGGATCCCATGGTCACTGCTCTGAGCCATAGATATTGTCACCCTGGGAGCTGTTTCCCAACATACAGAACCCCCAAATTTATACATCATCACCCATCCATACCTAATTATAGTCCTCCCTCTAACAAAACTCATGGATTCTATCATATAATTTTGAAACCTAAGGAGTCAAGATTTGGACCCAATATCATTCTCAAAATTAATCCATTGGAATCTAGTCCTGACATCTAGACTCAAGTCCCTTAGAGAAGATCAATTCTCAGTCACCTCACAGTAATCATTTGCCAATAATTATTGTCCTAAATTTGGGCCTATTGTCCATTTACCCAGTTCTGAGCTGGGATTTGTCTGAGTGATTCAGTTTGGGTTTAGGTCATGGGGTCACCATTGATGCATGTTTCTATAAACAAGTTCCATGAGGCCTGGAAGAGGCTGTTTTCCTTATGTTCATTCACAACCATTGCTCTTACAATCTTTCCTCTAGATCTTCCTCAATGGTCACTTATGCATAGGGGGTGTGTCCTAATATAGGAATGCTGTCCAGGGACCTGAACTCTCTTGTGTCTTATTTATTACATATTGGAAATGTGGCTTTCTGTGTTTATGACACTCTTGTTGCTGAGAAACTTTACTAGTGAGAGTTGAGATGCATTTAGTGTTCTCTCTACCCATACTCTGATAAGTTTCATCGACCTTAGGTGTTGTGGTGGTTTTATCATATCATCTTCCAAAATTCAATATGCCAGTTTATTGCAGAAATATTTATTCTTGTCAGATCATCCCCAAAGTATATGATAATTTTCCCATGATCAAAGTACACCAAACTGAACTGGTATGATCAGAGGTCGCCCATTTCATCCTGTGGTTTACAGTTCTTTGATTCCTTCCTTTAAACAAGCTGATGAGAGAAGTAGCTTGCAAACAAGATATGAATGCAGCCATATCATCAAGGCTTTCTAGCAAGCTGTCATGGCTGTCCCCAAATTTTGAACTTTTCGGAGACCCCTTGAGTATATTACCATCTTACTAAAAGAAATACTGTAAATTTGGCCAATACTACTTACTCTACCTAATTTTGGGCCAGTACTATCTTGAGTACTTTATGATATATATATCTCAAGTATGCAGTGTCAACAGGAATACTGTAGGACCATCAAGTTCTGAAGGGTAACTTAGAGCATGGACAATATTCTATAATGGTTAGGGTTATGAAATATATCACTCAGAAACACATTCCAGTGAAACAATCCATTTCTGGCACTGGGCTGTTCATTTGCTTTAAAACCACATTATAGGTTCCAGGACAGCTGGGGTTACAGGGAGACCCCTGTCTCAAAAAAAACAAAACAAATCAAAACAAAAAAAAACATTATAGGACAGTTCAATTCAACTCTTTTTTTATATGTATGTAAATATGGATAAATATATGGACGTTTCTAAAATAGACTGTATCCATAATACTTTTCAAAATATCTTTAGTGTAATTATACTTCCCATGCTCTCTACTCCACGATAATCTCGCCCTCTGGTCACAACCTAAATGACCTTTTCCCACTATTCCATTACCCAGTAAAACACAATTCTTTCTTCCCTCACTTAGAAGCTTTGCTTTACTGGCAAGCTTTCATAGTGCTATGAAAAGAGAAATAACTAATCTTCAGTATCACCTCTCTGTGCATGCTGTGAGAAGCAGTAATGACTGGTTTGGCAAGAACCCACACTGAAACGACAGTGGAATGAAAGTTAAGAAATATGCAACCACCCTCTGATCAGATAAAAGGCCCACTCCAGATGTTGTTACCCATACTTGATACCATAGTCACAGCACAGATCATGTGGCTACTCAGTTCATAGGCTTTAGTGCAAAATATATTATTTTCTTCTAAAGTGGACATAGTATTGAACCCACTATTAAAGCTTTATCCTTATATGCATAGATCATAAACTTCAATGTATTTCTTAACCATCATCTCAGCAGATTACTTGACAGTAGATAGTGATGTTTAGAGAGAAACAGAACTGTTCAAGGTGCACAAGTAAGAGACTGGGAAATTCTCAGTCTTATACAGGAAGCCAGTTTCAAACCCCATCCTTCCAGGAGTTAGGGATAATTGTGGATGTTAGGGTAAAATCTATCAGCACAAGACGTTGTGCTGAGTATAAGGAAATGGCACTTTCTGGATTCCCCTTGGAAGGTATACATACAAACAAATATCAACTGGGACAACATACATAAAGATTGGCTCATTCTCATACCAGACATTGTCCAGGCTGGGTGGGAGGTAGACCAGCAGTCCACTTCTAGAGGATGAACAATTGTCCACTGACAGCTTCTGATAGGGCATGTCTGTCTTCTTTAAGAGTCTGCATTCTGTACATCTACCATCATTCAATTGTTGACCACAGGGCTAAGAATATATCTCATAAAAAATAGACACTATGCATTACAAAATAAAGAGGAGACATTGTTGCTTCGATGGGGATGGGGGTGGTTCTGGGATGAGATGAGGAAGTATTGTGTATGGTCAAACATAATGTAAAATTGTCAAAGACCTAATTAAAATGTATACTTAAAATCACATGTGTGGACCTTGACATGTTCACCCTCAAGTCTATGTGGGCCATACTAATTGGCCTCACTGTGTTTGAAAGAAAAAGTGGACACAGAATTTTATGGTTGAGGGATCGTGGTTGGATGTGGGAGAGTTGTAAGAGGAGTGTAGAATATTATCACAATGCACTCCTTGAAATTCTCAAAGAACAAAGCACTGCCAGTTCTCGTTATTTTGTGTGTCTGAATTGTTGCACTGAATGCATGTAAATGCACTCATGTTGAGAAATGACTGTGTTGGTATGAAGAGGGAATGGGATCCCTTTTTAATTGGAGTATGGATGGTTTTTTTAGCTGCATGTGGGTGTTTGGACCGAACCCAGGTCCTCCTCAAGAGCAGCCAGTGCTCTTACTGCTGAGCTATCACTATAATTGCTAAAATAATGTTTAAAAAGCCTCTAACATCTATTTCAGAAGACCTTGATGCATTCACTGTTACTGCAGCATACAGTGGTGAAAGAATCATGGGAAATTATTCTGTAGTATCTTCCCTAAAACTGCCTGAGTGAAATCTTAGCCTGACTTCCCTGAACTTTGTAATACCTGTCCTCAAAAAAGTCTGGGAGAAACGAGGAACTCCTAGTCTACCTACTTAGCAATAAAATTATAATTCAACTACAAGTAGGCTATGTTTTTTAATGATTTTGTGTGGTTCCTATGCCAAAATGAGATGGATCCTCTTTCAAGGCTGATGTTTCCTACAGGCAGATATGTAATGATCATAAAGGAGCACAGCTCACTGGGAACCAGGTTCTTCAGGGCCACTGAGGCAGCAGTCAGTGGCCCCTTGGCTTCTGATGCAGGGTGGGTAAGAGCCAGCCCACCTCACATGGGAACCTGGACATTTAGGGACATTGAGGCCACAGCCAGTTTGCTGGCTTGCTGGTCAAATCAGATGCCCCCCCCCCCAGCCAACCTAGAGGAACAGACTACAATCCAACAAAGAAACAGTGGGATTTCACATTAGATTACAAACCATGAATCAAACCCACATGCTAAAAGCACAAAGAAAAATCAACAATCATGTGAAAAGCAAATAAGAAACCTCCACCAAACTCTATCAGTCCTATTGAAGACTCCAACAATGAGATCTCTGCTGGAGGTAACCCAGAGACACACAGATCTTAAAAGAACAATCATAGATATTTTCAAAGAAATCAAGGACCTAAAGGGAGAAAATGCCAAACCCGGAAGGAAATGGAAAGGCTGAAAAATCTCAGGCTGAAATATGAAAAAGGAAACCAAAAAATATTTAATTAATAAAAGAGAGAATGGCCAAGTCTGAAATGAATCAGCTACAAGAGCTGATAAAATTGATATAATAACAGAAGCATTAAAAAATCCTCATATAGTCAACATGAAAGGGCAGGAGAAAAAATACCCTCAATGAGTCAAAGAGAATGTGATATCGAAGTGAAGATAATAAATGAGAAATAACCTTCTAAGAAGACAACAGGGGATGAATGTGGAACATGACGTCAGACTCTCACATAGTTATGAGATTCAGAGCATATGTACAAAATCAAGAAATTACGAGAGATCCTCCAAAAAAAATACCACCCAACAATCCTAAGAGATAATGGTGAATACACCTGAAGTCAGAAAAGTGTCCTGCATAGTAAGATGGATACCATGAAGGATTACAGAAAACAGAACATTCTGCATCATAGTATAGAGGAAGGAAAGATTCCAGGAGTAATTGTATGGGCCGATCTCACGAATTATAGAAGAAAATTCCCCAAATTGAAAAAAACACATCCAATAAATACAGAAGTAATAGAACACCAAATAGACAAGATCGAAGAAACTCCTCACCATATCATAACCAAAAGGATAGATGCTCTAAAACAAAGCAGAATACGAAAGCCACATGAGAAAAACAGTAAGTCATATAAAGGGAAGCCATCAGAATACATCTGACTTTTCATGCAAACCATGAAAGCCAGAAAAGCTTGGACCAAAATATTCCAGCACTACATGACACAGATGTTAACGCAGAGTTATATACCCAGGAAAAAATGTCAATAATAATTGAAGAAGAAAGGAAAATATTCCATGACATATGCAAAATGAAAGAACACATGTCTAGACAACCAACCCTCCAGAAAATACCCAAGCAATTGACAAGGACAGAGGAAAGGAGCAGCTATTCCGAAGCAGCACGAGATACTGATCAATGAAGATATAACCCCAGAAATACAAACAGAGAAAAAATGCAAGCAGAAAATAAACTAAAGGGAAACTATATAACTCTCAATATTAATCCTAAATATTAATGGTTCTAAACTCCCCAATTAAAAAAATCAGACTGGGAGAATGGATTAAGAAACTGAATGCCGAGGCCCACTCCAGCCGGCCACAGCCTCTGCTGCTGCTGGCTTTGTGTGCCTCATACTGGCCTAGCCATCCCAGCCTCCCTGATGCTGTGCTCCTCTCGCCCTGTCTGCCCCTCCCTGAGCTTTCCTGCCTCCTTGGCTGCCCTCCCACTGCTGACGTTCACCTTCCAAGCTCCCTCTGCTTCCCTCCAGCCCATGGTGGGCTGTGCTGGCTCTTCTGCTGCCTGGCTGCCTGAGCATCACTGCCACCAAGCTGACCCTTTCTGCCACCCATGGTGTGGATGTCTGAGCAGCCTTCCCTGAGGACTCCTCCTTGACCACTGCCCTGAAGGGCATAGGCCCCAGCTCCGAAGGGCATGGGCCGCAGCTCTTGCAGCCTTCACCTGAGCAGGCACACTGTCTGGCAGTACTTGCAGCATGAGCTGAACTCCTTTGAGATCTTCTTCACGTGCCGAGCCCACAACAACTGGCTGGGCTGCACGTTCGTGTGCTGTGCACCCTCCAGCCGCTACATGCTGCTCTTCTTGCAGGTTTCAATTCCCTCCTTTATTATGGCTGTATTTAAGCTTGCTGTCTCTTCCCTGCTAAGTCTTGGTGGATTCCATGATGTCAGGTATTCATCCATTTCTCTTAGGTTTTCAAATTTAGTAGAGTATAACAAGTTTTTTGAAGTATTCCCATAGGATTGTCTGAATCTTTTCACTATCTGTTGTGATATTTCCCTTTTCATCTCTAATTTGGTTGATTTGGAGTTCTCTTTCCTTTTTTAGTCAGTTGGGCTAGAGGTCTATCTATCGTGTTTATCCTTCAAGGAACCAGCTCTTGGATTCATTGATATTTTATATTGTTTTCTTTGTTTCTATTCATTGATTTCTGCTCTGATTTTTGTTATTTCTGCCAGTCTTCTGGGTTTAGGAATTTCATTTGTTGCTTTCAGTGATTGTTTTTAGTTGCGAGTGTTAAGTCATTTATTTTGTGCTCCTTCTGTTTTCTTAATTGTAGGCACTTAGGGCTATGAATTTCCCTCTTCAGGACTGCTTTTAAGGTGTCCCATAGGTTTTGTTTTGTTTATATCATTTTCATTTAGTGCAAAATGTTTTTATTTCATTTCTTTATTTCTTCTTTCTGCGCTATTATTATTCAGTAGTGTGTTGTTTAGTCTCCATTCTCGTGCAGCTAGTAGGGCTTTTTCTGATGTTCTTATTAAGCTTCATTGCTTCATTGCACCGTGGTCTGATAGATGCATGAAATTATTTCAATTTTTTTTGTATTTGATGAGGTTTCCTCTATGTCCCAGTTTATTGTTGATTTTGTTGGGAATGTTCCATGATGTGTGAGTAGAAAGTATATTATTTGGTGTTTGGTGGATATATTTGGGATGTCTGTTAGGTCCACTTGGTTTATCATATTGTTTGGTTCAGATGTCTCTCTGTTTATTTCTTTGTCCACTTGACCTGTCCAATGGGCTCCATGGGGTATTGAAATTTCCTGCTATTATTGTGCTTGGATTGATCTATGCCTTGAAGTCCTTCAGATTGTGTTTATGAAGTTTGTTTGCTCC
Source organism: Rhizomys pruinosus (assembly GCA_009823505.1). NCBI lineage: Eukaryota > Metazoa > Chordata > Mammalia > Rodentia > Spalacidae > Rhizomys > Rhizomys pruinosus. Next base: position 2,038,490 of record VZQC01007170.1, on the reverse strand, counting down.
AGGTTTATATATTATATATAGATATATATTATTATATATTATATTTATATATACATTATATATATATAAATATTTAATATAAATATATAATATATATTATATATATATTATATATATATATAATATATATAATTATTATATATATAATAATATAATTAATATATAATTATATATATAATATATAATTATATTATAAATAATATATATAATGTTAATATATATTATATATAATATTATATATAAATATATATATAATATATTTATTATTAAGATTATATATATGAATATATATATATAAAATATATATATATTATATATATATATTTTTTGTGAGATATTCATGGTTGATTGAACCTTTGATAAGGATGTAGTGACTCTCATCTCTTCTGATTAGTTATGCTTTGAAATCTATTTTTTTGATATTGAAATAGCAACTTTTGCTTACTTTTTGGTACCATTTGCTTAAAAATATTTTTCCAATCTTTTCACATTAAGATTGTGTCTGTCCTTGATGGTGTGGTGTGTTTCTTGTAGACAGCTGAAAGATAGATTCAGTTTCTTTTGTTCTTTTTCTGATCCATATGTCCTTTATTCCATTACCAACCACCATGCTGCATCTAGGCAATAGCACACATACTGCAACCAATGCAATACAGTTGTACAACAATCTGAGTCTTAGAGTACATTTAAAGCTTTTAAATTTGCAGGAAAAATCAAGACAAACTAAAATCAGATCAAAGAACCCCAAACCCAATCCCCTAACTAGTACAAGTAGTGTAGCAATTTTAAGCATCTTAACATTTTCAATGCTTATCTGACACAACTTCAGTGTCAAAACCCTAACAACTCCTGAGCTAAAAGATTAGTTTAGGGAAAATTTAATTAGCTAAATTCTTCAAAGCATAAACTTGGAATTTTTGTCTCAGAAATGTTATAAAATTTTAATAGCAAAACATAGGAATAAAAACATATTAACAAAATGTATTCAATCCAGAAAGCTACCTATTATGAGTCTGTGCACATTGTAATTACAAATATGTACAGGACTTTCAAAAAGCCAACGAGGAGGACTTTTGCAGAAAGAATGTAGACCAGGCTTCATTAGACCAATCAGACAATCAAAATATTAAAATTTGTTGGCTAGTAATAGATTTACACTTAAAAACCCCAGTTTCCCATTGTTTAACAATACTCCAGTTATATTTATATGGTTACAGTTGATGAAGCTGTTTGTTGATAGTTCCAGTAAATTATTCTTCAATTCATTTGTGTGGGAAAAGATTGGCATGTTAACAAAAATCAATGATTTTTCACAATAGTTTTCCAGTTACACTCTCATAGCTTCACAAATGAACTTCACCGATGATGTCAGTGGCTGAGCCCCAGCAGGTCAAAGACAGCAAATGCATGAGAGTCTGATCCTGCATTGATCTGTGAATCAGAGGTGACAGCGAGGGAGAGACAGATGTGATGAGCATACTTGAGTCTGCAGCACTGGGTGGGAACGGGTTCCAGAGTCAGCTCTCACTCCTGCAAGGTCACACAGCTGGGAATCCTGCTGCTCAGACTAATGCGAGGTGGGAATTAGGTACAAAAGACAGATTTTGTTAGCTCTTTATGGAGAACAGCAGAGGAGTTGGGCCCTTTTCAGTGGTTATTGAGTGTTTCAGTTAAATCAAGTTAAAGTTTGTACAAACAGTGTGTCCTCACTTCAAAGTAGTTGAGGTAAGATTGGGCCCCTCTGTTCAGGAGTTGGGAATCTTATGAGATAGGAACTGTTTTAGTCTTTCTAGGTACCGTGCGTAGAGTTCTATGACATTGTGCCCAGCCACCTCAACCCACAGGGGCTCCACAGGACATGGACAGAGCTCATACATGGCAAGGCCATGGGAAAAGTCGATGACCTCGTCCTCTGTTTCATGAATGACCAACACAGGAGAGGTAACTTTCAATATCTGTCAATGTTGGGGAAAGCATCAAAGCAATATGTTTTCCTGATATCTGGAAAAGCCACACACAAACCAGACATCAGAGGGGAGGGGAGGATGACAGCTGCACACTCGTACTGCGAGGCCAGGTCCACAGCTGGGATAGTCCCAATACTCTGCCCGTAGAGCATAATGTTCTCAGGACTCATGCCACACTAGGTGTGCAGCTCCTGCAATTTGGAGTTGATGTCAGTCTAGAGGTTCTTCTTGAGGGCTTGCCCAAGCTCGCACTGTAGCCCAAGTATTCATAGGAGATGTTGCAGTTGATGCACGAGCCCAGGCCAATGTAGAAGCTGCACATCTGGCCCAGCCCAACTACAAGAGCCCAGGTCCGGAGGGATTCACAGCAGAATTCTATGAGACATTTAAATAAGATCTACAGCTACTACTACTCAAATTATTCAAGAGGATAGAAACAGAAGGAAATCTTCCAAATTCCCTCTATGTAGCCAACCTCACTCTAATATCAAAAGCAGGTAAAGATACAACCAATAAAGAAAACTATAGACCCATTTCCTAATGAACATAGATGCGAAATTTCTCAACAAAATACTTGCAAACCCCATACAGGCACATATCAAAAAGATCTTCCACCATGACCAAGTTGGATTCATAGCAGAGATGCAGGGATGGTCCAAAATATGTAAATCAATAAACATCATAAAGCAAATAAATGGACTGAAAGATGAAAACAACATAGTCATATCAATCAATTCAGAAAAAGGCTTCAACAAAATTCAGCATAGCTTCATGTTTAAAGTCCTGGAGGTAATTGGAATGGAGAGAACATTTCTCAACATAATTAAAGCCATATACAATAGGGGCTGGAGAGATGACTCAGTGGTTAAGAGCCATGAATGCTCTTGCAGAGGACCCAGGTTTGATTCCCAGCACCCACATGATAGCTAAGAACTGTCTTTAACTCCAGTTCCAGGGAAATCTGACACTCTCTTCTGATCTCTGTGGCATTGTATGACTTGGCTGCCCCAACCTACATGCAGACAATACACTCATACACACAAAAAATAACAAACAATAAAAAATTTAAAAAGCCATATATAATAAACCCATAGTCAGCATTACTCCAAAGTGGGAAAAACTAGAAGTGTTCCCCTTAAAGTCAAGAACAGAGCAAGTCTGCCCCCTATTCCCACTGCTTTTCAATATAGTGCTTGAAATGTTTTCAAGAGCAAGAAGACAAGAAAAGTAATTAGAGGAGTACTAATTGGAAAAGAGAATGTCAAACTCTCCTTTTTTGTAGATGATGATAGTTTACCTAAGGGATGCCAAAAACTCCACCAGAAAACTTCTATAAAACGTCAACAGCTTCACCAAAGTGGGAGGGTACAAAATTAACTTAGAAAAAAATGGTAGCCTTTCTTTATGTCAATGATAAGCAATTGGAGAAGGAATACAAGGAGACTTTCCCACTCACAATATCATACAAAAAATAATCTAAGAAAAAAATGACCAAACACACTAAAAGTCTCTACAAAGAAAACGTTAAATCCCCCAAGAAGGAGATTGAGGAACATACTAGAAGATGGAAAAACATCCATGCTCATGGATTGGAAGAATCAATATAGTAAAAATGACCATCCTACCCAAAGTAGTATATAGATTCAATGTAATCCCAATTAGAATCCCCACGAGATTCTTCATAGACCTAGAAAAAATATTATTGCCAGTAAGAATTGGAGAAATGACAAACAACAGTACTCTTTCTTTATTCTTTTTGTCTTTTTTTACTAAGATCTCAAGTTCTATGTCTTTAGTACAGTTTCTATGGTCTTACTTATTATTTGTATCTGGTTGTACATTCCTTTTGGATGCTTAAGGCCACACAGCCCAGATTAACCAACGTTTTTATTTTCTCAAGGTCAGTTGAGGATCTGATACTCAGGGGTCTCTTGGGATAACTCTGGAAAGATTCAGAGAGAAATGCAGAACATGTATGGCAGAGTGCAGGGACATGGGTGGGATGGGGGCATCAAAGGGGAAGTGACTCTAGATTTGATTGAGAAATGGTGTGTGACCTATGGAAAAAGTTTAATAATGGTAATAATAAAAAAAATGGAAAAAAGAAAAAAAAATCCCAAAGTTCATATGGATAAACAAAAGATCCTGGATAGCCAAAGCAACCCTGAGTAAAAAGAGCAATATGGAGTGTGGTGGAGGGAACTTGCCATACCAGACTTCAAACTACTTTACAGGGCTATAGTCATAAACACAGCCTGGTTTTGGGACAAAACAGGCCTGTGGTTCAATGGAACAAAACTGAGGTTCCAAACCTGAGCACACTCAATTTCAGCTACCTCATATTCAACAAAGGGGCCAAGAAGACTCAATGGAGCAAAGACAGCATCTTCAGCAAATGGTGTTGGCATAAATGGCACAGCTAATGGAAGAATAAAACTAAACCCCTACCTCTGGCCAGGTACAAAAATCAAATCCAAATGGATCAAAGACCTCAATTTGAAACCCAAAATTCTGAAAGTAGTAGAAGCAAGCGTTGGTAGTACCCTACAAGACATAGGTGTAGGAAAAGACTTCCTTTTAAAAATTGTATTTATTTATTTTTAATTTTATTTATTTACTTTATGTATATGAATATTCTGTCTGCATGTAGGTTTGCGTACCCATGTTGTGCAACACTGCAGAGGTCAGAAGAGGCCATCGGATTCCCCTGGAACTGGAGTTCTCCTGGAATTGGAGTTACAAACAGTTCTCAGCCACCATGGAGGTGCTGGGGATCAAACCCGGACCCTCTGCAAGAACAGTTTGTGCTCGTAACCACTAGGCCATCTCTCTAGTCCTATTTATTTATTTTTTATGTGTATGAATATACTGTCTGCATGTAGGTCTGTGCACCCATGTCGTGCAATGCCTCAGAGGTCAGAAGAGCATGTCAGATTCCCCTGGAACTGGAGTTCTCTTGGAGTTGGAGTTACAGACAGTTCTCAGCTGCCACGTGGATGCTGAGGATCGAACCCAGGTCCTCTACAAGAACAGTTGGTGCTCTCAACCGCTAGTCTATCTCTCTAGCCCCGGAAAAGACTTTCTAAATCAGAGAGTAGCTGCACAAAAAATAAGGTCAACAATTGACTAATGGGACCTTATTAAACTCAAGAGTTTCTGTAAAGCAAAAGAAACAAAGATGTGAAGAGAAAACCCACAGAGTGGGAAGAAACATTCACCAGTGATACATCTGATAGAGCATTAACATCCAGACTGTACAAACTACTCAAAAAAATAAAGGAGGAAGAAAACAAATGACCTACTCAAAAGATGGAGTAAAGAGCTGAACAGAGACTTCACAAATGAAGAAGTAAAGGTGGCTGAGATATATCTTAAAAAGTGTTCAAAATCACTAATAATTAAGGAAATGCAAATCAAAACCACCTTAAGATTTCATCTTACTCCAGTAAGACTAGCTATGACCCAGAAAAAGGTTACCAAATACTGATAAGGTTGTGTGGAAAAGGGAACACTCATCCACTGCTGTTGGGAATGCAAACTTGTGCAACCTCTACAGAAAGCAGTGTGAAGAACTCTCAAGAAACTGAAAATAAGCCTACCACCTGACCCAGTCAAACCACTTCTTGGTATATACCCCCAAGACTCATCCTATTGCAGAGCTACATGCACATCTAGGTTTATTGCAGCTCTCTTCACAATAGTGAAGATCTGGAAGCAACCCAAGCGTCCCTCAACTGATGAGTGGATAGAGAAAATGGGGTACATCTACACGATGGAATTCTATGCAGCGGTAAAGAAAGATGTCATCAGACGCCATAACGCGCCAGGACAGGTACACAGCTCCTCAGCTCTAGGCGTGGTCTGGCGGGGGGCAGCTGGGAGAGGGTCTCGCTCTGAACCCGTCTACGGGGTCCCCGGCCCAGAGGGACCGTGCTCGGGTGAGCGGAGGGTCGCGTTCCCGTCTGCTCTGGTCCCGGCTGGACTTGTGGGCGGAACTGGGGTCGCAGGGAAGACGCCATAACGCGCCAGGCCAGGTACACAGCTCCACAGCTCTAGGCGTGGTCTGGTGGGGGGCAGCTGGGAGAGGGTCTCGATCTGAACCCGTCTATGGGGTCCCCGGCCCAGAGGGCCGGGGGCGCGGGCTAGATCAGGCACACAATAACCCCCCCCCCGCCTCGTCGAGTGAATTGCTAAGAATCCAAGTGGTCTTCCTTTTGGAGAACCTTCAGAACAGAAAGAGAAGACTAACTTAGGATTCCAACATCCAATATATACACAAAACTGAAAACCTGAAACCTAGCCATGTCAATACACCATAAAAAAAAAAAAAAAGCATCCAAAGGAGGCAAGCAAAACCATCCGCTAATATAAGTGAAAAGTCGTTTGTGACTTGAACCACAAAAGGGAAATCCATATGCCAGGGACACGACGAAGGGACAACATGGGAAAGGCACAGGATACTCCCACACCAGGCCCTACCAAACCTGAGGAGATAGCCACAATGGATCCCCTTGGAGGAGAGCCCAAGGAACAGAGCTTAGAGCGAATAATTGCAGACATACGCAGAGAATTAAAGAAAATAAAGAAAAGTCATGGAACTAAAGAGAAGAGAAGGAAAAACTCAAAAAAGGCCTAGAGGGATACAATGACAAACTTCGGAAAGAACTAAAGGAACAAATGACAAACCCCAAGAAAGAACTAGAGGGAGAAAAAACAAACTCCGAATGGAAGTAGAAACACTGAAAAGGAAGCCAACCAAAGAAGAAAGGAGCACCAGAAGAGATTGAGAAGCACAAAGAAAGATTTTTCTCAAAAAGAAATGAAGTACTAAGAAAACACAGGATGGAACAAAAAAGGAATTAGAACACTCAGTCAATCAAGAAGAAAGGAAAAAAAAACCTCAGAATAGAATGGAAAGCAGAAAAAAACCAAGAATATCAGACCTGAGATAACACAGAGCAATTAAAAAGCTCAAATAAAGATTATGAAAATTTAAAAATACAACAAAAAGTGGAACAACCAGGAAATATGGGGACACTATGAAAAGACCAAACCTCCCATCATAGGAAAGAGAGGAAGGAGAAGAATCTCAGAGAATAGTATTGATAGATCTTCAACAGAATAATAGATAAAATTTCCCCAACTAAAAATAGACAAGCCCATACAAATACAAGAAGCACATAGGACCCCAAATAGACAAAATCAGAAAGAGAAACACCCCACGACCATAATCATTTAAAATGCTAGATGCCAAAACAAAGACAAATTCTGAGGGCCACAAAAGAAAAACAAGTCACAATACAAAGGGAAACCCAATCAGAATTACAACTGACTTCTCGCCTCAAACCATGAAAGAAGAAAGAACATGGAGCAAAGCATCCCTTAGTTTAAGGGACTATAGGATGCCAACCCAGAATACTTTACCTAGCAAAAATGTCGGCTATACTTAAAGAGAGAGAAAAATCTTCCATGACATAAACAAGATGAGAAAATACATGTCTGGAAAAACCAACCTTCAAAAATACTTGAAGCATTCAAAGGCAAAGAGAGGGCAAACTATCCTCAAACACCTAGGAAAGAAACTAAAAAAACATAACCATAGGAGCAAAATCAAAGGCTAGAAGTCCAAATGGATAATAAAGTGAAAGGAAGCAACTCTATCTTTCAATTGTAACCTAAATATTAATGGGCTAAACTCCCCAATCAAAGGCATAGACTGGGAAATTGGATTAGAAACAAAACCCATCTATATGCTGTCTACAAAAAACCCATCCTCAATTTTCAGGATAGGCACCGATACTTAAGGTGAAGGGATGGAAGAAAGTATTCCAACAAATGGTACCAAAAAAGAAGCGGGTGTGGCTATTCTAAATTCAGACAAAATAGACTTCAAAGCAAAAGAAATCAAAAGAGACAAAGAGGAGCCATTACAACGTCCTATTAAAGGAACAATTGACGATGAAGATTTCACAATCAATAATATATATGCACCAAACATCAGTGCACGCAAACTTTATAAAGACAATTCTTCAGGATCTCAAGGCACAGATTAACCCCAAGCACACTAATACTAGGGGACTTCAATACCCCATTAAGTCCTCTAGACAGATCCACAGGACAAAGATAAACAGAGAGACATCTTAAACTAAATGACACAATACACCAAATGGACCTCACAGACATCTACCAAATATTTCCCCAAAACCAGAGAATACACTTTCCTACTCAGCACCTCATGGAACATTCTCCAAAATAGACCATATACTGGGACACAGGAAAAAACTTCAACCAACATATAAAAATTGAAATACTCATGCATCTATCAGACCACAGTGCAATAAAACGCATTATCAACACCATAACAAGCCCTACACCACAGGAACACTGGAGACTAAACAACACGCTCCTGAATAATGAGTGGGTCAGGAAGAAATAAAAAAGAATAAAAACATTCCTGGAACGAATGACAATGATAAAACAACACAGCAAAATCTATGGGACACGCTAAAAGCAGTCCTAAGAGGAAGTTTATAGTCCTAGTGCCCACATTAAAAAAACAGAAAGAGCACAAGTGAATGATCTAACACTGCAGCTAAAAATACTTGAGAGACACAACAAATAACCTAAACGGAGCGACAAGAAGAAATAACAAAAATCAGAGAGATCAATGAAATAGAAACAAAGAAAACCATCAAAAATACAATGAATCCAAAAGTTGGTTTCTTTGAGAGAATAAACAAGATGACATACGCCTTTAGCCCAGTAACCAAAAGAAAAGAGGGAACAACTCCAAATCAATAAATCTGTGATGAAAGGGGAAAATCACAACAGACAATGAAAAGATCCAGAAATCATACGGGAATACTTCAAAAACTTTATATTCTACTAAGTTTGAAAACCTAGAAAAATTGGATTGAATATCTGAAATCCTGGAATCCCCAAAAGCTCAACCAAAAGAGATCGACAGCCTAAACAGACCAATAGTACAGGAAGAAATCGAAGATGTATAAAGTAGCCTCCCAACCAAAAAAGCCCAGGCCCAGGATGGATTAACAGCAGAATTCTAAAAATAATTTCGTAAAGACTTACAAACCATTACTACTTAAATATGTTTTAGAGATACAAACGGAGGGACTTCTCCCAAATTCCTTCTATGAAGCAGCATTACGCTACTACAACCAGGAAGAATACAACCAAAAAGGAGAACTATAGACCACATCTCCCTAATGAACACAGATTCCAAAATTCTAAACAGGATTCTGGCAAATCGCATACAGACTCACATCAAGAAAATCATCCACCATGACCAAGTTGGATTCATACCAACATGCAGGGAGTGGTTCAACAACGAAAATCAATAAACATCATCAAGCATATCAATGGACTGAAGGACAAAAACCAACCACAATCTCAATTGATGCGGAGAAAGCCTTTGACAAAATCCAGCACCCTTTCATGTTTAAAAGTCCTGGAGGGAATTGGTCTGGAGGGATCATTCCTCAATGTAATCAAGCCATATACAGAAAACCCACAGCCAATAATCATCCTAAATGGGAAATGACAGAAACATTCCCCTTAAAGGTTAGGAACTTGGCAAAGGCTGCCCCTTTCACCACTCCTCTTCAATATAGTGCTAGAAACCCTAGCTAGGGCAATAAGGCAAGAAAAGGAAATTAAAGGAGTTCTAATTGGAAAAGAGGAAGTCAAGCTATCCCCTTTTTGCTGATGATATGAATTGTCACCTAAGGGATGGCTAAGACTTCTACCAGAAAACTCCTAGAAACGATTAAGAGCTTTGGTAAAGTGCAGGATACAAAATAAACCTAGAAAAATCAGTAGCCTTTCCTGTACAACCAACAACAAGCAATTGAAGAAGGACTACAAGGAGACCTTCCCACTCACAATGCCCAAAAACAATAAAATACCTAGGAACAAACCTAACCAAAGACACCAAGATCTCTACAACAAAAATTTTAAAACCCCTGAAAAGGAAATTGAGGAAGACATCAGAAGATGGACAAACCTCCATGCTCATGGATTGGGGAAAATAAATATAGTAAAAACTGTCCATCCTCCCAAAACTAGTGTACAGATTTAATGCGATCCCATCAGAATCCCCAAGAGTTTCTTCACAGCCTGGAAAAAAAATCCTCAATATTCATTTTGGAAAAACAAAGACCCCTGAATAGCCAAAAAACCCTGAGTGAAAAGAGCAATACAGGGGGGATCGCTATACCAGACATCAAACTATACTACAAGGGCTATAGTCATAAAGAGCCTGGTACTGGCAACAAAAACGACCAGTTTCCAATGGAATAAAACTGAAGATCCAAACCTGAGCTCATCACATTTCCCACCTCATATTTGACAAGGGGCCCAAGAAGACACAATGGAAGAAAGACAGCATCTTCAGCAACTGGTGCTTGAGCAAAACTGGATCACCACTTGTAGAAGATTGAAATTAAACCCCTAACCCTTACTCTCACCTTGTACAAAGGTCAACCCAGATAGGACCAAAGACCTCAACGTGAAACCCCAAACCTGGAGGTAATAGAAGAGAAGCTTGGCAGAGACAACAAGACATAGGTGTAGGAAAAGACTTCCTAAATCAGAACAGCAGCTGCACAAGAAATAGATCGACAATTGACAAATGGGACCTCATTAAACTCAAAAGCTTCTGTAACATCAAAGGAAGCAATAAAGGAAGTGAGAAGACCCACAGAGTGGAGGAAACCTTCACAGCAGATACAATCTGACAAAGCATTAATTTCCAGAGTATACAAGCTACTCAAAAAACAAAGAAGAAAGAAAACAAATGAATCATCAAAAGATGGAGCAAAGATCTGAATAGAGACTTCACAGAGGAGAATTAGAGATGGCCGAGAAACAAGTCTTAAGAACTGTTTCAACATCTCTGATAATTAAGGAAATGCAATTAAAACCACTCTTATAAATATCACCTTACTCCCAAGAAGACTGGCTAGGATCAAGAAACACGAATATACCAGTGCTGGAGAGGTTGTGGGAAAGGGGAACACTCATCCATTGCTGGGGAAATGTAAACTTGTAACCACTGTGGAAAGCAGTGTGGAGAACCCTTAGAAGACTCAAAATTAGCCTCCATTTGACCCAGTCATACACTCCTGGTATATACCCACAAGACACAACTTTACTGCAAAGATACATGCACAGCTATGTTTATTTCAGCTCTGGTTCACAATAGCAAAAAGCGGAACCAGCCCAGGTGCCCTTCAACTGATGAGTGGATAGAGAAAATGTGGTACATTATATACAATGGAATACTATGCAGCAGTAAAGAGGGACAACATCATGAAATTTGCAGGTAAATGGATGGAGCGGAAGACATTAATGTTAAGTGAAGTAACACAGTCCCAGACAAACAAACGACAAATGGTGTCCCTCATATGTGGATGCTAGTACCAACAACCAGATAATAAATAGTTCTCATGGAGAGGGATGCATAGTAAAAGAACAACAGAAAGACTGCATCAGAAAATGACTGAAATGGTGAATTGGAAAGGGGGATGGGTGGGAGAGGGACAACAAGGGGTGTATATTCGATTAGGCATATTTAATTGACGTGAGCTCAGAAACAGTTTTACGCCTGGGGGGGGGAGGAAGGGGAGGGGGAGGGGGGGGAGTGGGAGGGAGGGAAGGGCCTAACACTGGTCTACAGGTACAAGGTGTTTTTAGGACTAGTAAAAGTAGACACTGTGTATTTAAACAACATTGGTTTTACAGAATCTGAATAAAATGGTAATGCATCTGAATAAATGGAGAATAAATATTTCGCTGTTGCCCACATTTGGCTTACATAAAATTGTAGAGCAATAACTTTGGATACACTCATTTTTCCTTATTTTTTTTTAATTTTCTGTTGTATAGTTCACTTGTAGCATTCTCTTAAGATAATCTTAAAGCAAAAATTAAGTTTGCTCCCAAGTTAATCATATATAGTACACCCAAACAACATGGGTGAATTTGATGAAAGCTTTGCATTGACCCACCTATAGTCAATGTATAATACAACTGTCTGTCGGGAGATCCAACGCTTAAAAAAAAGGGGGGGGGGATACAGAAATCATGAATCTTTTCACAACCCTTGCAATTCAAATCTAAACTAACTATGGGAAAAGATGTGTTTTTCCGCAACAAGGCAAAATGCAACCAACTTAACGGCTGAGAAAGAAAAGAACAGGTTTGCATTGAGTGGATGTACCAAAAGTGGCAAAGGAAAGGCGACCCATCTAATATTTCAAGGAAGAAAAGCTCAATTGCATAAACATCGAACCCTCTGGATCCTACATGTAACAACTATTATGTATATGAGTCCTAATGAACACTTACTTCTAGGTGCACAAAGGTTTTATGTGAGATTTTTTTTTTTTTTTTTGCCATCCTTCCTAGAGATTACAAGGAGAAATAGACATTGATGAGGTTCGTTCCACCAACTGTAAATGGAGACAACTTATTATAGAGGATTGAAGGTTATTCCTGGACAAACTGTCAGCCCATGAAAGGAAACAGCCAGAATTGACCAGAGTGCCAAGTCAACAGCTCCAGAGAGATGGGACTGTTTACCTCTCATTCCACCTGTGACCCTTTCTAAGCCTAGGGAACAACCTGCGGAGAGGGGGCGTGGTAGAATGGTAAGGATGCGATTGGGGGGAATGGTGAAACTCAGCATGTAGTCTGGACACTCACGTGATGCAACTTGATGGAACAAACACCTGTCACCCCGCCCCCACTGATGGTGGGGCTGTAGGTGTTTTGGGCACAACAGCCTGCAGATAGGTTTTTTGATATTTTTTTTTTTTTACTTTACTCAATTTAATTATCCTTATAGAAAATGAAAAAAAAAACTGAGAGAAAATGCGAACAAGTTTATGGCAGAATGCAGTGATCTGGGATGGGGTGGGGTGGGGGGGGGGGGGGGAGGGAAAGGGAAAATAAGCCTGAAACTGAATTGAGAAAATGTATTAAATTGCACAAGCATCAATAAAAACTATTAAAAAAAAAAAAAGAAGATTCATCATGGACATTGCAGGTAAATGGATAGATCCTGAAGCCTTTATGCTAAGTGAAGTAACACAGTCCCCAAAAAACAAAGGACGAATGGTATCCCTCACTTGTGGATGCTAGCACCAAATCCTAGTTGAAAGTCAAGATGAGCAATGTTTCAGTTATATTTCTTTTTATCTGAAGGCATAAATCCTTGAATGGGCTCTAGAATTAACTGACCACTTATTTTCAAACTTTGTAATTGTGGTATATTTGTGGAGGGTATATATTCATATATTAGAGTAATATAAAATAAATGGAAAATATGAACTCCTAAACATAGTTTGGAATTAGCATACAGTTTATTTTTGAGGTCATAATTTTGGTACATACTTTGGAGCATTACAAATGGGAGGGAACAATAAGGACAAAAAGGAATGGATCAAAGAACTGACTGAAACAGTTAACTTCTGCCCAGACAATAAACCTCTGCAAAGAAATCCTTAAAAAGACTGAGAAAAAGATGCAAGCTGTGTATGGGAGAATTCATGAACTGGGGTGAGGTGGTGGACATTGAAAAGGGAGTTCGTCTAAATTTTACTAAGAAATGATGTATGAAACACAAAAAACACCTATAAAATATTTAAAAATTAATAAAATGAAATTTATTTTCAAATCTCAAAAAAGCTACCAAAGAAATGCATACAAGACAAATCAAGTTTGTTAATTTCAAATTGCTTCAAGAAAGAACAGCTTAAAGAATTGGGTATTTTGGATCCTGTACCTTGGCATGCAGTCCATCCTGGTGGATGTCATGGACAGAGCATCAGGAGACATCTGGTCTCATTCTACCTGTGGTCATGAGGCAGAGAGATGAATACCCATGCCTAGGATTTCTACTTTTTATGTAGTCAAAGTTTAGCCTAGGAAATTGTGCTACCTCATTTAGGGTGCATCTTCCAGCTCTATTAATGTAATTAAAAAAATCCTTCACTGATGTGTCCAGAAGCTTCTTTGTTTTGTGTCCATACATTCTGCCAAATTGTCAGTCAATGTTAAGAATTACAAGGAATTCCAGGTCATAGAATTCCTACAAATGAATAGCAGAATTAATAGTGTGAAAATGACTATAATATCACAAGCAACCTTTGTATTAAATAAAATTTCCACAATTCCCATGATTTTTTTCTCTATTTTTAAGACAGTTTCTCCCTGTAGCTCCAGCTGGCTTGGTACTCACTACGTAGACCAGGATGGACTTGAACTCACAGAGGTCCACCTGACTCTGTCAATGTGTGCTGAAAATTGAGGCGTGTGCCAGCTTGCATGGTCCCATTATAGTCTTAACAGAACTAGGAAAAAAAATCGTAAAATTCATATGCAAGCAACAAATATCTTGAATTGTTAAAGCAATACTAAGGAATAAAAAGAAGCTGGAAATATGACAATATCTGATCTTAAATTACACTACAGCAAAGCAAACATGATGGTGATATGACAAAAGAAATGTAGATACAGAATAGAGGATAAAGATAAAAACCCACTCTGTGATAGCCACTTAATTTTTTATGTGTGTGAGTGTTTGTCCTGCATGTGTGTAAGTACACTTATACCATGCCGTGTCCATGGAGGCCAGAAGAAACAATCACTTTTCCTAAAACTGTAGTTATGAATGGATGTTAGCCGCCCTGTAGGACTGGAAACCAATCCCAGGTCCTCTGCATTATCAGCCAGTACTTTTATCTACTTAGCTATCTCTCTAGCCCCGAGCCACCTAATTTTCAACAGAAGTATAAAAAAATAAAACTGGGAAAGTCCTGGTCTTGTAAAACACGGTGCTGAGAAAATGGGATAGTGACTTTAAAAGAATGAACCCAGAAGGGCTGAAGAGATGGCTCAGTGGTTAAGAGCACTGACTATCCTTGTAACTCCTGCAGGGGACTGGAGTTTGTTTCCAGCACTCACATGGCAGCAGACAACCACCCTTAACTTCAGTTTCAGGGTATCTACTACCTTCTTTTTCCTCCTCCATGGGAACTGCACCCTTGTGGTGCATTTAAATCCACATAGGAAGGAAAAGATCCAGAAAATCATATGGGAATATTACAAGAACCTATATTCTACCAAGTTTGAAAACCTAGAAGAAATGGATGATTATCTGAAATCCTGGGAATCACCAAAGCTTGGCCAAGAAGAGATCAGCAGCTTAAACAGACCCATAACATATGAAGAAATTGAGGATGTAGTAAGAAGCCTCCCAACTAAAAAAAGCCCAGACCCAGAAGGTTTCACAGCAGAATTCTATAAACCATTTCAAAAAGACCTACAACCATTATTACTGAAACTGTTTAGAACGATACATTCAGAGGGAATTCTCCCAAATTCCTTCTATGAAGCCAGCATCACTCTATTACCAAAACCAGGCAAAGATCCAACTACAAAGGAGAATTATAGACCCATCTCCCTAATGAGCACAGATGCCAAAATTCTAAACAGGATACTGGCAAATTGCATACAGACCCACATCAAGAAGATCATCCATCATGACCAAGTTGGATTCATACCAGAGATGCAGGGATGGTTCAACATACAAAAATCAATGAACATCATCAAACACATAAATGGAATCAAAGACAAAAAGCACACCATCATCTCAATTGATGCTGAAAGAGCCTTGACAAATGCCAGTATCCCTTCATGCCTTAAAGTCCTAGAAGTAATTGGGATTGGAAGGGATCATTCCTCAATGTAATCAAAGCCATATATACAGAGAAACTCACAACCATATCATCCTAAATGGGGCAAATGACAGAAACATTCCCTCTTTAAAGATGAGAACCTCGGCAAGGCTGCCCCCCTGTCACCACTCCTCTTCATTATAGTGCTTGAAACAACTTTGCTTAGAGCAATAAGGCAAGAAAAGGAAATTAAAGGAAAACTAGTTGGAAAATGAAGTCAAGCTATCCTATTTTCTGATGATATGATTGTTTACTTAAGAGATGCTAAAACTCCCCACCAGAAACTCCCTAGAAGTGTTAACAGCTCAGCAAAGGGCAGGATGCAAAATTAAACTTAAAAAATCAATGGCCTTTCTTTACACCACAGCAACAAGCAACTGGAGAAAGAATTCAAAGGACCTTCCCACTCACAATGCCTCAAAAACAGTAATAAAATACCTAGGAAGAACACCCAAAGACACCAAAGATCTCTCAACAAAAATTTAAACCTTTAAAGAAAAGAAGAAATTGAAGAACATCAGAAATGGAAA
Source organism: Rhizomys pruinosus (assembly GCA_009823505.1). Taxonomy (NCBI): domain Eukaryota; kingdom Metazoa; phylum Chordata; class Mammalia; order Rodentia; family Spalacidae; genus Rhizomys; species Rhizomys pruinosus. The sequence goes on along the minus strand of VZQC01007170.1, from coordinate 2,022,233 downwards.
AACCTCCCATGCTCAGGATTGGGAAAAATTACATTGTAAAAATGTCCATTTTACAAACTCTTGTATAGATTAATGCAATCTCAATCAAATCCCCAAGAGTTTTCTTCAAGCTTGGAAAAAAAAATCTTTAATCATATTGAAAATACAAAAGAAAAAAAAAATAGCCAAAACAACCCTGAGTGAAAAGAGCTACACAGGGGATTCTATACCAGATCTTAAACTATATCTAAGGGCTCCTCAGTCATAAAAACAGCCTGGTACTGGCACAAAAAGACCTGTTGACCAATGGAACAAAACCGAAGATCCAAATCTGAGCACATACAATTCAGCCATCTTTATTTGACAAGGGGGCCCGAAGCCACAATGGAGAAAAGACAGCATCTTCAGCAAGTGTGTTGGCAAAACTGGATCACCACTTGTAGAAGAATGAAATTAATCCCCTACCTCGCTGCCCTGCTACAAAAGTGAATGCGAGAACGGGACTACCACAGAGCCTTCTCACTCACCCCACCGCAGAGATACATGCATGGCCATGTTTATTTCAGCTCTCTTCACAATAGCAAGGAGCTGGAACCAACCCAAATGCCCCTCAACTGACGAGTGGATAGAGAAAATATGGTACATCTACACAATGGAGTTCTATGCAGCAGCAAAGATGACATCATGAGCTTTGCAGGAAAATGGCTGGAGCTAGAGGACGTCATGCTGAGTGAAGTAACATAGTACCAGAAAAACAAACGATGAATGGTATCCCTCATCTGTGGATGCTAGTTCCAATTATCTAGTTGTATTTCTTGTGTAGGGCCCCCTGAGGTTTTGTTCAAAGCAGTTGGGTGTAATGCATATTGGAAACAACAACAACAACAACAACAAAAACAGAAATGACTGCATCAAAGAATTGACTGAAACAATGAACTTCTGCTCAAAACAGTCAACTTCCTCATGGAGAATATTGAGAAAGATTGAGAAAGAGATGAAAAGCATGTTTGGCAGAATGCATGAGCCCTGGAGGGGTGGGGGAATGGGTGGGAACACGGGTCTAGATTTGTTAAAAAAATAAAAATACATTTATGTGGAAAAAAATAAATAAAGGAGCCTATGGTTGGGGAGAAAAAAACAAAACAAAAAAATTGATAAAACAAAAGAACTGGGACAAAGAACTGACTGAAACAGTAAAGTTTTCCCCAAAACAATAATCCTCTTCTTTGAAAAAATTTAAAAAGACTCAGAAAAGCGTATAAGCCATGTCTGGCAAAATGCATGAACTCAGGTGTGGTGGGATGCATGGAAAGGGAATGAGTCTAAATTGGACTGAGAAATGAGGTATGAAATGTACAGAACTTCAATAAAATATTTAAAAATTAAAAAATAAACTCACATAGGAAACAATCATATACATATAAAATTAATATAATTAAAAATAATAATAAACTAGGTCCTTATGACTCAATCTATATGAAAATCAATTCAAGATGGAGCAAGATGAAAACTTTGGCAGAACACCTGAAGACAAGGAAAACTTTATAAAAATCACTCCAATAACAGAAAATAATTCTAACACGTGGCACCTGAAATACAGAAAATTAAATGCTTCTGTCATGATAAAAAACTATGAGGAGCATATCTTAGCAGAAAACAAGATTATACATGTTTGAAGATACAGTGATGAAACTAAGCATGCCAGATGCTGCCTCCATTAAATAATTAAAGGAACACTGACACCAAGTTGCCTTCCCAACCTTGGGAACTGGATTGTCTTTAGAGATAATCTTGAAAGATGATTAGTCTCCTTTCTGTCTGATTCTTCCTTGTTCTGGACTCTAACAGCTCTATAGGTAAGTTCATCACAGAACTCAAAGTTGTGCAGTTGGCAAGTACTAGTTTTAGAAACTCACACCACATATGGAATAAACCTGTTCCCTTCATAGTAGCTGCTGAGATCAACTACCACTCTTCCCCAGAGACCTGCCCTGTATGTGTGTCACATTATCTGCAGGCTGTCTCAACATAAGGATAGTTACCAACCACACCACTCCTTTGTACACTTCTCTGCTGACAATGCAAAGATTATAATAGCAATAATGAAATAATTCTTGCAGGGTGTGTGGTGCACGCCTTTAATCCTAGCCCTTGAGAGGCAGAGGCAGGCAGATCTTTATGAGTTCAAGACCAGCCACGTCTACATAGTGAGTCCCAGGACAGTCAGAGCTACAGGGAGACCCTGTCTCAAAAACACCAAAAAGAAAAGAAAAGAAAAGAATTTTTTGTATCAGAAAGTTGAAATAGAATCTAGAGCTGATTCCCAGTGATTACTGTGTTCTACATTAAGCATAAGCACTAGACAAAACCAATGATAGATATGAATAAAAGGTGAAGATATTGATCCATGGAAACTTAAGAAGTGGGTGTCAGGCCATGCTTCAGAACTCACATACTCTGCTTATTTTCTACATTTTCTACATTATACAGACCTGGGGACTGACTGGGTACTTGTGGCATTCACGTGATTTGTAGAATTTCTGGTGTTGTAATGGCTATTGGTTTTCTACACTATGGGAAACACAGTTCTTAGATGGGTATTCAGTACATGGGATGGTGAAAATTAGTGCTTGGGCCACATAGTACATGCTGTGTGGCTAGTTGGATGCTGTATAGGTGAGGCTGCCTCTCCCTAACTTGGACTGTGACTACCCCATGCATTCATATGGTCTCTGAGAGGCCTGGGCTTTTCCTGAATTTCACATCTTACTTCAGCTCTCCTGATACAATTCACTTACATCATGTCAAATGGTGTTTGTACAAACAGGTTGTTGACATCGGACTGAATCTGTCCCACAAGTGTTCCTCTCAGGGGTTTGAATGTCCATGGATCAAAGTGACATCATGGCACCTGAGGCTGAGCTGATTTCCAAACATATTTTTCCAACTTGTGTTTATCACCTGGACTGAGGACCTCAGCTGAAGAGCCCCAGGGTAGAGAGTGTCCCGGATTCCTCCGGGGAAATAGTCCTACTTGGAAAGTAAACAGGGAGGAGGGAGGGTAGCCTCCACTTAACAACAGTAATAAAAGCAGATGCATGTGTATACATAAATGCCCATTTGATGTTTTTCTCTACAATGATTGCTACTCAAACTTAAAGCGTTGCAGAAATGAAAAACATGGTCACTTTGATTTTGGTCTTCTTCCTCCTGAATATTCATATCCCTGTATCGAGTCGCGATGAACCCAGGTGCTTTTGGAGAATGAAGGAGAATGAAGACCCAGATGGGGAGGAAAAGAATTATTGTATTTTTTTCATCACCAAAAGTGAGGACACTCAAGAGAAAGAGGATATCAACCATGGAGCTGATGTTTGGTAAGTGCCTTTTTTATTTCTTCAAGTTTTCTGATTATCATCACTAAAGGTACAGAAACTATTGATCCATGGCAACTAAAGAACAGGGTGACAGAACTTCCTCATTCTGTGAGTTGTAGTATTTTCTGTTATATTCTTCTCATCTCAGCATGTGGAAACAATCCAAATCTTTTACTGTTAGTGCCATTTTCACCAACTTTGAAATGGTCCACAGTGTTTTGTTTGACCTCTAACTTAACCTCCCACATACAAGGCTGAAAACTGAGTGAAAACATCAGTTTACTCTGAACCATCATGGACATCCATCCTCATGACATGTAGCATGGCATGGTGTCCTATGACTCTCCGTTAAATAACTCCAATCCTTTGAAGTGAGGTCAGTACTAACAGGTTATAGCTCCTGTTCCTGAAAGGGTCTGCCAGTGTTTACCCCATCTTCATGGGATTCCTTAATGCCAATACAGGACATTAAAGATCTTTGAGTGGCTCTTATTTGGGTCAGGACTAGATAGATAATTAGTTATTTTCAAATATTCTGAGGAGGATCATTTCATGGCATTTGAAGCTGCAGTTGAAGGCAGGACCAAGAGATCTGCTGGCTTTGAGTTTCCAGTCGATTCTGTTTCAGTTGGATCTATGCATAGACACCAATTTTAGGAATTACAAGCATATATTTACTCCATGTTCTATCTAATAACTTAAGAAGTCATTTAGGGAATTCTAGTAGAAACTGTGTAATCCTGTGAGAAGAGGTAATATCACAGCAGTGACTGCTCACCTCATTCCTCACTTGCTAGAGTGACAGATGATGCCTGTGGTTGCTGCCAACATGTGAGAGCATGAAATATTTACACACTGGGTCATTTTGCCATTGTGGAATTTCTATCTCTACTTTTTTTTCCTGTCTACCACATTTCCCTCTCTTTCCTTTTTCAGTAATTTTATTAAACTTATATGGATATTGCTACCAACATGAGCACTACATACACATTGATTCTTTTTAAAAAAATTAAGTGCACTGGAGAGATGGCTCAGTGGTTAATACACTCGCTGCTTTTGCAGATGCCCAAGGTTCAAATTCCAGCACTCATATGCAGACTAACAGCCATCTGTAATTCCATTACCAATGGATTTGGTGCTCTCTCCTGGCCTCCTTGGCCACTGCATGACATGAGTGCACTTACAGTCATTCTAATGATATATATATATATATATATATATATATATATATATATATATATATATATATATATATATATAAATTTTAAAAATTAAACAAAAGCTTTTAAACAGTTTACTTTTTATTTTTACTTTATGTATGTATGAGTGTATTGCCTGCATGTATGTTAGTGCCTCTGTGCTGTACCGTGCCTGGAGATTTGAGAAGAAAGTGTCAGATCCTCTGGAACTGAAGTTACAGGTAGTTGTCAGCTGTCATGTGAGTCCTGAGAAATGAACTCAGGTCATTTACAAGTGTGAGCAGTGCTTAACCTCTGAGCCATCTCCCTAGCCCCTTGTCTGCTATTTTATGACATATCTAATTGCATAAGCCTAGCACTTGGGAAGCAGAGGCAGGCGGATCCTTATGAATTCAAGGCCAGCTTGGTCTACAGAGTGAGTTCCAGGACAGCTGGGACTACAGGGAGACCCTGTCTCAAAAAAGAAAAAAAAAAAAAAAAAGGAATTACACATAGGTACTAAATAATTCTGATGCTGACATACAGTATTATTTTGCTCTAATTTCCTGGGAATTGTCGTAACATTGTCATAACAGAATCTGTAACATCTTCAACATGACAAGAGTAGGAGATGGTACTGAACCAATACGTTGGATCTCCATGGTTACAGTATCAGTATGCATGGGGAGTGGTTAGTGCCTGCTGTTGCAAAGCAGCTTCTACACAAGTGTGATGCTGAGCTGGAGCCATCTCCTTTATTTTTCATTTATAGAAAATATAAATTGTGGAAATGCATCTAATAAATAGGATTTACAAATTGAATTTTTGTATTACGTCATAAAGCAAGTTAATATGTTTTGAGAAGATTTAAAATTTATTTATTTTAAATGGCCTAGAGCTCTTTGTGTACACATGACTTACCTTGAACTCACAGAGATATGACTGTCTCTACCTCCAGAGTGCTGGAATTAAAAGTGTACACCACTGCACATGGCATAGAAGGAACTGACCTTTTAGGAAAACAGTGTAACCAGTGTTATAATGCTTTGGAATGCCAATGTAATTATACTTAAGAACTAATCTGAATGCATAGCTTTAATTGTGTTCCTTGTTCTCCAGTTCTCCTTTGTTGGTCAGTTAGGCCCATGACTCAGTACAATGTATGTGTGGATGAGATGGTCACTAGACCTAAGACCATCCTGCTGAAAGCAGGGATGATACTGAAAACAATGATTGCTCCACATATGTGGTCACCGGTTGATAACAATGTGTGTGGCTTTGTCTTCTGTTCTAAATCAGAAGGGTTAGAAAATCCACTTCCCCCATTGGAAAAACTATTATCAATGATTGTTCATGTTTTTCCCATACCTTATTTAATATGATGTTCAATAAAATGCCCTTTATTGAACACATGGTTCTGAGAGAAATCAGAATATGTCAGAAGAGACGGCTCACTCTTGGTTCAAACAACTCTGAGATTCTGTTCTCTTGAATGCAGAACCTGCCACAGTCAGTTTACTAATTAAATACCATGTCTTCCAGAGGATGCCTGTGTCATAAGAGGATGCAGATATGCCAATAGGATGTTGTCATGAGATTTGATTCGAAATATTTTGCTTGTCATTTTTTGAGTTAATATACAGTTGAGAAAAGTTATCCAGACTACTGAGCTTAATGTAAAGAGTATTGTTTCATTAAAATTATATAAAATGTTAATTTTATTAGCAGGTATTTATTATATGAAATAAAAGTTATAATTATGATATTTTAATACATGCCTATAAAATATGCTGATCACGGGGCTGGAGAGATAGCCTAGCGGTTAAGAGCACCGACGCTCTTGCAGAGGACCCGGGTTCGATCCCCAGCACCCACATGGCGGCTGAGAACCGTCTGTAACTCCAATTCCAGGAGAACTCCAGTTCCAGGGGAATCCGAGACCCTCTTCTGACCTCCGCGGCGTTGCACGACACGGGTGCACAGACCTGCATGCAGACAATACATTCATACACATACAAAAATAAAAAAAAAATAAAAAAAAAAAAATAAAAATAAAAAAATATGCTGATCACATACACTCCCCATTCCCCTCTTTAATCCCTTCTCACTCCCAATTATTCCTTTCCTCTCACCAACTAGTTCTGCTGTTGCTTTCACATTGTAATGTGTTTTGAAATATTTTTTTCCTAGTGACTATGAAGCCAATTAGCATGTTCATCACACAAGATGGCTGTCACCATGGATGAATGAGGATACAGTTACTAATTTATTTACTTTTAGAAAGATCGTTATAGAAAAAAATCTAATATTTGAGCCAGGCGTGGTAGCCTATACCTTTAATCTCAGCACTGGGGAGGCAGAGGCAGGCTAATCTCTGTGAGTTCAAGGCCAGCCTGGTCTACAGAGTGAATTCCAGGCGATCTGGTGCTCCAGGGAGACCCTGTCTCAAAGAAAAATAAGACATAGTTTTTGAGAGTCTCATAGATGGTTCAGTGTTAAAGAGCACTGGCTGCTCTTGTGTAGACCTGGGTTTGGTTCCCAGTATGGTGTCTAACAACCATCGCTAACTCCAGTTCCAGGGAATCTGACAATCCGGCCTCTGTGGACACCACAACTCTGGCGCACTTAATGCTTATGCAGGGAAAGTACTCATGCACATACATTTTTTAATGAAGATATTCATATAGATACATTGTTGTGTAGTTTTACCGATTATATAATAGTCTATTTATGCTTTTTCTCTGTGTGTTCAAAAACATGTTTGCAAGACAGCATCATCTCCCTGAATTTGCTAAGTAGATCAGGTTGGACTTGAACTAACATAGTTAGGTCCACCTGCCTCTGCCTCTGTGCCTTGAGTACTGGGATTAAAGACATGCACTTTCCATGCCTGACTCTTTGCTCAAATTTTATTTTTAAAGTTCATAGTAAGCTCTGGTGTCCTTCATAATAAATAACCGACATGGTTTTTCTTTTTCTATTGTGCTTTCATACTATTTTGAATATCTAGTTCTCAGATATAGAAATATCCATTGCAGAAAACCATTCAATACTGTATATGTAGACATTTCTTCCTTTCTTTTTTTGCTCCTTTTTAGATAGAGCATCCTTTCTACCTGTCCTGGAACTCTATGTAGAACAAGTTGGCCTTAAACTCATAGAGATCTGCTTGCCTCTACCTCCTGAGTGCTGGGATTAAATGAATGTGTCATCACAGCTGGCATTAGAACTTTATTTCCTTAGAAATAAAAATTTGATTATCATATGTGTGCATGGTGTGTTTGCACATACGCCAGTGTACATGTGTGGCTGTCTGTGTTATGATGATGCATGGGTCAAGTACTGAGGATAGTTTTGAGGAGTCTGTTATCTCTATCTATAATCCAGGTCCTGCATATTGAACATAGTTCACCATCCATGGTGTAAGGATTTTTATGCACTGAACCAACTTGTCTGTCCTAGATTTTTTATTTCATTTCTAAAACTTATTTATTTTTATTTCATGTGTATGGGTGTATTGCCTGAAATTTTTTCTCTTTTGGAGATAGGGTCTTCCTTTTTTCCCAGGTATCATGGAACTTTCTATGTAGATCAGGATGGCCATGAACTCACAGATATCCACCTGTTTCTGCCTCCCAAGTGCAGGGATTAACTGGAGTTAAGAACACCTGTCAATCACCATGTGGGTGCTGGGAATCAAACCCATGTCCTCTGCAAGAGTAACCAGTGCTCATAACTGGTGAGCCATCTCTCCAGCCTGTACTTTCCATTTCTTTATTAATGAATGAATGAATTAATTAATTAATTAATTAATTAATTTTTTATGTGTATGACTGTACTGTCTGCATGTAGGTTTGTGCACCCCTGTCATGCAATGCCGCGGAGGTCAAAAGAGGGTTTCAGATTCCCCTGGAATTTGAGTTAAAGATGGTTCTCAGCTGCCATTTGGGTGATGGGGATCGAGCCCAGGTTTTCTGCAAGAGTAGTCAGCGCTCTTAACTGCTAGGCTATCTCTCCAGCGCCTTGATTTTCCATTTCTTAAGCTGCATAGAAACCATATGGCAGAATGAATAAAATGAGCCAGTTCATTAACACTTAAAAATAAATTATTTTTCTTTCCTTTGATCGATTGTGTATATATGTGTGGGTCAAGGTGGAGGCCGGAGACAGCTTGTGGGGGTTGAATCTCTACTTCCTGTTTGTTCTATCCTTCTACAAGGTGGGTCCTGAGTATTGAACTCGGATTGTCAGACTTGTTCTCTGATCCCTCTCAACAGCCCTTGCTAGCACTATTTTGAGTTAAACATACATGATTTTAAGGACAAAAAGTAATTAATAAAAGCAACTGTTTCTGTGGTTTATGTACGATCGCTTTTTGTTATTTTGTTTTTATCAGTTTTATTAGTATGTTGAATAATGGGGTTATACTATACAATTTTGATACATGCCTGATGCTTCATTTAAAATATTTTATTATTTTTACTTTATGTGTATGAGTATATTGCCTGCACATATGTGAGTGCACACATATTGTGAAATACCAGCACAGGTATAAAATGAAGGCCTTGGATCCACTGGAACTAGAGTTATGGATGGTTGTTACTCTCAGCAGTGCTGGGAACTGAACCCAGGCCCACTGCAATACTATTCCTAAGCACTGAGCCATCTCTCCAGCCCTGATATTGGATTTTGTTCACATTCACTCCCCATTCCTCTCTTGCCTCCCTTCTGACTGACTCATTGATCCTCTTGTTTCTTCATGATGTACAAGTGCATATATAAATATATACATCTCTTTTTGAGACAGGATCTTCCTGTACCTCAGGTGGTGTGAAACACTATGTAGACCAAACTGGCTTTGAACTCATAGAAATCCTACTGCATCTTCCTCCCAAGTGCTGAGATTTAAGGCTTTAGCAATCATACCTGGACTCTATTTTAATTATTAATGTACACACCACATGAGGTGGGCAAATGTGATTTGCCTTTCTGAATATATCTTATAACATTGATCCATGCATAATAATTGTGGTGGCAATTTTGTTCTGCTAGCTGAATACAATTCTGCAGTTTCTATATGACACAAATCTCAACTACTTGAGGTTTACCTTCATAAAGTTTTTAAAATTTTCCTTAGAACTCATGCTTTCCCATCTGTACAATAGGAGATTCAGCTTTCTATTCTTTCTTCTTTCTTTCTTTTCCTTTCTTCTTTCTTCTTTCGTCTTTTTTCTTCTTTCTTTCTTTCTTTTCTTTCCTTTCCTCCTCCTCCTCCTCCTCCTACTCCTCCTCCTTCTTCTTCTTCTTCTTCCTTCTTTCTTTCTTCCTTATGTCATTCTTTTTAAATGTATTTATTCTTTCACAAGTTTATACCCATGTATAGTGATCTTTTATCAAAGCTCCCCTCCATTCTCCTCCTTTTCTCCCTCTTCAAAACAAATGACTTCTCCTCCATTCCCTGTATTTCTTGCCTTGTTTAAAGTGACTTACTACATTTAATTAGAGTTCCCTGCATGAGCAATGGTGGGGAGTTATTACCTGAGATGAAGCAATGTACCAGTGACCACACCACAGTGGAATATGACTCAATTCTTTCTGCAAAATAACTGTCTATAGCTGTTCTGAAGTGGTGGGCCTTATGAGGCACTTCTTCATCCTTAGTAGAGTACTGATGGCTTTGTCCTGTGCAGGAGGTCCAGTTTTAGAATCCACTTTTGAGCGCCATCATATGTACAGTATCCATATCATGTCCAGAAGACACCATTGTACAGTTTCAACAAGTAAACTAAGGAAAGGGAGAAATTATCATTTGATAACAGACACTCATTGTATTTGACAAGCAGATCATCAGCATTGAGCCTTGTCCATAATAAACAGTGTACTCCATTTTTTTAGGATGCCAACAAAAAACGACCTGTTTTATCTGACTTTGGATTTTGCCATTAACGAAGTGAACAGGAACTCCCTTCTTTTACCCAACATGTCTCTTGAAGTTGAGTTCATTGATATCAATTGTGCTGATATGGGGACATTTAAAAGCTTATTAATTTGGGTGAAAAATCAGGCAGAGATGATTCTGAATTACAATTGTATGGATTTAGGCATATGCCCAGTAGCTCTTACAGGTCCAAGGTGGACAACATCTGTGAATGTGGGGACATTCCTGCAGATTGAGCAGTTTCCACAGGTAAGACTGTGTGGCATGGGAATATGTGAAACCATCTTTCATTTGGTGCCATTGTCAGAGGCTAGGGAGGAGGGTACTGGGTGAATGTGTCAGATGATTCATAGGAGACTTGATGGGATAATCAACTCACATTTCTTTTGATTTAGAGAGGATGCATGGAGAAATAAACAATAGGGTGTTTTGGAAAACATAGTATTCATAACAATTATCTACAAGTTCTGGGAAAGTGAGACATGACTTTAATAATGGGTTCAAGAAATTCATCCTACCACTTCCAAATAAGGATGACCACAATTCTGGTCTTTGACATTCATGTTGACATTCTTTTATTTTCTATGTTGAATTTTCTTCAGCTTACATATGGGCCTTTTCATCCTATCCTGACTGACAGTGATCAATTTCCTCATGTGTATCAGATGGCTCCCAAGGACACATCTCTAAACCTTGCCATGGTGTCTCTGATGCTTCACTTCAGCTGGAACTGGGTGGGGCTGGTTTTCTCAGATGATGATGAAGGTGTTCAATTCCTCTCAGACTTGAGAAGAGAGATGGAAAGATACAGAGTATGTGTAGCCTTTGTGAACATGATCCCACTAAACACACAGTTATACATGGCGAGAGCTGAAATATATTACAAGCAAATCATGACATCATCAGCCAATGCTGTTGTCATTTATGGTGACATGAACTCTACCCTAGGTGTGAGCTTCAGAACTTGGATCTCTCTGGGTTTACAGAGAATCTGGGTCACCACTTCACAGTGGGATGTCACCGCAAGCAATAGAGACTTGACCCTGGACTCTTTCCATGGGACTCTCATTTTTTCACATCACCATGGTGAGATTTCTGGTTTTAAAGATTTTTTCCAGACAGTGAAGTCTTCCAATTACCCAAAAGACATTTTCCTCACAAGACTTGGATGGATGCACTTTAACTGTGAAACTTTAGCCTCTAAGTGCAAGACCCTGAAAAACTGTTCATCCACAGACACTTTGCAATGGTTAACTGGGCAGAGTTTGGAGCTGGCTGTCTGTGATGAGTGTTATTACATATATAATGCTGTGTATGTGGTGGCCCATTCCCTCCATGAGATGCTTCTTCAACAAGTAGATTTCCAGTCAGTACAAGAGGGAAAAGGAATAAAAGCTTACTGCAAGGAGGTACTGTCTCTTCTATTGGATAGTAATTTCTGTGTGAAATGTGATATTCTTTTTTTTTTAATTATAGGAAGTATCCAGGGTAGTAATAGCTAATGCTTACAAGGTGTGAATGCTCACAAGGTATAATTACTGATAGTGATGCTTACAAGGTGTAAGGGGGTCAGAAAGGCAGACACGGTAAGACACCTATTTGGTGTTATGTGTAGTCTTTGAAGTGTTTATACCCATGGGACCAGCAAATAATTCAACAACTGGTCATTTTCTGAAGAAAAGGAAAAGCAGTGCAAAGATTTGCGTTTCATGGCACTGATTTTTTCCCTTTGGAGGGGTGGTATTTATAGTAACTAAACATGCCCACTTAGAGAACAAGATTATAACACATTCCTGTGAGGGACTATTTAATAGTTGGGGGGGGGAGGGAAAGCGGGAAATAATGCTCTGAACTGGAAGTGGAAAAAAAAAAAAATGTATGAAATGCACAAAGCGCCAATAAAAAATTAATAAAAAAAAAAAGGATCCAATTACCATTCTTCTAGCTTCTGATGTCACTTGCATGCATGAGATGCTCTTGATGCATTGCAGAACAATTACCATATACATAAAAGCAGTTTAATTATTTAAAAAATTCAAATCAACAGCAGTAAAAAAACAATATGCCTTTGAAATATATATTTAATATATATTATAATATATATATATATATATATATATATATGAATGATACTTCCTATAATTAAAAAAAAAAACGAATATCACATTTCAAACAGAATTTCACTATCCAATAGAAGGAGACAGTACCTCCTTGCAGAAGCTTTTTTATTCCTTTTCCCTCTTTACTGACTGGAAATCTACTATGTTGAAGAAGCAATCTCATGGAGGGAAATGGGCCACCACATACACAGCATTATATATGTAATAAACTCGATCACAGACAGCCAGCTCCAAACTCTGGCCCAGTTAACCATTGCCAAAGTGTCCTGTGGATGAACAGTTCTTCAGTGTGCTATACACTTAGATGCTAAAGTTTCACAGTGTAAAGTGCATCCATCCAAGTCTTGTGAGGAAAATGTCTTTTGGGTAATTGGAAGACTTCACTGTTCTGGAAAAAAATATTATAAAACCAAATTCCACCATCGGTGATGTTGAAAAAATTGAGAGTTCCCATGGAAAGAGTCCCAGGGTCAAGTCTCTTTGCTTGCGGTGACATCCCACTGTGAAGTGGTGACCCAGATTCTTCTGTAAACCCAGAGACATCCAGTTCTGAAGCTCACACCTAGGGTAGAGTTCATGTCACCATAAACGACAACAGCATTGGCTGATGATGTCATGATGCTTTGTATAATTCTTCAGCTCTGTCATGTATAAGGTGATTAGTGGGATCATGTTCACAAAAGGGAACATAGAGATCGGGTTTTCTTCAAGTCTCGAGGGTCTTAAGCGTGAGAGGAATTGAACACCGGTCATCATCAGTCTGAGAAAATACCCGTGCCCCACCCAGTTCCAGCTTGGCAAGAGTGAAGCATCAGAGACACCATGGCAGGTTTAGAGATGTGTCTTGGGAGCCATCTGATACACATGAGGAAATTGATCACTGTCAGTCAGGATAGGATGAAAAGGCCCATATGTAAGCTAAGAAAATTCAACATTAGAAAATAAAAGAATGTCAACATGAATGTCAAAGACCAGAATTGTGGTAATCCTTCATTTGGAAGTGGTAGGATGAATTTCTTGAACCCATTATTAAAGACATGACTCACTTTCCCAGAGCTTGTAGATAACTGTTATGCATTCTATGTTTTCCAAAATACCCAATTGCTTATTTCTCCATGCATCCTCTCTAAATCAAAAGAAATGTGAGTTGATTATCCCATCAAGTCTCCTATGAATCATCTGACACATTCACCCAGTACCCTCCTCCCTAGCCTCTGACAATGGCACCAAATGAAGATGGTTTCACATATTCCCATGCCACACAGTCTTACCTGTGGAAACTGCTCAATCTGCAGGAATGTCCCCACATTCACAGATGTTGTCCACCTTGGACCTGTAAGAGCTACTGGGCATATGCCTAAATCCATACAATTGTAATTCAGAATCATCTCAGCCTTGATTTTCTCACGCCAAATTAATAAGCTTTTGAAATGTCCCCATATCAGCACAATTGATATCAATGGAATCAACTTCAAGAGACATTTGGTAAAAGAAGGGAGTTCCTGTTCACTTCCTTAATGGCAAAATCCAAAGTAGATAAAACAGGTCGTTTTTTGTTGGCATCCTAAAAAAATGGAGTACACTGTTTATTATGGACAAGGCTCAATGCTGATGATCTGCTTGGCTCAAATACAATGCAGGTGTCTGTTATCAAATGATAAATGCTTCCCTTTCCTTTAGTTTAGACTTGTTGAAACTTGTGAAATGGTGTCTTCTGGACATGATATGGATACTGTACATATGATGGCGCTCAAAAGTGGATTCTAAAACTGGACCTCCTGCACAGGACAAAGCCATCAGTACTCTACTAAGGATGAAGAAGTGCCTCATAAGGCCCACCACTTCAGAACAGCTATAGACAGTTATTTTGCAGAAAGAATTGAGTCATATTCCACTGTGGTGTGGTCACTGGTACATTGCTCTGACCCAAGTAAATAACTCCCCATTCATTGCTCATGTCAGAGGGAACTCTAATTAAATGTAGTAAGTCACTTTAACCAGGAAAGGCAAGAACTTACAGGGAATGGAGGGGGAGAAGTCATTTGTTTGTGAAGAGGGAGAAAAGGAGAGAGAGAATGGGGAGGGAGCTTTGAGAAAGATCACTATCCCGATGGGTATAATAAACGTGGAAAGTAATAAAATACATTTTTAAAAAGAATGACATAAGGACAGAAAGAAAGAGGAGAAGAAGACGCACAGACGAAGGAGGAGGAGAGGCGGGGAGGCGGAGGGAGGCAAGGAAAGAAAATAAAGAAACGACATGAAGAAAAAAGACGAAAGAAGAAAGAAGAAATGACGAAGGAAAAAAAGAAAGAAAGAACGAAAAAGACGATAGAAAAGTGAAAGCTCCTCTTGTACAGGGGGAAGCATTGAGTTCGAAGGAAACAGGGGTGTGTAAAAACTTATGAAGGTAAACCTCAAGTAATTGAGATTTGTGTCATCTATAAACTGCAGAATTGTATTCAGCTAGCAAGTCAGAACAAAAGGTGCCACAACAAAGTTATTATGCATTTGCGATCAATGTTCTCCGATATATCAGAAAGGCCCAAATCACATTTTGCCCACCTCCTGGGTGTGTACATTAATACTGAAAAAGCGGATCCAGGTATGCTTGCTCTAAGCCTTATACGCTCAGCACTTGGGAGGAAGATGCAGTAGGATTTCTATGAGTTCAACGCCAGTTTGCGTTCTACATAGTGTTTCACACACCTGAGGTACAGGAAGGATCCTGTCCTAAAAAGCGATTGTTATCTAGTTATATATGCACTGTAATCCTGAAGAAACAAGAGGTCAATGAGTCAGTCAGAAGGGTATCAGGCAGAGAGGAAAGGGGGGAGGGACTGGTGAATGGAACCAAAGCACAAGATGCAGGGCTGGAGAGATGGCCCGCAGGGTGCAGGAATAGTCGTGTGCTAGTGGGCCTGGGTGCACGGGGCCCAGAACTGGGAGAGGATACACCAGGCCATAACTTAGTGCCCGTGGATCCAAGGCCGGCAGGGTATACCTGTGCTGGTATGCACAATATGGGTGCACTCACCTACGTGCAGCATTTATACCATCCACATAAAGTAAACATACTAAAATATTTTAAATGAAATGATAGCATATCAGGCATGTATCACAATTGTATGTATAACCCCATTATTCAACTTCTACTAATAACACTGATAAAAAAAATAATAACTAAAAATTTTTTTTTTTTTTTTTTTAAAAATATAATTTAAAACAGATTTAAATTTTTTTGTCCTTAAAAATAATTGTATGTTTAANTTTTCTCAAAAAAATAAAAAATACATTTATGTGGAAAAAAAAAAAAAAAAAAAAAAAAAAAAAAAGAGAAAATAAACAAACAAAAAAATTGCTAAAACAAAAGAAACTGGGACAAAGAAATGATGAAACCAGTAAAGTTCTCCCAAAAATGATAATCCTCTTCTTTGAAAACAAATTTAAAAAGACTCAGACAGGGTATAAGCCATTGGTCTGCAAAATGCAGGACTCCAGGTGTGGGGGAGGACTGAAAGGCATGAGTCTAAATTGGACTGAGAAATGAGGTCTGCCATGTACAAAACTTCATAACATATTTAAAAATTCAAAAATAAACTCACATAGGAATAACAATCATAGACATACTAAATTAAATTAATTTATAAAAATAATAATAAAACTAGGTCCTTATGACTCAATCTATATGAAAATCAATTCAAGATGGAGCAAGATGAAAACTTTGGCAGAACACCTGAAGGCAAGGAAAACATTGTAAAAAGCACTCTGATAACAGAGAAAATAATTCTAACATGTGCCATGTGGAATACAGAAAATTAAATGCTTCTGTCATGACAAAAAACCATGAGGAGCATATCTGAGCAGAACACAAGATTATACATATTTGAAGATACAGTCATATAACTAAGTATGTCAGATGATGCCTCCATTAAATAATTAAAGGAACACTGACACCAAGATGCCTTCCCAACCTTAGGAACTGGATTGTCTTTAGAGATAATCTTGAAAGATGATTAGTCTCCTTTCTGTCTGATTCTTCCTTGTTCTGAACTCTAACAGCTCTATAGGTAAGCTCATCACAGAACTCAAAGCTGTGCAGTTGGCAAGTACTAGTTTTAGAAACTCACACCAGATATGGAATAAACCTGTTCCCTTCACGGTAGCTGCTTAGATAAACTACCACTCTTCCCCAGAGACCTGCCCTGTATGTGTGTCACATTATCTGCAGGCTGTCTCAACATAAGGATAGTTACCAACCACACTCCTTGGTACACTTCTCTGCTGACAATGCATAGATTATAATAGCAATAATGAAATAATTCTTGCAGGGTGTGTGGTGCACGCCTTTAATCCTCGCCTGAAGGCAGAGGCGGCAGATCTTTATGAGTTCAAGCCTAGCCAGTCTACCTAGTGAGTCCCAGGTCCCGTCAGAGCTACCGGTGAGACCCTGTCTCAAAACACCAAAAAGAAAAGAAACGAAAAAAAGGATTTTGTACAGAAAGTGAAATAGAATCTGAGCTGATTCCAGTGATTACTGTGTTCACATTAAGCCTAAGCACTAGGACAAAACCAATGATCGATATGATAAAAAGGTGAAGATATTGTCCATGGAAACTTAAGAAGTGGGTGTCAGGCCATGCTTCAGAACTCACATACTCTGCTTATTTTCTACATTTTCTACATTATACAGACCTGGGGACTGACTGGGTACTTGTGGCATTCACGTGATTTGTAGAATTTCTGGTGTTGTAATGGCTATTGGTTTTCTACACTATGGGAAACACAGTTCTTAGATGGGTATTCAGTACATGGGATGGTGAAAATTAGTGCTTGGGCCACATAGTACATGCTGTGTGGCTAGTTGGATGCTGTATAGGTGAGGCTGCCTCTCCCTAACTTGGGACTGTGACTTACCCCATGGCTCTTCATATTGGGTCTCTGAGGGCCTGGGCTTTTCCTGAATTTCACATCTTACTTCAGCTCTCCTGATACAATTCACTTACATCATTTCAAATGGTGTTTGTACAAACAGGTTGTTGACATCGGACTGAATCTGTCCTACAAGTGTTCCTCTCAGGGGTTTGAATGTCGATGGATCAACGTGACATCATGGCACCTGAGGCTGAGCTGATTTCCAAACATATTTTTTCCAACTTGTGTTTATCACCTGGACTGAGGACCTCAGCTGAAGAGCCCCAGGGTAGAGAGTGTCCCGGATTCCTCCGGGGAAATAGTCCTACTTGGAAAGTAAGCAGGGAGGAGGGAGGGTAGCCTCCACTTAACAACAGTAATAAAAGCAGATGCATGTGTATACATAAATGCCCATTTGATGTTTTTCTCTACAATGATTGCTACTCAAACTTAAAGCGTTGCAGAAATGAAAAACATGGTCACTTTGATTTCCTTCTTCTTCCTCCTGAATATTCATATCCCTGTATCGAGTCGCGATGAACCCAGGTGCTTTTGGAGAATGAAGGAGAATGAAGACCCAGATGGGGAGGAAAAGAATTATTGTATTTTTTTCATCACCAAAAGTGAGGACACTCAAGAGAAAGAGGATATCAACCATGGAGCTGATGTTTGGTAAGTGCCTTTTTTATTTCTTCAAGTTTTCTGATTATCATCACTAAAGGTACAGAAACTATTGATCCATGGCAACTAAAGAACAGGGTGACAGAACTTCCTCATTCTGTGAGTTGTAGTATTTTCTGTTATATTCTTCTCATCTCAGCATGTGGAAACAATCCAAATCTTTTACTGTTAGTGCCATTTTCACCAACTTTGAAATGGTCCACAGTGTTTTGTTTGACCTCTAACTTAACCTCCCACATACAAGGCTGAAAACTGAGTGAAAACATCAGTTTACTCTGAACCATCATGGACATCCATCCTCATGACATGTAGCATGGCATGGTGTCCTATGACTCTCCGTTAAATAACTCCAATCCTTTGAAGTGAGGTCAGTACTAACAGGTTATAGCTCCTGTTCCTGAAAGGGTCTGCTAGTGTTTACCCCATCTTCATGGGATTCCTTAATGTCAATACAGGACATTAAAGATCTTTTTGTGGCTCTTATTTGGGTCAAGACTAGATAGATAATTAGTTATTCTCAAATATTCTGAGGAGGATCATTTCATGGCCTTTGAAGCTGTAGTAGAAGGCAGGACCAAAAGATCTGCTGGCTTTGAGTTTCCAGTGGATTCTGTTTCAGTTGGATCTATGCATAGACACCAATTTTAGGAATTACAAGCATATCTTTACTCCATATTCTAGCTAATAACTTAAGAAGTCATTCAGGGAATTCTAGCTGAAAGTGTGTAATCCTGTGAGAAGAGGTAATATCACAGCAGTGACTGCTCACCTCATTCCTCACTTGCTAGAGTGACAGATATTGCCTGTGGTTGCTGACAATATCTGAGAGCATGAAATATTTACACACTGGGTCATTTTGCCATTGTGGATCTATCTCTACTTTTTTTCTGTCTACCATCCTTTCCCCTCTCTTTCCTTTTTCAGAATTTTATTCAAACTTATTGGGATATTTGCTACCAACCATGAGCACTACAACACCACTGATTCTTTTTAAAAAAATTAAGTGCCACTGGAGATGATGCTCAGTGGTTAAATACACTCGCTGCTTTTGCAGATGCCCCCCGGTTCAAATTCCAGCACTCTATATGCAGATACATACCAGCCACATCTGTACCCATTACCAATGGATTTGGTGCTCTCTCCTGGCCACCTTGGCCACCGCATGACATGAGTGCACTTATCGTATTCAATGATATAGATAGATATATATGATATAATATATCATATGAAAATTTTAAAAATTAAACAAAAGCTTTTAAACAGTTTACTTTTTATTTTACTTTCTGTATGTATTGGAGTGTATGCCATGTGTATGCAGATGCCTCTGGCGTACCGTGCCTGGAGATTTGCGAAGAAAGTGTCACGGATCCTCTGAAACTGAAGTTACAGGTAGTTGTCAGCTGTCCTGTGGAGTTCTGAGAAATGCACTCAGGTCATTTCAAAGTGTGGCAGCTGCTTCACCTCTAGCCATCTCCCTAGCCCCTTGTCTGCTATTTTATGACATATCTAATTGCATAATCTAGCACTTGGGACGCAGAGGCAGGCGGCTCCTATGAATTCAAGGCAGCTTGGTCTACAGAGGAGTTCCAGGACAACTGGAAAAAAAAAAAAAAAAAACTCTGTCTCAAAAAAAGACCAAAAAAAATAAAAAAAAAAAACAAAAAGAATTAACACAAAACCTGCTGGCCATGGACACGGAGGCAGAGGCAGAGAGATTGCTATGAGTTCAAGGCTAGCCTGGTGTCCATAGTGAGTTCCAGGCAAGCTGGGGCTATAGAGAGACCCTGTCTCAGAAAGACAAAAAAAAAAAAAAGAAAAGGAATTACACATAGGTAATAATTCTGGTGGTGACATACAGTATTATTTTGCTCTAATTTCCTGGGAATCGTCATAATACTGTCATCACAGAATCTGTAACATCTTCATCATGACAGGAGTAGGAGATGGTACTGAACCAATACTTTGGATCTCCATGGTTACAGTATCAGTATGCATGGGGAGTGGTTAGTGCCTGCTGTTGCAAAGCAGCTTCTACACAGAGTGCGATGTTGAGCTGGAGCCATCTCCTTTATTTTTCATTTATAGAAAATATAAATTGTGGAAATGCATCTAATAAATAGGATTTACAAATTGAATTTTTGTATTACATCATAAAGCAAGTTAAATATGTTTTGAGATAGATTTAAAATTTATTATTTTAAATGGCCTATAGCTCTTTGTTACACATGGATACCTGGAACTCCCACAAAAGAGATATGACTGTCTCTACCTCCAGAGTGCTGGAATTAAAAGTGTACACCAATGCACATTGCATGAAGGATAACACCTGACCTTTTCGGAAAAAACAGTGTCACCAGTGTTATAATGCTTTGGAATGCAAATGTAATTATACTTAAGAACTAATCTGAATGCATAGCTTTAATCTTATGCCTTGCTCTCTAGTTCTTTGTTGGTCAGTTAGGCCCATGACTCAGTACAATGTATGTGTGGATGAGATGGTCACTAGACCTAAGACCATCTTGCTGAAAAGAGTGGATGAGGGGGGGGGGGGGGGGGGGGGGGGGGGTACTGAAAAACACTGATGCTCCACATATTGTGTCACCGGTTGATAAACAATGTGTGTGGCCTTTGTTCTTCTGTTCTAAATCAGAAGGGTTAGAAAATCCACTTCCCCCATTGGAAAAACTATTATCAATGATTGCTCATGCTTTTCCCAAACCATATTTCATATGATGTTCAATAAAAACCCTTTATTGAACACACATGGTTCTGAGAGAAATCAGAATATGTCAAAAGAGACGGCTCACTCTTGGTTCAAACAACTATGAGATTCTGTTCTCTTGAATGCAGAACCTGCCACAGTCAGTTTACTAATTACATACCATGTCTTACAGAGGATGCCTGTGTCACAAGTGGACGCAGATATGCCAATAGGATGTTGTCATGAAATTTGATTCAAAATACTTTGCTTGCTTTTCTGAGTTATATACAGTTAGAAAAGTTTATCCAGACATGAGCTTAAGGTAAAAGGAGTATTGTTTCATTAAAATTATATAAAATGTTAATTTTATTAGCAGGTATTTATTATATGAAATAAAAGTTAAATTATGAATTTTAATACATTGCCTATAAAACTATGCTTGATCACCGGGGCTGGAGAGATAGCCTCGCGGTTTAAGAGCACCGAGCTCTTGCAGAGACCGGGTTCGATCCCCAGCACCCACCATGGCGGCGAGAACCGTTCCTGTAACTCCACATTCCAAGAGAAACTCCAGTTCCAGGGGAATTTCCGAGACCCTCTTCTTGACCTCTGCGGCGTTTGCACGGACACGGGTGCACAGACCTGCATGCAACCATACATTCATACACATAGCAAAACATAAAAAAAAAATAAAAAAAACAAAAATAAAAAATAAAAACAACTGCTGATCACATACACTCCCAGTCCCCTCTTTAATACTTTCTCACTCCCAATTATTCCTTTCCTCTCACCAACTAGTTCTGCTGTTGCTTTCACATTGTAATGTGTTTTGAAATATTTTTTTCCTAGTGACTATGAAGCAAATTATTATGTTCATCACACAAGATGGCTGTCACCATGGATGAATGAGGATACAGTTACTAATTTATTTACTTTTAGAAGGATTGCTATAGAAAAAAATAAATCGAACATTACTTGCGCCATGCATGGTGGCCTATACCTTTAATTCTCAGCACTGGGGAGGGCAGAGGCAGGCTAATCTCTGTGAGTTCAAGGCCTATGCATGGTCTTCAGAGTGAATTCCAGGCGATCTGGTGCCCCAGGGAGACCCTGTCTCAAAGAAAAATAAGACATAGTTTTTGAGAGTCTCATAGATGGTTCACGTGTTAAAGAGCAACTGGCTGCTCTTTGTGTTAGACCTGGGGCTTTGGTCTCCCCGTATGGTGTCTTTAACAAAACCATCGCTAACTCCAGTTCCAGGGAATCTGAAAACCTCCACTGAATGCCATGGACATTGCAGGACAAGGGTATACTTACAAACATGCAAACAAAACACTCATGCACATACATTTTTTAATGAAGATATTCATATAGATACATTGTTGTGTAGTTTTACTGATTATATAATAGTCTATTTATGCTTTTTCTCTGTGTGTTCAAAAACATGTTTGCAAGACAGCATCATCTCCCTGAATTTGCTAAGTAGATCAGGTTGGACTTGAACTCACATAGTTAGGTCCACCGGCCTCTGCCTCGTGCCTTGAGTAGGGATTAAAGACATGCACTTTCCATGCCTGACTCTTTGCTCAAATTTTATTTTTAAAGTTCATAGTAAGCTCTGGTGTCCTTCATAATAAATAACCGACATGGTTTTTCTTTTTCTATTGTGCTTTCATACTATTTTGAATATCTAGTTCTCAGATATAGAAATATCCATTGCAGAAAACCATTCAATACTGTATATGTAGACATTTCTTCCTTCTTTTTTGCTCCTTTTTAGATAGAGCATCCTTTCTACCTGTCCTGAACTCTAAGTAGAAACAAGTTGGCCTTAAATTCCTAGAGATCTGCTTGCCTCTACCTTTTCCTGAGTGCTGGGATTAAATGAATGGTCATCAAGCTGGAATTATAACTTTTTCCTTAGAAATAAACATTTGTATTATTCAATGTGTGCATGGTGTGTTTGCACATACGCCAGTGTACATGTGTGGCTGTCTGTGTTATGATGATGCATGGGTCAAGTACTGAGGATAGTTTTGAGGAGTCTGTTATCTCTATCTATAATCCAGGTCCTGCATATTGAACATAGTTCACCATCCATGGTGTAAGGATTTTTATGCACTGAACCAACTTGTCTGTCCTAGATTTTTTTTTTTTCTAAAACTTATTTATTTTTTCATGTGTATGGGTGTATTGCCTAATTTTTTCTCTTTTGGACGATAGGGTCTCCTTTTTTCCCAGTATCATGGACTTTCTATGTAGATAGGATGGCATACACTCACAGAATCCACTGTTTCTGCCTCCACGTGCAGGGATTAACTGGAGTAAGAACACTGTCAATCACCCTGTGGGTGCTGGGAATTCAAACCCCATGTCCTCTGCAAGAGTTAACCAGTGCTCATAACTGGTGAGCCATCTCTCCAGCCTGTTACTTTCCATTTCTTATTAATTGAATGAATGAATTAATTAATTAATTCATTAATTCATTTTTTTATGTGTATGACTGTACTTGTCTGCATGTAGGTTGGTGCACCCCTTGTCAGTGCCATGCCGCGGAGGTCAAAAGAGGGTTTCAGATTCCCCTGGCACTGTGTTAAGTTAAAGATGGTTCTCAGCTGCCATTTGGGTGATGGGGATCGAGCCCAGGTTTTCTGCAAGAGTAGTCAGCGCTTTTAACTGCTAGGCTATCTCTCCAGCGCCTTGATTTTCCATTTCTTAAGCTGCATAGAAACCATATGGCTGTATGAATAAAATGAGCCAGTTCATTAACACTTAAAAATAAAATTATTTTTCTTTCCTTTGATCGATTGTGTATATATGTGGGTCACGGTGGAGGCCGGAGGACAGCTTGTGGGGGTTGAATCTCTACTTCCTGTTTGTTCTATCCTTCTACAAGGTGTGTCCTGAGTATTGAACTCGGATTGTCAGACACTTGTTCTCTGATCCTCTCAACCAGCCATTGCTAGCCACTATTTTGAGTAACTAATACCTGATGTAAGGACAAAAAGTAATTAATAAAAGCAACTGTTTCTGTGGTTTATGTACGATCGCTTTTTGTTATTTTGTTTTTATCAGTTTTATTAGTATGTTGAATAATGGGGTTATACTATACAATTTTGATACATGCCTGATGCTTCATTTAAAATCTTTTATTATTTTTACTTTATGTGTATGAGTATATTGCCTGCACATATGTTGAGTGCACACATATTGTGAAATACCAGCACAGGTATAAAATGAAGGCCTTGGATCCACTGGAACTCGAGTTATGGATGGTTGTTACTCTCAGCAGTGCTGGGAACTGAACCCAGGCCCACTGCAATACTATTCCTAAGCACTGAGCCATCTTCTCCTATCCCTGATCTTTGGATTTTGTTCACATTCACTCCCCATTCCTCTCTTGGCCTCCTTCTGACTGATCCATGATCCTCTTGTTTCTCATGATGTACAATTGTATATATAAATATATACATCTCTTTTTGAGACAGGATTCTCCTGCCCTCAGGTGGTGTGAAACACTATGTAGACCAAACAACTGGCCTTTGAACTCATAGAAATCCTACTGCATCCTCCTCCCAAGTGCTGAGATTTAAGGCTTTAGCAATCATACCTGGACTCTATTTTAATTATTAATGTACACACCACATGAGGTGGGCAAATGTGATTTGCCTTTCTGAATATATCTTATAACATTGATCCATGCATAATAATTGTGGTGGCAATTTTGTTCTGCTAGCTGAATACAATTCTGCAGTTTCTATATGACACAAATCTCAACTACTTGAGGTACCTTCCTAAAGTTTTAACATTTTCCTTGAACTCATTGCTTTCCCATCTGTACATAGGAGATTCCAGCTTTCTTATTCTTCTTCTTCTTTCTTTTCCTTTCTTCTTTCTTCTTTCGTTCTTTTTTCTCTCTTTCTTCTTCTTTCTTTCATTTCCTCTTCCTTCCTCCTCCTCCTCTCTCCTCTCCTTTCTTTTTTCTTCTTCCTCTTCTTTTTCCTTATTTCTTTCTTTTTAAATGTATTTATTCTTTCACAAGTTTATACCCATGTATAGTGATCTTTTATCAAAGCTCCCCTCCATTCTCCTTCTTTTCTCCCTCTTCAAAACAAATGACTTCTCCTCCATTCCCTGTATTTCTTGCCTTGTTTAAAGTGACTTACTACATTTAATTAGAGTTCCCTGCATGAGCAATGGTGGGGAGTTATTACCTGAGATGAAGCAATGTACCAGTGACCACACCACAGTGGAATATGACTCAATTCTTTCTGCAAAATAACTGTCTATAGCTGTTCTGAAGTGGTGGGCCTTATGAGGCACTTCTTCATCCTTAGTAGAGTACTGATGGCTTTGTCCTGTGCAGGAGGTCCAGTTTTAGAATCCACTTTTGAGCGCCATCATATGTACAGTTATCCATCTCATGTCCAGAAGACACCATTGTACAGTTTCAACAAGTAAACTAAGGAAAGGGAGAAATTATCATTTGATAACAGACACTCATTGTATTTGACAAGCAGATCATCAGCATTGAGCCTTGTCCATAATAAACAGTGTACTCCATTTTTTAGGATGCCACAAAAAACGACCTGTTTTATCTGACATTGGATTTTGCCATTAATGAAGTGAACAGAAACTCCCTTCTTTTACCCAATATGTCTCTTGATGTTCAGTTCATTAATATCAATTGTGCTGATCTGGGGACATTTCGAAGCTTATTAAATTGGATGGAAAATGAGTCTGAGATGATTCTGAATTAAAATTGTATGGATCTAGGCATATGCCCAGTAGCTCTTACAGGTCCAAAGTGGACAACATCTGCGAATGTGGGGACATTCCTGCAGATTGAGCTGTTTCCACAGGTGATTCTGTGTGACTTGGGAAAACATGAAACCAGCTTTCATTTGGTGCCATTGTCAGAGGCTAGGGAGGAGGGTACTGGGTGAATGTGTCAGATGATTCATAGGAGACTTGATGGGACAATCAAATCACATTTCTTTTGATTTAGAGAGGATGCATGGAGAAATAAACAATAGGGTGTTTTGGAAAACATAGTATTCATAACAATTATCTACAAGGTCTGGGAAAGTGAGGCATGACTTTAATAATGGGTTCAAGAAATTCTCCCTACCACTTCCAAATGAACATGACCACAATTCTTGTCTTTGACATTCATGATGATATTTTATTTCCTATGTTGAATTTTCTTCAGCTTACATATGGGCCTTTTCATCCTATCCTGACTGACCGTGATCAATTTCCTCATGTGTATCAGATGGCTCCCAAGGACACATCTCTAAACCTTGCCATGGTGTCTCTGATGCTTCACTTTGGCTGGAACTGGGTAGGGCTGGTTATCTCAGATGATGATGAAGGTGTTCAATTCCTATCAGACTTGAGAAGAGAGATGGAAAGAAACAGAATATGCATAGCCTTTGTAAACATGATCCCACTAAACACACAGTTATACATGGCGAGAGCTGAAATATATTACAAGCAAATCATGACATCATCAGCAAAAGTTGTTCTCATTTATGGTGACATGAACTCTACCCTAGGTGTGAGCTTCAGAACTTGGATCTCTCTGGGTTTACAGAGAATCTGGGTCACCACTTCACAGTGGGATGTCACCGCAAGCAATAGAGACTTGACCCTGGACTCTTTCCATGGGACTCTCATTTTTTCACATCACCATGGTGAGATTTCTGGTTTTAAAGATTTTTTCCAGACAGTGAAGTCTTCCAATTACCCAAAAGACATTTTCCTCACAAGACTTGGATGAATGCACTTTAACTGTGAAACTTTAGCCTCTAAGTGCAAGACCCTGAAAAACTGTTCATCCACAGACACTTTGCAATGGTTAACTGGGCAGAGTTTGGAGCTGGCTGTCTGTGATGAGTGTTATTATATATATAATGCTGTGTATGTGGTGGCCCATTCCCTCCATGAGATGCTTCTTCAACAAATAGATTTCCAGCCAGTACAAAAAGGGAAAGGAATAAAGAAGCTTCTGCAAGAGTACTGTCTCTCTATTGGATTATTAATTTCTGTGTGAAATGTATATTCTTTCTTTAATTATAGGAAGGATCAGTTCATATATCTATATCTATCTATATATAATATATCTATATATATAATATTATATATATATATTCAAAGGCAATGTTGTTTACGTGTTGAACGTTATTTAAAAATAATAACTTTCTATTTTCTGTAATGTGTATTTGTTCTGAATGCAATCAAGAGCATCTCATGCATGCAGTGACATCAGAAGCTAGAAGAAAGGTATTGGACCTTTTTTTTTTAATTAATTTTATTGCTTGCTTGTGCATTTCATACATTTTTTTCAATTCAGTTCAGCCATATTCCCTTTCCTCCCACTCCCCACCCCATCCCAGATCATGCATTCTGCCATAACTGTCCTGCATCTTTCTCTCAGTTTTTTTTTTTCATTTTTAGCTATAAGTGATAATCCATGAGTACAAGCATCCTTCATGCAAAACCTATCTGCAGGCTGTTGTGCCCAAACACCTACAGCCCCACCATCCAGTGGGGGGTGACAGGTTGTTTGTTCAATCAAGTTGATCAAATGAGTGTCCAGACTACATTGCTGTAGTTTCACCATTCACCCCAATCGCAGCCCTTACATTCTACCACGCCCCCTCTTCCGCAGGTTGTTCCCTAGGCTTAGAAAAGGGGCACAGGTGGATGAGAGGTAAAACAGTCCACTCTCTCTGGAGCTGTTGACTTGGACTCTGGTCAATTCTGGCTGTTTCCTTTCATGGGCTGACAGTCTGTCCAGGAATAACCTTTCGATCCTACTAATGAAGAACAAGCAATTAGATATATAGGTATTTAAGCAGCACCAATAGTTATGGTAGGTTACTTTAGCATAGACACATGTTTGGATATGTTAATCCATGAATTACAATTTTCCCCCCTGTTAAATATGACAGGGTCTTACTGGATCCTTTTTTTTAAATCTTTTTTCGAGACAGGGTCTCCCTGTATGCCCAGCTGTCCTGGAACTCACTCTGTAGACCAGGATGGCTGTAAACTCACAAAGATCGACCTGCCTCTGGCTCTCAAGTGCTAGGATTAAAGGCATGCATCACCATGCCTGGCAGGTATTGGATCCTTTGGATTTGGAGATAGAGACAGTTACTTTCTACCATGTAGGTGCTGGGAAGTGAACCCAGGTCCTCTATAAGAGCAGCTAGCTCTCTTAAGCACGTGGCATCTTAGTAGCCCATGAAACATGCCATTTTTTGAGTCCCTCAGATAAACCTTTCATTGTGATGTACAACTTTAATCCTGGTGTTTGGAAGGCAGAGGCAGGAGGATCTCTGTACGTTACTGGCCAGCCAGGGCTACATAGTGAGACACTATCCCAAAAGAGGACTTCAGTGCATGAACCAAGAACTTCCCCAAATAGAAAGATTTCTGTGCTTTGTTTACCTGCCTAGGAGGTAAAACTCGATGTGAGTATATACCAGGAATGAGAAGACAGTGGAATGGGAGACATTATTTTTCTTTTTTTTAATTTAATTTGATTTTATTTTCAAATAAATTTATTTTTATTTTTTAACAAATCTAGATCTGTGTCCCTCCCCCATAGACCCACCCCACCAGAGCTCATGCATTCTGCCAAATATGCTTTTTTCTTGATATTCTTTTATTTTTTATTTTTTGTTTTTAAGGGATTCTACAATATGACACAGTTGTTTGCAGATAACATTGATGTTACTCAGTATGTCATACAATTAGGTAATTGGTGTATTTTGCAAGTATCTATGTCCAAATTTTGAACAACCCAAGGTTCCCATAGTCTAGTTGGAGAAGTTTGTATGCATAGGCATGTTGATCAGTTAGGAGTCCAGACTATATTGCTGTAGTTTCATGATTCACCCATATCTCTCTGCAGCCCTTATAATCTACCACACCTCCTCTTCTGCAGTTTGTTCCCTGGGATTTGGGAGAGGGGCACAAGTGGGTGAGAAGAAAACAGTCTAATTTCTTTGGAGTTGTCATTTTGGACTTTAGTCTGTTCAGGTTGTTTCCCTTCATGGGTTAACAGGTTTTCCAGTGATACCCTTTTTAGTCATACTACATGCTATTGGATGTACAGGCATTTAAGCAGTACTAATTATTATGTCAAGCTAAGCTGTGAGCATAGACACAGATGCTTGGATGGTATACTTATCCGCAAACTGTGATTTCTCTATAAAGGGTGACAAGTTCTTATTGTGTCTTATAACATCTCCTAACCACTAGAGGACATAAGCTTGTGGCATCCGCTGTGAGTTATTCCTCCAAGGAGAGAACTAATAGCCAATTAGATTTGGGATATATATAGACACTTGGCTGCCACTGTTGCACAGTATCTCCAGGCTGTTGAGGTGTAGCTGATATTGACGGAGGAGTCTTGCTTGTCTCAGGGAGACCAATATTTTGCTGTATTGCTTTAGTGGCCTTTGGTAATTTCAGTAACGCTCTCTGGCATTTCAGAGGCAGTTGTACACTAGCAAGTGATGTTCATAACCATTTTTCATGCTCAACACGAGTCTTTGACAACGGGACTTACTGCCTTTCTCCTGCATATATCCCACTTATAGGCAAAAGGCATTTATAATTTGGGGGGGGGTTTGAATCCGCTAGCCAACATCTCCTAGGCAGAATAATTTGATTGCGATGTCAGAGTTCTCCTGTATAACATTTTTGCTTAATTTACACAATTTTAAAAACTTTACTATTGAATTTGCTCTCGATAGAGAAAATTGTTTCACAGTTCCTATGCCTATAAGTCAATTAAAAAGGGTAGTTATGCCTGTTTTATAGGAAATACCACTATAACAAATTGGCTCTAATTACAGTTAGGGAGTGGTTCATTACATCATGTTTTTCTTTTTCCTATAAAGGGGAGAGATAGGAAGGTTTCTCAGTATCTGGAAGGTAAACTTCCTTAGGGCCTTATAAACAGTTAACCCATTTTATTCAGAGAGATGCTCAGTGTCTGTGACTCGGCAGTCTGATGTTCCTCTCTTAACGGTTCAGAGAGTCAAACTCTCTGCTGGCATTTCCCAGTCCATCCTGCATAGCTAAAGTTGTATGTTTTCAGGCCTTTAGATTGGTGATTTTTACCTGTGGAACAATAAAATCTCTCCCATTTTAGTTTTAAGATCGAAAAATTGAAAATTTATCAATAGGATTGGAACACAGAGTTTTCCATCTGTATCCCAGAAAGGATACTACCCACCTCCCACCTCCCTCTTTTTTTTTTTTTTTAGGTTTT
>VZQC01007170.1:1828813-1988343 GCA_009823505.1 Rhizomys pruinosus | reverse complement strand
TTCATTCTTCTAAAAGTGGTGATCCAGTTTTGCCAGCACAACTTGTTGAAGATGCTGTCTTTCCTCCCTTGTGTCTTCTTGGCCCCTTTATCAAATATGAGGTGGCTGAAGTTGTATGTGCTCAGGTTTGGATCTTCAGTTTTATTCCATTGGTCAACTGGTCTGTTTTTGTGCCAGTACCAAGCTGTTTTTATGACTATAGCCCTGTAGTATAGTTTTAAATCTGGTATAGAGATCTCCCCTGTATTGCTCTTTTCACTCAGGGTTGCTCTGGCTATTTGGGGTCTTTTGTTTTTCCAAATGAAATTGAGGATTTTTTTTTCCAAACCTGTGAAGAAGCTCCTGGGGATTTTGATTGGGATTGCATTAAATCTGTATACGAGTTTAGGTAGAATGGACATTTTTACTATGTTTATTTTCCCAATCCATAAACATGGGAGGTTTGTCCATCTTCTGATGTCTTCTTCAATTTCCTTCTTCAGAAGTTTAAAATTTTTGTTGTAGAGTTCCTTCGTGTCTTTGGTTAGGTTTGTTCCTAGGTATTTTATTTTTTTTGAGGCTATTTTAAGTGGGAAGGTCTCGTTGTAGTCCTTCAGTTGCTTATTGTTGGTGTAAAGAAAAGCTACTGATTTTTCTAGATTTATTTTGTATCCTGCCATTTTACTGAAGTTCTTAATCGTTTCTAGGAGATTCCTGGTGGAGTTCTTAGCATCCCTTAAGTAGACAATCATATCATCAGCAAAAGTGATAGCTTGACTTCCTCTTTTCCAATTAGAACTCCTTTAATTTCCTTTTCTTGCCTTATTGCCCTAGCACGTGCTTCAAGCACTATATTGAAGAGGAGTGGTGACAGGGGGCAGTCTTGCCGAGTTCCTACCCTTAAATGGAATGCTGCTGTCATTTCTCCATTTAGGATGATTTTGTCTGTTGGTTTCCTGTATATGGCTTTGATTACATTAAGGAAGGATCTCTCCAATCCAATTCCCTCCAGGACTTTAAACATGAAGGGATGTTGAATTTTGTCAAAGGCTTTCTCTGCATCAATTGAGATGATGGTGTGGTTTATGTCTTTCAGTCCATTTATATGCTTGATGATGTTTATTTATTTTCATATGTTGAACCATCCCTGCATCTCTGGTATGAATCCAACATGGTCATGATGGATGATCTTCTTGATGTGGGTCTGTATGCGATTTGCCAGTATCCAGTTTAGAATTTTGGCATCTGTGTTCATTAGGGAGATGGGTCTATAGCTCTCCTTTTTGGTTGTATCTTTGCCTGGTTTTGCTATTAGTTTGATGCTGGCTTCATAGAAGGAATCTGGGAGAACTCCCTCCAATTGTATCCTTTGAAACAACTTGAGTAGTAATGGTTGTAGGTCTTTTTGAAATATTTTATAGAATTCTGCTGTGAAACCATCTGGGCCTGGGCATTTTTTGGTTGGGTGGCTGCTTATTACATCATCAATTTCTTCATATATTATTGGACTATTTAAGCTGTTGATCTCTTCTTGGTTCAGCTTTGGTGATTCCCAGGATTTCAGATATTCATCCATTTCTTCTAGGTTTTCAAATTTAGTAGAGTATAGGTTTTTGAAGTAATCCCTTATGGTTGTTTGGATCTTTTCATTGTCTGTTGTGATATTTCCCCTTTCATCACAGATTCTATTGATTTGGAGTTGTTCCTTTTTTCTTTTAGTTAATTGGGCTAGAGGTCTATCTATCTTATTTATTCTCTCAAAGAACCAACTTTTGGATTCATTGATTTTTGTATGGTTTTCTTTGTTTCAATTTCATTGATCTCTGCTCTGATTTTTGTTATTTCTTCTTGTCTGCAGCGTTTAGGTTTCATTTGTTGTTCTCCCTCAAGTACTTTAAGCTGCTGTGTTAGATAATTCACTTGTGCTCTTTCTGTATTTTAAAGGTAGGAACTTGGAGCTATAAACTTCCCTCTTAGGACTACCTTTAAAGTGTCCCATAGGTTTTTCTGTGTTGTATTATCATTGTCATTCAGTTCCAGCAATGTTTTTATTTCTTTCTTTATTTCTTCCCTGACCCATTCATTATTCAGGAGAGTGTTGTTTAGTCTCCATGTGTTCTTGTACGGTGTAGGGCTTATCCTGGTGTTGATATTGAGTTTTCTTGCACTGTGGTATGATAGAATGCATGAGATTATTTCAATCTTTTTGTATTTGTTGAGGTTTTCCCTGTGTCCTAGTATATGGTCTATTTTGGAGAATTTTCCATGGGGTGCTGAGTAGAAAGTGTATTCTCTGGTGTTTGGGTGAAATATTTGATAGATGTCTGTAAGATCCATTTGGTGTATTGTATTATTAGTTCAGATGTCTCTTTGTTTATCCTTTGTCCTCTTGATCTGTCTAAAGGACTTAGTGGAGTACTGAAGTCCCCTACTATTAGTGTGCTGGGGTTATTTTGAACCTTGAAATCCTGAAGAGTTGTCTTTACAAAGTTTGGTGCACTGGCATTTGGTACATATATATTCATGATTGTGAGATCTTCATCGTTAATTGTTCCTTTAATAAAGATGTAGTGGCCCTCTTTGTCTCTTTTGATTTCTTTTGCTTTGAAGTCTATTTTGTCTGATATTAGAATAGCCACACCCGCTTTCTTTTTGGTACCATTTGCTTGGAATACTTTCTTCCATCCCTTCACCTTAAGTTGGTGCCTATCCTTGAAATTGAGATGGGTTTCTTGTAGACAGCATATAGATGGGTTTTGTTTCCTAATCCATTCTCCCAGTCTATGCCTTTTGATTGGGGAGTTTAGCCCATTAATATTTAAGGTTACAATTGAAAGATGGATGTTGCTTCCTTTCACTTTATTATCCATTTGGACTTCTAGCCTTTGATTTTGCTCCTATGGTTATGTTTTTGTTAGTTTCTTTTCCTAGGTGTTTGAGGATTGTTGCTCCTCTCTTCTGCCCTTTGAATTGCTTCAAGTATTTTATGAAGAGTTGGTTTTCCAGACATGTATTCCATCATCTTGTTTATGTCATGGAAGATTTTTCTCTCTCCTTCAAGTATAGTCGACATTTTTGCTGGGTAAAGTATTCTGGGTTGGCATCCATAGTCCCTTAACACAGGGAATGCTTTGCTCCATGTTCTTCTTGCTTTCATGGTTTGAGGCGAGAAGTCAGTTGTAATTCTGATGGGTTTCCCTTTGTATGTGACTTGTTTTTCTTTTGTGGCCCTCAGAATTTTGTCTTTGTTTTGGGCATCTAGCATTTTAACTATGATATGGCGTGGGGTGTTTCTTTTCTGATCTTGTCTATTTGGGGTCCTATGTGCTTCTTGTATTTGTATGGGCTTGTCTATTTTTAGTTTGGGGAAATTTTCATCTATTATTCTGTTGAAGATCTGATCAATACTATTCTCTTGAGATTCTTCTCCTTCCTCTATTCCTATGATGCGGAGGTTTGATCTTTTCATAGTGTCCCATATTTCCTGGTTGTTCCACTTTTGTGTATTTTTAAATTTTTCATAATCTTTATTTGAGTTTTTTAGTTGCTCTGTGTTATCTTCCAGATCTGATATTCTTTGCTCAGCTTCCTCCATTCTATTTCTAAGGCTTTTTCCTTTCCTTTCTTCTTGATTGGA
Organism: Rhizomys pruinosus; assembly: GCA_009823505.1. Taxonomy (NCBI): domain Eukaryota; kingdom Metazoa; phylum Chordata; class Mammalia; order Rodentia; family Spalacidae; genus Rhizomys; species Rhizomys pruinosus. The sequence continues at coordinate 1,984,727 of VZQC01007170.1, read as the reverse complement.
CGAGTGTTCTATTTCCTTTTTCATTTCATCCTGTGATTTCTTTAATATATCAATTTCTTTTTTGAGTTTCTCAATCTCTTCTTCGTGCTCCTTACTTCGTTGGTTGGCTTCCTTTTTCAGTGTTTCTACTTCCTTAAGGTGTTTGTTTCTTTCTCTCTCTAGTTCTTTCTGGAGTTTGTCAATCCCTTCCTTTAGTTCTCTGAATTCTTCTTTATGTTCTTTAATTTCTCTGCATAGGTCTGCAATTATTCCTCTAAGGTCTGTTTCTGGGGTCACCTCCAAGGGGATCCCATTGTACCTATCTCCTACAGGGTTGGTAGAGCTTGGCGTGGAATTATCCTGCACCTTTCCCATGTTGTCCCTTCGTCGTGTCCCTGGCATGTGGATTTCCGTTTTGTGATTCAAATCACAAGTGCCTTTTCAGTGTGTTGAAGTCTGAAAGCTTGTTTTGTTTTGCTTACCTCCTTCTTATGCCTTTTTTTTTCTTCCTCTCCCCCTCCTTGTTTATGGAGTGTTGACTTGTCTAGGTTTTCAGGCTTTCACTTTTCTTTATAGATTGGATATTGGAAGTCGAAGCCACTCTTCCTTTCTTGTTCTGAGAGTTCTACGAATCCAATCCTCTGGCAGGGGGGCGGGGATGCCTGGCTTAGCCAGCACCCCGGCACCTGAGTCAGGCACCAGAGTCAAGCTCAGGGCCCCTTCTGGCTGCGAGGGCAGGGGAAGGGTGACCCGCCGGGCTTAGGGCTCCAATCTAGCCCCCGTCAGCCACCAGGCTTTCTGCCACAGACCAGAAAATCAATTGTCCACACCGCAAAAGTCACTCTGTCCTAAGCATTTACCTGCCTGGAGCTGTGTCGGGCTGCTCCAAGTGTCCCTATCAGGTCCATAAACTGAGTCAGAACACATGACCCGACTGCAGTACTTGAGTCAGGCACCCGGGAGACATTATTTTTCAAGGAAGATAAGTGACTTTTCTTAGAGGACCTCAATATCACACACACACACACACACACACACACACACACACACACACCTGTTCTCAGTATTGACATGTAGGCAGTCTTTTCTGCTGAACTCCTTAAATGATGACCACATTACATCTTGACTTTTCGCTGCCAAAATGGTGCTACGCAATCCAGTGGACAGTTTGCATACATGTCTTAAAGGGTTCTGTATTGACTGTAGGATTTGAGGACCTCTCTTCTTGAGATTTAACTCAGTACCAGACCTACATTTATTGGATGTGCTGTGTCAGATTCTTCTGAGGGAACTTGTGGTTTACAAATATGTTGATAATTTGTTTATTAATTTTTCTCCACTGTGTATATTCAATAGTGCTGCTCTTTTTAAAAGAGATTAAATACAATAAGGTGAGTTGAGGATTTCATATTTTCTGATTTAAGGTATGGATGATTTAAGGTATTCTAAAATGCCTGTCTTTCAGCTGTATCCCTTGCTGAAAAAGATCCAGTTCACTAATCCTGTTGGAGACACCGTGACTATGAATCAGAAAGAAAGATTGCAGGCAGGATATGACATTTTTAGCATTTGGAATTTTCCACAAGGTCTTGGACTTAAGGTGAAAATAGGAACATTTAACCCATATTTTCCACGTGGTCAACAGTTGTATTTATCTGAAGACGTGATGGAGTGGACCACAGGCAGTAGACAGGTGGGTGGGACCTAATTGTAATGTAATGTTCTGTACTTGCTATACATAACCAAAACCCACTTGTGCTGTGTGAACCAAAACCCACTTGTGCTGTGTGCTTCTCCCCATAATGTAGTAAATTAAAAAAAAACTTTACCATTGAAGGACTCACTTTCCTGATATTTAGATTCTATTCTTTGAGTTTAGAATTTTATGTATGTATTTACTTTCATTTTGCCTGCATGTATGTAATTGCAGATATGTTGTGCAATGCCCTTGTAGGGAAGAAGAGGGAGTTAGATCCCCTGGACCTGGAGTTCCTGGCAGTCCTTAGCTGCCATGTGGGTGCTGAGAAACAAACTCAGGTCCTGTCTAAGAGAAGACTATGCTGTTAACAACTCAGCCATCATTCTAGCCTTAGTTTTATGTAAAAAATATTTTAGTTATTATATTTATTTTTATGTGTTTATTGCTTACATGTGTGTAAGTGCACACATGTTGTGCAATTCCTGCTGTATCAGTCAGGGTTTTCTAAAAAACAGAATTGGGGGCTGGAGAGAGGGCTCAGCTGTAAAAACACTGAATGCTCTTTTAGAGTACCCAGGTTCCATTCCAGGCTCCCATATGATGGCCAACAACCATCTGTAACTCCAGTTTCGGCCATTCCATGCCTTCTTTTGAACTCCATGGGCATTGTAAGATAAAGGTGCATACACACACATGGATAAAATATATGTATACATGTAAAATGAAAACAATAAATGAAATAATTTAAAAAACAAACATAAATGATAAAATAAAGATGTATATAGGGATTTATTGTATAAGCTTATGGGAGAGAGTCCGAGTAGTCCACCAATGGCCGTGCCACACTGGAGAGGCTGAGATTTTGGTTGATGTTCAGTCCAGGATCCTGGATGTCTCAGCAGTCCCTATCTGGCAGTGAAGCCTGGAATGACTCAGGGAGATCTGCTAGTCTTCAGTCTATGTTGGAAGAGGAAGAAGTTGGTTCTACTATCAGCAGAGGAATGCCACAGCAGCAAAGTGAATTCACCAGTTTGGCAAGGCAAGGGGCAAAAATAGTTCCTTTTTGCCGTGAGACAGAGAGAGAGAGAAAAAGAAGAGGACAGAAGAGGAGAGGAGAGGAGAGGAGAGAGATATAAAGGCTGCCCTCACATGGCATCTTCAAATTTACGGTGGCTCTTCCTGCTTCACATCATCCAGTCAAGAAAGTCACATTTAGATCCATTCAAGTTGCCAACCAAAATTAGACATAATGAGACTTAACTTGTATGATGGAGTACATGAGGTGTGGGGGGGTGTAGGGGCATGGATCCAAGAGGAGCACTAAATTTGATGAAAAGTACAAATGCTCAATAAAATGTATTTTTTTTTTAAAAATAGCCATCCCACAGATGTCAGAAGAGGGTGTCATATCCCCTCCAAATGGAGATATAGTTGGCTGTTAGCTGCCATGTGGGTGCATGGATATGCACCTGGGTTTTCAGCAAGAGCCATAGGTGCTCTTATCTGCTGACCTATTTCTCTAGCCCCCTGAATTGTACTTTTAAATAATGGATATGAAGTCTTCATTGGCTACCTTCACTATTATGTATAATAGAGTGAACAATGTACAGTTAGAAAACTGACTGATTACTGGAATGTTACTTCCTGGCTTCTGCTAGGAACTCAAGTAATGGAAATCTTGAAATCCATGTAAGGATTTATTTGGGGGTAAAGCTAAGCAGGAAGATGCATTATTTATGTTTTGGATATTATTTATTTATTTATTGTTGTTTTTATGTATGGGCAGTGCTTTCCCTGCATGTTTGCAAGTGCACTTGTGTCATGCACTGGGCATGGAATTCAGAAGATGGTGTTACAGATGGTTCATGTCCAGGGTGCTGGGATATGAACCTAGCTCTTAATTACTAAACTATCTCTCTAGCCCTGAAGGGTATTAATTTGTATTTTAACATATTGTTCGTGTTCATTACCAATATCTCTAACTTTATAGTAACATATTTTTGAGGCATTGTGTGTATTTCTCGAATCATAATGTTTTACTACACAGATTTCAACTTTGTGGAAAAGTTTGGTTTGCTAGAGGAAAATTTAATTGTTCATATACAACTAGCTTACCTCATTAAAACACAAATATTTGTCTAGTTTTCTGTGTAGAGAGCTGTTGGTAGTGATATAAAGTTTGCCCCTTGTATAGTTATTTTATTTAGCACACACAAAAGGAGTCTAAACTGTCAAAATGGTCTCTCCTATAACAGTTAAGTATACATTACAATGGATTAGGACAATAGCTTTGCACCTAGGGATCTGGAAGGAATCCCAATAAATGACTCCAAAGGGAGAGGAGAAATGTGGAAAGATCCTGAAGTAACTGCAATTTATAAATGATAATGAGTAGTTCCTCCAATTCTGCAGAACTGAGTTGGATCTCAGGGACTCACATGGTGGAAGAAAAGAACTGAATCCATTAGGTTGTCATCTGACCTCCAAACACAGTGCTATGGTACATGAACATGAACACACACACACACACACACACACACACACACACACACAAAACTTGACCCATCACAAGTGCAGATGAATGATAAGAAACAAATGTAAATAAATAGGAATGATATTCAATTAAATATAGTAGCAAAATTTACTAAATCATGGGAAAGGGATTACCACATAGATACAGGAGGCATTTACAATATCCAAATGACAACATCAGAGTAAACTTCCTTAAGTCATATTAGACTCAAAGGTTTAACTATACAGAATGAACAAAAGTTATTTAAATTTGCAATAGAGATGCTGCATGTGCAGTCAAATACCTGTGAATAACAGGTTTCTCCCCAGACACTGTATGAGGACAGGGAATAGAATGAACAATTTCAAGCTTTTCTTCAACATAAATTTCCATCAGTTTGGTCAAAATATTCATACAGTTGACCTCATACAGTGGATTGCTATATTACCATTCAATTGAGATATAAGTATATACAAAATAAGTTTATTAACTGCTTAATACACTAAAACATAGACATGAAATAAATAGGTAAAAGTCCTGTCTGTTACCAAAATGTTTCTTATTTTCCTCAGCCTCCACCCTCTGCATGTAGTGTTTCTTGCATTCCTGGATTTAGAAAATCCCAACAGGAGGGAAAGGCAATCTGTTGTTTTGATTGTATCCCCTGTCCAGACAATGAGATTTCCAATGAGACAGGTGAGGATATGCTACAGAGAGAAATTCTTGAGATTTGTTACTACCCATCCACAAAACTAGGACCTTGAAAGGAACTGGAGAGATTAAATTGGTTATTTTCTTTGAAAAAAATTTAGTGAGTATTTTGCCCGCAAGTATGTACAGGATGTGTTCATCGCTGGCAGAGGTAAGAAGAAGGCATTGGATCCTTCGGATCTGGAGTTACAGATGGCTGTGAGCCACCACGTGGATGCTGTGAACTGAAGACAGGTGCTTTGGAAAGGAAACCACTGCTCTTAACTGTTGAGCCTCCTCTCCAGTCTCCTTGACTCTTTTCTTCATGTAATCATTTAAAGCATGTGATTAATACTAATTTATTTTATTTGTTCAATAATAATTTCTGGAAATAGCACTCACTTGTTTTCTCAGATTATATCTTTGGTTTCTTATAGAAACACTGCATATACTATTTTTCCAAGGAGCCTTCTTTAGGGACCAATCAACAATTTAAGTGCATCTCCCTGAGGCAATGCCACACATGTCTTTATGTATGGCTATTATTATTTTTTCTCTGAAGATCCATACATTTCAGTTTGACATTTTTAATCTTACACAGCTTCATCTTGCGTTTTGTGTTTGAGATATGGTCTCTCTGTATCCCCACCTGGTCTGGAACTCAATATGTAGACCAGTGTGGCCTCAATCTTATAGGGTTCTGCCTGCCTTTCCTTCTCAAATGCTGGGATTAAAGATGTGAAGCACCATGTCTGGCTAAAATGTGCTTTTATGGTGTGGGACATGCTTTTGTTACAGAAGTTGATGAATGCGACATTTTATGTCACCATGTAGCTCCAAGAAGAGTAGGGTGGAAATCATAGATGATAAATGAGGGTAGTGCACAAGGGTGCACGGAAGTTCACTATGTAAAGAGACCTGTGGGAGGATGTAAGTGTTGGTATATCTGTGCTGAGATTGTTCCCATAGGTTTTTGGAACTAATGTTAATGATAGTATGACAGGTAATAGAAGAGTGGAAGTCATTATTGTAAAAATCTGGGTCAACATTTAACAAAAGATTCAGTGGTATCCGAAATTAAAGAAAGAAGGGGTGAGGGCTGGTGAGTGGGCTCAGCAGTTAAGAACATGAATTCCTCTTGTAGAGGACCCAGATTCCATTCTCTGCCCCATGTGGCGACTAAGTACCATTCATAGCTCCAGTTCCAGGGGATCTGACCCCCTCTTCTGACCATATGCATTGCATGTCATGGGTGTACTTACATCCATACAGGCAATATACTCATACACATATAAAGAAATATTAAAATGTAATAAATAAAATATTAAGAAGTCAGGGATAGATCTTGAGATAAGATGTAGAAAGGAGACCAAAGACCTATACTACAGGTGTATCAGTATTAATTTCCCTTTAATTGTTTGAGAATATCCACTGCTCATTCTCTCCCTTCCAATTCCTCTCCTACCCAAAAAGTTTACCTCTCAACTTCATATATACTTATTCTAAAACATAGAGTCCACTTGCACTGATAGTATGTGATGGGTACAAGAACATCTACTGTAGCATGGGTAGCTTCTCATCTCAGAAGGAATGTTACCACCACAACAGTAGCCATCTATAGTTTATAGCTCCTTAGCAGGACATGGGACATATGAGCCCATCTACCATTTAGTTGGAATTTTGAGTGACTAGCATCATTGTGTGCAGCTTTCTTTCATGCCATCATAGCTGTTGTCTTACATGGAATGTCCCTGACAATGTTCAGCAAATACCGTTTCACTGCTGTCATCCATTACATCTGGCTCTTACAATATGCTCCCTCCTCCAAGTGATTTGTAAGTTTTGGGAGGAGTGGCTGCACTAGAGATGTTCCATTTAGAACTGAGAGCTCTACCATCTCTTATTCTCAGCATGTTGATCAGTTATGGGTCTTTCTCTTAATTACTAGGTACTGAAAAAATACTTTTCTAATGAGGGTAGAGAAGCACTATTTGAGTATAATGATAAGTCATTGGGAGTCATTTAACACTTAGCATGTAGCACAATAACAGTAGTAGTTTCACTCCTAGGATCTATGAGCAAGCTAGTTGTGGGCTTTTTCACCAGTTAATGGTATAATGCATGGATTCTGCCTTGTGGACTGTGCCTTAAATTCAATCAGAAAGTGGTTGTTCTCCTTCCATAACATTCATGCCACTAGCTCATCAACGGCATGGCTTCCCAGCCACTTGGTGTTATAGCACATAGAGTCCACAGCCAGGTAAGAATGTTAGTGTCATTTCTCCTCTGGTAGCATGCATGGAATCTTTCAGCACTATGAATGCTAGCCAGTAGGATGAAGCTCCAGGTCACTACCAGCTGGATTTCTCCCTGTTCTTTGACTCAAGTATGTGGCGTCTTCAGCAATAGAGTCTTATTACCAAGTTCTTTAGGGTACCTAAGAGCAATGACAATCACCTGTACTGTCTGTGGAGCCTACCAACCCCCCTGACCAGCATCTCACAAGGAGGTAAGCCATACCTGGTACCAGCTTTTTATTTGATAATTTATGTCATCTGGGAGGGGCATTGTTCCCCATTATTGGGTAACTCCATTTAAGTTCATTTTATTTACGTATATATTTGTGTTTTAGTAAGAATCTATGGTAATTGGTTTCCACAGATGTTTTCAAAGATCTTTCCTGCTAGATTCCTCTTCATTCTCTTTCCTCTAACCAGCCTTCACAATCATCTCCATTTCAATACCTCCTGTTCCGTTAGTCCCCCTTTCCTCTTCATACTACCTATATTATATTCTCTTCACTTCAAATCCTCTCCATGTCACTTACTGGTTTCCTGACTTCTAAGGATACTTTCATTTAAACACACACGCATCTAAAAATTCTCCACATTTGAGACAGACCATGCAGAATTTCTCTTTCTAGGTCTCACTTACTTCACACAGATTATTTCATGCTTCATCCATTTCCCAAAGAATTTCATAAGTTCATTTTTCCCTTACAGCAGAATAGTTTTCCATTGTGTATGTGTGTCACTCTTTCATGATCCATTCCTCAGGTGATGGGCATCTAGACTCTTTGCATTTCCTGGCTATAGTGAATAGAGCAGCCATGAACTTGGAAGAGCAAGTATCTCTATAGTAAGGTATAGAGTGCTTTGGGTATATTCCCAGGAGTTGTGTAGCTGGATCATACAGTAGATCTATTTCTAGCTTTTGAGGAACTTCCACACATATTTCTATAGAGACTGTTCTAATGTACACTCCAACAGGCAGTCAATAAATATTCCCTTTCCTCCACATCCACACCAGCCTCTGTTGTCATTTTATTTCTATAATAGGTATTCTTACTGTTGTAAGATTAAATCTCAGTTTAGTTTGTATTTTGCTGGTGGTTAAGGATGTTGAACATTTAAAAATATTTGCCAGCCATTTGGATTTCATTTTGTGAATGTGTGTGTGTTTATTTGTGTGTGTTTGTGTGTGTGTGTGTGTGTGTGTGTGTGTGTGTGTGTGACAGTGTGTGTGTGGTGTTTGTGTTATAGATTATGGGGATAGGCTCTTTGCCCCAAGATATGCATATAGATGTCTGAGGATATCTTGGAAGAGTCTGATTTCTGCTTCCATTACATGAGCTCTGTGGATCAAACACAGGTTGTCAAGATTGGCAGCAAGTGCTCTTTCCCAATAAGTCATCTTGAGAGTCCTTGTATTTAAGACGTTTTTATTACAATCCCACATGGATGATATCAGAGTAAAAGAGAGAAAACAGTATCTTATTTAAAAGTTATCCAAATTATTCATTTCATACTATTGCATAAATAATATGCATATAATCCACATTATTTTTCAGTTATTGACTTTATTGGTGATGAAATACAGGGTGGAGACAAAGATTTATTTTTCATTTTTACTTGTTAATCCTGTTGGCTGAAAATTACTTTGAAAATAGACATTTATGGTATTTAATATAATGACATACCTAGGAAAATGTAAGCTAAGCTGCAATTAAAGTACAAAGAAAATTATGGGGCTGGAGAGAAAAGCACAGAGGTGTTTTTCTTGAGAAGTGCTGCTTTTTGAGAAGATTGAGTTTTGTTCCCAGCACCCAATTCTGTCAGCTAATAACTCCCTGTAACTGTAGGACCCGGGGACCCACTGCCCTTTTCTGGCCTCCAAGGGCATACACATTGATACAAATAAAAGTCAAAAATTAAATAATTATACTAACATGATTAAAATGCCCCTGAATTTTCTGCATATAGTTTAGAAAAGTAAAACAAAAATACTTAAACATGCAGATAGATAGAAAGACATCATATTGGAATGGATTCATTTTGTCAAGATTTAGTGTAATTTCAGTCAAATTCTGTACATATGGTGAAAACACCAAGTTATGGGTAAGAGAAATTACTCACCATTTCAAGTATTCTATGTCACTGTATTCCATGGGATGTTGGAAACTATCTTGATCATGCTATTTTCTCAGTGACTACTTGATCACTGTGGTAGTATTAATAGTCCACATGAGTGAACGTAGAATCATCTGGGAGGAAAGTCTCTGGACATGTCTGTGAGGCTTTATCTTGATTATGTTAACTGAGATGGGATGACCTACCCACTGTGGATAACACCACTCCCTGGCTGGGATCACAGACTGTATAAATGGAGAAAGGGTGCTGACCAGCAGGATGCATCCATCACTCTCTGCTTCCTGATTGTGAATGTGATGTGACTATTTCCTCACACTTTTACTGCCTTGAATTCCCTCCCATGATGTACTGTACCCTTGAATCTGACATTTTTCTCACTTTAGTTGCATTGTCAGGGAATTTTATCATAACGATGAGGAAAGTAATACAATTCTTGGGTGGACTAACATAAGCAAGAACCCGCATAAGTGGAATGTAGTAGAATATGTAGGGGCTATATTTCCTTCTCCAAAATTCATATGTTAAAATAGAAATTCCAAGATTATGATTATAATCTAGAGATTATGGGTGTTCAGTATGATGTGAAGTCTCAACCTTCATTTCGAAGATTATTGTCCACAATGAACAAGAATTCAGGGGGATTTGTATGTTCCACTGCCACATGAGGACATGGCTATGGGGAACCATTCCTGAGGCAGACAGAATTAATTGGATATGAATCCTGCGATTTAACTGCACAGTCACTAGAACTGGAAGTAATAACTTAACAGTTCAATGAATCACCCATTCTAAGCTATTTATTCATAACATCTTGAATGTACCAAGGTGATCTATATTGCTTTCATGCACAATAATATCTCATAAATATGAAAGATGAATAATAATAAATAATTTCTTTTGCAATAAAGGCGATTGATATTTTAAACTAGAACCACTGTCACACAACAATCATCTATAACTGCATCTGTAACAACAACCAATTCAAAATTTGTAATGCTCTCACCATAGTTATGGGTAATGGCCTTTCAGTAAGATTGACTAAAGCTGGGTCATGTTTTCATTTATCCATCAGATATGGAGCAGTGTATTAAGTGTCCAGATGACCAGTATGCCAACACAGACAGGAACCACTGCCTCCAGAGAGCTGTGACCTATCTGGATTATGAAGACCCCTTGGGGATGGCTCTGGCCTGCATGGCCCTGTGCTTCTCTGCAATCGCAGCTCTCGTTCTTGGGGTCTTTGTGAAGCACCGAGACACTCCCATTGTGAAGGCCAATAACCGCACTCTCAGCTACATCCTGCTCCTCTCCCTCACCTGCTGTTTTCTGTGCTCCTTGCTCTTCATTGGCCCTCCCAACACAGTCACCTGCATCCTGCAGCAGACCACATTTGGAGTAGCATTCACAATGGCTGTTTCCACTGTCTTGGCCAAAACTCTTACTGTGGTTCTGGCCTTCAATGTTACTGTTCCAGGAAGAAGGATGAGGGGCTTTCTGGTCTCAGGGGCACCTAACTACATCATTCCTATCTGTACCCTGATCCAGATTATTCTCTGTGGACTCTGGATGTTAACTTCTCCTCCTTTTATTGACACAGATGCACATTCTGAGCATGGCCACATCACCATTGTGTGTAACAAAGGCTCTTTCACTCTCTTCTACTGTGTCCTGGGATACCTGGGCTTCCTGGCCTTGGCAACCTTCACCGTGGCTTTCATGGCCAGAAACCTGCCTGACACATTCAATGAAGCCAAGTTCCTGACATTCAGCATGCTGGTGTTCTGCAGTGTCTGGGTTACCTTCCTCCCTGTCTATCACAGCACCAAGGGGAAGGTCATGGTGGCTGTGGAGGTCTTCTCCATCTTGGCCTCCAGTGCAGGCTTAATGGGGTGCATCTTTGGCCCAAAGTGCTACATCATTTTGCTGAGACCAGATAGAAATTTTCTTAAAAAATTCAGGGAGAAATAACCTTCATGACTTCACATAGATAATATTCATTCATTTTAACTAATTGTCTAGTAGCATGTAACCATTGAATATTAAGTTACAATGAAAAGTGCATCTTCCTCCTCTGGGGACTCTGTTTTTTAATGCTGTTTGTTTGGTCTTTGAAGTCCATTGCTGGTCTCCATAACTTCTCCTATGGTGTTTCCACTCATCCACCAAGGAAGACTTTGCTACTAACCATTACTGGATAGAGGTAGTATTTTTTTATCCTCTAAAATACGAAAAAAAATGTTCATAACAAATGCAGAGACGGTTTTGTTCAGACAACCTGATGAAAAGTTGATCTTGTTTTCAGTTGAGTACTGAGAAGAAATGCAGGATGCTCCGTGGGAAATAAACTAAGGTGTGAAGCTGAAAGGAAAAGGCACTTCCTCATGCTGGATCCTGAGGGACTAATAGAAATTGGACATGAGGAACTGAGGAGTGAGAAGTAGGCCTGATAAAGAGGTAGGAAGAAGTATATTACAAGAACCCTGCAGTTAGACTCTGTTTGTCAATGTGCACTGAAGATGCATTCTTTTCCCACAAAGTGTTCTGATTTCATATCTCATCATATTCTGTATCTTCATTTGTGAGGAATATCAAACTAAAATGAACTACACTGAGATGCCTGAAGTGATGGCTCAGCTGTTGAGTGCTTGTTTTTCTTGCAGTGGTCCCAGGATCAGCTCCTAGCCAACACATAGAAGCTCAGAACCATCTATCAACTTAAAGCATCTCCACTTAAAGAATATACAACCCTCTTCTAGCCTCCGTGGACACTGCACACACATGGTGCACATACATATATGCAGGCACACTACATACACATAAAATAAAAGTAAACTAACCATTTAATACCTTCCATGAGATTCTGTAATCCCAGAGATATAGATAACACTTAAAAGAAAACAAACTGTGCATAAGCATATAGGAGAGCGAGATCCCATGCAGAGTTACAGTGTCAGTGCAAACTACATCATCCTCTGCAGAAAACGGTACACAGCTGCTTCAATCACTAAAATGAGATCTATCATATGATCCCATACCTTTCCTTGGATCATCCTGAAGTTACCATAAGTCATACTTAAATCAGGACACCCTAGAGATATTTGCACATCTATGTTCATTGTTGCATTGTTTAGAATATTCAAGATATGTCTTTATATCCCAAATCTAATTGGTTATTAGATCTCTCCTTGGAAGCATAACCCATGGCTGATGCCACAAGCTTACATCCTCTAGTGGTTAGGAGATTTTAAAAGCCACAGTAAGACCCTGTCATATTTTACAGAAAAAACTTTATTCATGGATTAACATACCATCTAAACATTTGTGTCTATACCAAAGTAACCTCCCTATTTAAACAGTTAGTACTGTTTAAATATCTATATATCTAATTGCTTGAGCTTCATTAGTAGGATTGAAAGTTTATTCCTGGGCAAACTGTCAGCCCATGAAAGGAAACAGCCAGAATTGACCAAAAACAACAGCTCCAGTGAAAATAGACTGTTTTGCTTCTCACCCACCTGTGTCCCTTTTCTAAGCCTAGGGAACAATCTGCGGAAGAGGGGGCATGGTAGAAGGTAAGGGCTGGGATTGGGGTGAATGGTGAAACTACAGCAATATAAACTGGACACTTATTTGATCAACTTGATTGTACACACAAGCCCCTCCCCCGAGCTGAATGGTGGGATCTTTGGGCTGTGTGGGTTTGGGCAAAACTGCTTTCAAATTGGTTTTACATGAAAGATACTTGTACTCATAAATTATTACTTATTGTTAGAAAATGAAAAAAATAATAAAGTAATAGTAGAAAAAACGAATATTCAAGATATGGAACCTTTACTACATTCCCACTAACAGATAAGTGAATAAAAATATATACTCTCAGGGCTGGAGGGAGAGCCTAGAAGTTAAGAGCACCGACTGCTCTTGCAGAGGACCTGGGTTTGATCCCCAGCACCCACATGGTGGCTAAGAACCATCTGTAACCCCAATTCCAGGAGAACTACAGTTCCAGGGGAGTCCAAGACCCTCTTCTGACCTCCGCGGCATTGCAGGATGCAGGTACACAAACCCACATGCAGACAGTACAAACATAAATAAAATAAAAAAATATATATTCTCAAAGTTTGTGACTTTGTTTTACTTATACTTTCATAAGGTCTCATGATTGGTGTACAGTGCATTTTTAGGATTTTATTTATAACAATATTTCAATTGTATATTATGAGTATGAGTGCTTTGACTGTATGTCTGTAAGTGCATTAATATTATGCAAAGCCTGAAGTGACCAGAAGGGACCACTGGATTCCCTGAACTGGAGTTATGAACAGATGTCAGCTGCCATGAAGGAGCTGGGAACTCAACCTGGTTCCCCTGGAAGAGTAGCAGTTTCCCAACTGCTACGGCATCTCCCCAGACCCCATTCCTGGAATTTTAAAAGTTTCATTTAGTCTTTCTTAAATATGTACAAGTAGTCTTTCTTAAATATGTACACAGAGATCTTAACTAAATCAGGAACAACCATTTTATAACTTTTAACTAAATAGCTCCTACTAGATGTGATAGTATATGGACCAATAATCCTAGCACTCCAGAGGCAGAGGCAGGCCAATATCTGTGAGTTCAAGGCCAGTCTTGTCTGTAAAGTGAGGTCCAGGCCAGTTGGGGCTACAGGGAACCCCAGTCTCAAAAGGACAAAAAATAGCTCCAACGGATATCATAAATGATAGTAGTCATGAAATTTCACATGCAGACCATTGCTTCCAGTCTTCCAAGACATATTATAATTTAAGTAATGGTCCCACAGAGGTTTCCCATGCTCCAATAGATCGTCCTACACTCATGAACATTCAGACAGCACTAAATGGATTCCATGGGTATTAAATTGAAAAAGAGAGAGCATATTAAACAGGGAGGTAGAACTTGGTTTAAAAGAAGAGGATTTGGAGAGAAGGAAATGGGATATGTACTGTCTCCTAATGCATTATGTGCATGCATGCACATTAAATAAATAATTTTTAAATTTTTTATATATATATTTTTTTCTTTGATATATAATATATATATAATATATATATTAATATTTGTATTCACAATGGGGAGTTTTTATCCTCTGAATAATTAAATTTTGTCATTGATTGAGATTGGTGAAAATGAGATTATCATAAGCTAAGCAAGTCATATTTAGAAATCAAATTTCCTGACAAAAAGGTCTTATATCTATCTGTATCCCCATTTTTTATTTTAGGTTCTTATTTTTTGACCCATGAGTCTCAAAAAGGCAGTTGTATTATACATACATATAGGGTGGAATCAAGACACAAATTTCATTAAATTCGCCCATGCTGTTTTGGGTGACTGTATGTGATTAACTTGGGAAGCAAACCTAATTTTTAAGTTAAATCATCCTATAGGTGAGAGAATGCTACAAGGTGATACTGTACAACAGAAAAATTACAGAGAACATTTGTATGTGCTAATCCCAAAGCCATTGCTACACAGATTTTAAGTAAAACAAATGTGGACAACAGCAATTTATATCTCCAATTAACTGAGATGCACTATAGTTTTTATCAGAGCCTTTAAACCAATGTTATTTAATATACACATATTTATTTTACTAAGTCCTAAAACACCATGTAACCTGTAGACAGAGTCTGGGCAAAACTGGATGCTTGTTGAACTCACATCAATTAAATATGCATTAATAGAATATACACCCGTGTCCCTCTCCCATCCCTCCCACCCTTCCCGATTCACCATTTCAGTCAGTTTTCTGATGCAGTCTTTCTGTTTTTGTTCTTTTAATATGTATCCCTCTCCACAAGAAATATTGTAACTGGGATATTGACACTAGCATCCACATATGAAGGGTACCAATTGTCGTTTGTTTTTCTGGGACTGTGCTACTTCCCTTAACATGATGTCTTCTAGCTCCACCATTTATCTGCAAAGTTCATGATGTTGTCTTTCTTTATCGCTGCATAGAATTCCACTGTGTACATGTACCACATTTTCTCTATCCACTCGTCAGCTGAGGGGCATTTGGGTTGGTTCCAGCTTTTTGCTATTGGGAACAGAGCTGCAATAATTATAGCTGTGCATGTATCTCTGCAGCAAGATGAGTCTTGTGAGTAGAAACCCAGGAGTGGTATGACTGGGTCAATGGGAAGCTCATTTTGAGTCTTCTAACCTTGCAATTCAAATCTTAAAACTAACTATGGGAAAAGATTTCTTTGTTCCAACAGGTCAAAATGTCAGCAACTTAATGGCTGAGAAAGAAAAGATATGGCTTTGCATTGAGTAGGATGTACCAGAAATTGCCAGCAGAAAGGTTGGCCCATCTGAACATTGAAAGGAAGAAAGGCCTCGGATTGCTACAAACATAAAACCCCTCTGTGGATCCTACTTGTAACAACTATTTATAATGAGTCCTAATGAAACTTGCCTTCTTGGTGCCACAAAGGTTTTAATACGAGAGACTTTCTTACCCCCCCCCCCATAGAACAAGGAGAAATATGATGATGATGAGGTCATTTTCCAAATGTAAATTGGAGCCAACTCTTATAGAGTAGGATCGAAAGGTTATTCCTGGACAAATTTCAGCCCATGAAAGGAAACATCCAGAATTGACCAGAGACCAAGACAACAGCTCCAGAGAAAGTAGACTACTTCTCATCCACCTAGGCCCCTTTTCTAAGCCTAGGGAACAATCTGGTGAAGAGTGGGCGTGGTAGAATGTAAGGGCTTCGATTGGGGTGAATGGTTAAACTACAGCAGTATAGTCTGGACACTCATTTGATCAACTTGATTGAACACACAAGACCCCTGCTGGATGGTGGGACCCATGGGCTGTGTGGGTTTGGGCACGACTGCTTGCAAATTGGTTTTACATGAAGGATGCTTATACACATAAATTATTACTTAATGTTAAAAAATAAAAAAAATGAGAGAAAGATGCAGGACAGTTATGGCAGAATGCATGATCTGGGAGGGGATGGGCGGGGCGGGGGGGGAAGGGAAAGGGAAATATGTCTGAAGTGAATTGGAAAATGATGTATGAAATACACAAAGCATCAATAAAAAAATGAAAATTAAAAAAAAATAGCAGCCTGAGCTGAGTTACATAGCAAGACATGTCAAATTAAATAAATAAATAAATAAATAAATAAATAAATGCAAAAAAAAGAAATCAAATTTCCTGTCTGTTATTTCCAGATACTAATCTTAACACTGTGTGTGTGTGTGTGTGTGTGTGTGTGTGTGTGTGTACATAAATACAAGACAGTAGAAGAGGATCATGTAGGGAGAATAATGTGTCTAAAGGCAGTTGGAGGGGGACCGTGTGATGGTAACAGGAGGAATGTGACAGAAGCCAGTGTCACATTTCCTCTCATAGTGGGAATGTACATGCATATGACATGAAGTCAGGACTGGGCTATGTACAGTGAGGAGGGGAATCCATACTAAGAAGATGAGCAACAAAGGAAGGTGGGGAAGAGCAATTCTGAGCAAAGTGCACTGCTGTGATTGTGTGCAAATGCCACAAGAACACTCAGTATTTCAAATAGGAACTAAATGAATAAATAATTATAAAAAACAAAACACTACTAATATATAACTATACGTGGAAATATTTTTTTAATTCTTAGGTTTCCATTGATTAAAAATTTATATTTAGAGCAATAGTACACAAGCCAGTATGAAACTTTCTTTTTTTAATATTTTTAAATTAACTTATTTTTATGTGTATGAATCTACTGTCTGCATGTAGGTTTGTGCACCTGTGTCATGCCAAGCCACAGAGGTCAGAAGAGGGCGTCGGATTCCCCTGGAACTGGAGTTAAATATGGTTTTCAGCCGCCATGTGGGTGCTGGGGATTGAACCTGGGTCCTCTGCAATAGCAGTCGTAATCTTAATCACTAGACCATCTCTCCAGCCTGAAACTTTCTTTTTGGTGGTTTTGAAACAGGGTCTCTCTATATCCAGAGCTGGCTTGCAACTCACTGTGTGCAACAGGCTGGCCTTGAACGCCTCACTGCTTCTCCCTCCTGAGTGTTGTCATTAAAGGCTGGCACCAACATAGCTGGCAATAAAGCTGTTCTTTAAGGGGATTTTTGAGGATATCTTACAGGAGTTCGTATATCTCAATCATATTTAGATCATTTCTCCTATCTGAACATCCCTCATAGTTCCCATTGATCTGTTTAGAGTTGACTTTTGTACAAGGTGAAATGAAACATCCGGGTTTAGTGTCATTCGTCTATGAGTGGTGAACAAGTTTTGCCAGCAGCATTTGATGAAGATACCGGCTTTCCTCCATTGTGTGTTCTTGACCTGGGTTCCCACATTATGTCATCCATGTTAAGGCCGATTAAGCACAGTGTTTGTTCCCACATGTCCTTAGCTGTGAACTGCAATGAGATCAAGCCATCTCTTGTCACATGTCTAAAGAAAACCAACTCTCCCTCACCAGCAGTCATCAGTTGCTAATAGTTCATCAGCTAAGGTTGGGACTTCTTACAGATTTCTCCACTTCTGTGTTGTATTTTCATCAGCTAAGGTTGGGACTCCTTACAGATTTCTCCACTTCTGTGTTGTATTTTTGTCTGGTTTGAGCTTGCATGCATCTGTGCATGCTGTCACCATTGCTGACAATTCATATGAGCAAGTTCCCAGCCATCTGGAAAACTCTGCTTCGTTGTGATCATCCCACTCTGAGCTCTTACAGTCTTTCTCTTACTTCCTCTGTGATTGTCCCTGAGACTTGTGTGTCAGAAGTTTGATATATGTGTCCTACCCAAGGACAAGCCCTATGTAGTTTTTTATCCTCTGCAGTTTGGAGAGTTGAGACCTTCTGAGTAAATTACCAACTGTTGCATGGGGATGTTTTGCTTACAAGAGTGGAGAAATGCATTGATATTCATTCTACCCCTTGTTTCACTATGTTCTCTGAGCCTTAGATGTAGAAGTTGCATTGTAGATGTGTCACCTTCCTACATGCACGTCCTACATTCTCCTGTTCTTTTGGCATTTATATTTTAAATAAATGCTTTTATTGATGTTTTGTTTATTTCAGACTCCACCTACACCACACACGGGAGCATCCTCCTGTTCTACACAGCACATTCTACATCATCGTGCCCCACATGGCACATCCTACCTCCTGCTGCCCTACATGGTACATCCTACATCCTCCTGTCCTACATGGCACTGGGTTCACAGACAACTGTGCCAATTCTGTTGGCTTTTACAACACATACCTTCACTGACACTATATCCTTTTGATCAAATATCTAGGGTGGGATTGTAAATGTAGCCACATGCAGTTATAATCCCATTAGGTATCCAGCTCTAGAAGGAAGCCTGACAGTGCAGACAGCCATCCCCATCCTTCATCATGCTTATGAATCTGGCCTTGCTCTCCACAGAACTAGATTATTGACCCCACATGGTATGTCCTCATTGGAGAGTTTTTAGTGCCACCCTGAGAACCCCTGCACAGTACATAGCACCTTGCCATCTTTTGAACTTTGTTCCAACCAAGCCAGAAAATTCCCACATCTTTACTTATACAAACATTAAGTGGTGTGATTTTGAATGTGTAATCACTTTCACTTGTTTGTATTGTTCCTTTTTATGTGGATCTTTCTGTGATCACACCTGGCCTGGAACTTATTATATAGACCAGGTTAGACTCTATCTCTCAGTGATTCACCCTGTGTGTGGTCTGTTTCCTTCATGTTGGGATTAAAGGTGTTTGCCACCACATCTGGCTTTATTTGAAACTTTTACTTGAAATAATGTGCTGTATACATAGTTGCCATATGATTTCACTGGTCTAGACACAACTGATAGAAACACATCCCATACTGGGAAATCGCATACAGACTCACATCAAGAAGACCATCCATCAAGACCAAGTTGGATTCATACCAGAAATGAATGGATGGTTCAACATATGAAAATCAATAAACATCATCAAACACATAAATGGAATGAAAGACAAAAACCACACCATCATCTCAATTGATGCTGAAAAATCCTTTGACAAAATCCTGCATCCCTTCATGCTTAAAGTCCTAGAAGGAATTGGATTGGACGGATCATTCCTCAATGTAATCAAAGCCATATACAGGAAACCCACAGCCAATATCATCCTAAATGGGGAAATGACAGAAAAATTCCCTTTAAAGGTAGGAACTCGGCAAGGCTGCCCCCTATCACTGCTCCTCTTCAATGTAGCGCTTTAAACACTTGCTAGAGGGCTGGAGAGATGGCCTGGCGGTTAAGAGCGCTGACCGCTCTTACAGAGGACCCGGGTTCGATCCCCAGCACCCACATGGCGGCTGAGAGCCGTCTGAAACTCCAATTCCAGGAGAACTCCAGTTCCAGGGGAATCTGAGACCCTCTTCTGACCTCCGTGGCATTGCACGACACAGGTGCACAAACCTGCATGCAGACAGTACATTGATACACATACCGAAGCAATAAGGCAAGAAAAGGAAATTGAAGGAGTACTAACTGGAAAAGAGGAAGTCAAGCTGTCCTTATTTACTGATGATATGATTATTTACTTAAGGGATACTAAAAACTCCACCAGAAAACTCCTAGAAATGATTAAGCTTTAGGAAAGTGGCAGGATACAAAATTAACCTAAAAAATCAGTGGCCTTTCTTTATACCAACAACAAGCTACTGGACAAGGAATTCAAGGAGACCTTCCCACACACAATAGCCTCAAAAATAATAAAATATCTAGGAACAAACCTAACCAAAGACACAGAATATCTCTACAACAAAAAATTTAAACCTTAAAGAAAGAAATTGAAGAAGACATCAGAAGATGGAAAAACCTCCTCCCATGTTCATGAATTGGAAAAATTAACATCATAAAAATGTCCATTCTACCGAAACTCTTGTATAGATTAAATGCAATCCCAATTAAAATCCCCAAGAGTTTCTGCACAGGCTTTGAGAAAAAATATCCTTAAATTCATTTGGAAAAACAAAAGACCACAAATAGCCAAAACAAACAACCATGAGTGAAGAGAGAAACACAGGGGGGATCTCTATACCAGACTTCAAACTATACTACAGGGCTATAGTCATAAAAACAGCCTGGTACTGGCACAAAAACAGACCTGTTGAACAATGGAACAAAACCGAAGATCCAAACTTGAGCACATACAATTTCAACCATCTCATATTTGACAAGGGGCCCAAGAAGACACAATGGAGAAAAGACAGCATCTTCAGCAGTTGGTGTTGGCAAAACTGGATCACCACTTGTAGAAGAATGAAATTAAACCCCTACTTCTCTCCCTGTACAAAACTCAACTCCAGATGGATTAAAGACCTCAACGTGAAATGCCAAACTCTGAAAGTGATAAAAGAAAAAGTTGGCAGCAGACTACAAGACATAGGCATAGGAAAATACTTCCTAAATTAGACAGCAGTTGCGCAAGAATTAAGGTTGACAAGTGACAAATGGGACCTCGTTAAACTCAAAAGATTCTGTACATCAAAAGAAACAATGAAGGAAATGAAGAAAAATCCCATAGAGCGGGAGGAAACCTTCACCACAGAAACATCTGACAAAGCATTGATTTCCAGAATATATAGACTACTCAAAAAACAAAGAAGAAAGAAAACCCACTCAATAGATGGAGCAAAGCACTGAACAGAGACTTCACTAGTGAGGAATTAGAGATGGCTGAGAAACACATTAAGAAGTTTTCAACGTCACTAATCATTAAGGAAGTGCAAATCAAAACCACTTTAAGATATCATCTTACTCCAATAAGACTGGCTAAGATCAAGAAAACAAATGATATCAGGTGCTGGATATGTTGTGAGGAAAGGGGAACACTCATCCACTGCTGGTGGGAATGTAGACTCGTACAGCCACTATGGAAAGCAGTGTGGAGAACCCTCGGAAGATTAGAATGAACTTTCCACCCGACCCAGCCATACCACTCCTGGGCATGTACCCTCAAGACTCACGCCACCACAGAGATACATGCACAGCAGTATTTATTTCAGCTCTCTTCACAATAGCAAGGAGCTGGAACCAACCAAAATGCCTCTCAACTGATGAGTGGATAGAGAAAATGTGGTTCATCTACACAATGGAGTTCTAAGCAGCAGTAAAGAAAGATGACATTATGTGCTTTGCCTGAAAAATGGCTGGAGCTAGAAGACATACTGAGTGAAGTAACACATTCCCGGAAAAACAAATGACAAATGGTATCCCTCATTTGTGGATGCTAGTGCCAATTACCTAGTTGTAAGTATTTCTTGTGCACGGCCCCTTGAGCTTTTGTCCAAGTAGTTGGGGGTGATGCATATTGGAAACAACAACAACAAGAACAACAACAAGAACAAGAGAAAGGACTGCATCAAAGAACTGACTGAAACAGTGAACTTCTGCTCAAAACTGTCAACTTCCACATGGAGAATTTTGAAAAAAACTGAGAAAGAGATGAAAAGCATGTTTGGCAGAATACATGAGCTCTGGTGGGGTGGGGTGATAGAGTGGGGGACACAGGTCTAGATTTGATAATCTTGTACAAAATATATATAAAAAAAAGATAAAAGAAAAAAAGTAACCCATCCCAACCTTGACATGCCAGTAAAGGAAATTAATAAGGTACCCTTGGAGTTATATATTTCCTTTCATGTTTACAGGGAAACAAAAATCCCTTAATAAATGGTGGAGTGATTCAGGGTAGTCTATAATTTAAAATCCCTTGAAATGACAACAACTCTGATTTTTGGTTGCATATAGCAGAGCCTATGCAAAACCTTAAATTCCTTCAGAATAGGATTAGCCTGCTTTCTAGATAGTGACTGTCTATCTCTAGAACTGTTCAAAGGGACATTAGATAGTGATCTGGCAGGAGGGTTGGAAGGAATTCCATTGGCTAGGAAAATATTCTCTAACATAGCCTCCCAGCCTACAGGTCTCTAGTGGTTCTGTCTCAGTTTTCCCATGGTTGCATGATTCTAATAGACACTCACATGAATTTCACTATCCTTATCATGTGCTCCTTAATTTCCTGAATTTCAAAATGTTAATTTTGAAACAGGTGGGGCAGCTCACCAGGGAAGCACATGTAAATACTTGGGTTTAGATCCCCAATACTCATGTAGAAGTGAGGTGTAAATATCTAGAATCTGGTGCTGTGGGACAGAGAGAAGAGGATTGAAGGGGCTTGCAAGTAACCAGCTTAACTCCAGGTTCAGTGAGAGACCCTGTTTCAAGGGAGTACTGTGCAGAGTGATAGAGGAGGACACTGATATTCTTCTTTAGCATCTACATGCATACATGGGAGCATAGCATCTTACCCACTTGTGCATAAGCTATACACATACACATACACACAGTGACACATATGCCATTATACACACAAACACACACACACAAACACACACACACACACGCACGCACACACACACACACACACACACACACACACACACATTGAAAAATTACTTTGCCTCGACAACAGCATTTTAGGTTGTTCCCTTTCTCCTTTTACCATTTATCATGGAGAAATATATGTTGGGTATACCGTTTACCATTTATCTTGGAGAAATATATATTGGGTATACCTTTTACCATTTATCATGGAGAAATATATGTTGTGTATACCTTTTAGCATTTATCATGGAGAAATATATGTTGGGTATACCTTTTATCATTTATCATGGAGAAATATATGTTGGGTATAGTCTGGCAAACATTAATATATCTACATACAACACAGAGCTACACTGCCCAACTCTGCCACTCATTAGATCTGTGGTCTGGAAAAATTCATACCTCCTCATATCCACATTTCTCCTCTGCAGAGCTGTCAATCATATAAATAGCCATGGAATACTTAGCTCAAGACACTACATTTCATTTTTCTTTTTTTTTTCTTTTTTTTTTTTTAAGACAGGGTCTCTCTTAAGTCCCAGTTGGCCTGGAGCTTTCTGTGTAGACCACACTGGAATTGAACTCACAGCCATCTGCCTGCCTCTGCCTCCCATGTGCTGAGATTAAAGGCAAGTGCCACCACTCCCAGCCACAACACTTCTAATGAAGTAATTATTAACTTTCAGCACTGGTTGGGTGTGATGGTTTGTACTGTTCACCTGGGTTGTCTCCTCTCAGAAATTCTGCAAACTTTTTCCCATGATAAGATGATGCAACTTTATTAATTACTGTAATTTTTCAAACAATAAATAACTTAGCTGGACGTGATGGCACAGTCCTTTAATCCTAGCCCTCAGGGGAGGCAGATGCAAGTGGATCTCTCTGAGGTCCAGTCCTGCCTGGTGTATACATAGTGAGTTCAGACCAGCTGGGACTATAGTGTCTCAAAATGCAAATCAAAACAATAAAAAACCCTCACAAAAAAACCACAAAAAATCAAAACAAACAAATCTCCCTGCAAAGAAAACTATTTTGTTCTACATGTCTTTTAACATTTTATCAATCAAATTTGTAATAGATTGAACTTAAATAAAATTTGAAATTGCCGGTAGAACAGATTCTAATTTAAAAAGTTTATTGAATTCTTGCACTTTTCACACAGAAGCTCTCATTCAATCTTGATCACGTTTATAACCCCTTTTTCATTCATGCCAACTACAGTCCTCCCATTGGAATTCATGCATTCTGTCATTTGTGCTAAGGCATGTTGTGCCAAATTCGTGTCCACAGACCTTCCTCAATGCATGTTCATCTACTGTGGTCTAATCAGCCTATCTAGAGTCCTTCCCTGAATGAAGATCAGCTCTTCCTCATGCAACAGTAATCAGCTGCCAATGATCCTTCAGGTAAGATGGAGGTCTGCTACCCATTTCCCCAGTTCCAGGCTGGGTTTCTATCTGCTTGCATTTGCATGGGCTTTGTACATGTGGACACCATTGCTATATGTTCATATGTGCAGGGTCCTAGGAGCTTGTAGGATTCAAATTCCATGTGACATGCGGCACCTCCCTGGCTCTTACAATCTTTTCTCCCCCTCTTCTGAAATTGTTTCTAAGCCCTGGGTGAGTGATGCTTAACCAGGGAGTCCTGTACAAGGACCCACATTCTGCAAACTCATAATCTCCCTTCTTTGGCCATATATGATCTTTAATCCTAGCACTTGGGAGGCAGAGGCAGATGGATATTTGTGAATTCAAGGCCATCCTTGTCTACAGAGTGACTTCCAGGACATCTGGGACTATAGGGAGACTCTGCCTCACAAAGACCAAAAGAAACAAACAAACAAACAAACAAACAACAACAAAAAGAAAAACAGTTCAAAGGGAGTTAATGGACATTTACATTTTGGTTGCTCTCTATGGGTATGTAGTATAACTAACTTTAAAAATTATTGATCAGGGGCTAGAGAGATGGCCTAGCAGTGAAAAGCACTGACCACTCTTACAGAGGACCTGGGTTTGATCCCCAGCACCCACATGGCAGCTGAGAAACATCTTTAACTCCACTCCCAGGAGAATCCTACACACTCTTATGAAATCCACGGCATTGCATGACATGGGTGCACAAACCCACATGCAGACAGTACATTCACACACATACAAAAATAAATAAAATTTAAAAAATTGATCAAAATATAAAAGCCTAAAAAACGAGAGATACTTTCTCATTCATGGTGGTAATACAAAAATGGCGAGGGCACTATGGCTCCCTTTGGGATGCAGTTTATAGAGAACTCTCTACTGTAAATAATTTGTCAATTTTTCAATTTTAAAGTTGAAAATGACAACCCCAGTCCTTTACTAACAATGGGAAAAGGGTTTGATTGTATGTTCCCACAGACTGAGTTACAGCCAACCTTGGAGCCTGCGAGAGGTATTTGTCCTTGGACAGTGGAAATGGACCAGAGGCCATCAGCAAAGAGGTTGATTCATCTAGATATCAAAAAATGGGAGAAGACTGAGAAAATACCACTTCACAGGTAACCAACACACAGGGTGATATATGGTTGTTCCTGCTGTCATCTCTCTAGGTTGAGTCAATTATTGTGACAGTGGCTCCTTATGGGACATGCTTGAATGCTTCCTTTGACCACCAGGCATAAGATCTGCTGAATGGATATCCTTTATCCATAAAAATTAATTAAAGAGAGTACCACAGCCAGGTATAATTTTAAAATATTTAAAAGATTAATGGTTAAATAAAACATATTAGTCAAGAGGGACTTTGGTACCAGTAAGGAAGTTACTTTTTCTATACATCTGCACATCTAAAAGATATGGTGATGGACATTTGTGCCTGTCCCTTTGGATAATTCCCATACATGCAGATTTTGCTTTATGGTCAGGCGAGGCATGTGGATGGGTAAAAACTTATGGTACTAGTTATAGGCTACTTTTAACAAGGAGCTGTTGGGTAGGGCCCTCTAAACCCCCAAAGAAAAACATCAAAGGCCATTTACCTATAATACTAGGAGACAATATAAGGAGACAAAAGAGGAGGCAAAAAAGGAAATAGTAAGACCTTGCTGTTGAGCACATGGTGTTAGCATGGAAAGGATGTTTAGAAACTTCACTTGCAAATGGACAGTTAGTTGGTCTCCATGTTGCCAAAGATCACCACGTGGATCACAAAAAATGGTCTCTTAATTCAAGCAAGACTCACCAGCCACACCTAACTTCCCTGGATATTTGTGCATTCAGTGGCAGCCTGATAGTTGTGTGCCTCAAAAAAATGTTTACTGGCTATTAGCTCAATCTTTCATGGGGTAGCCCACAGTTGATACCATAGCTTGCACCCTCTAGTAAGAAGAATTATAGGCCAAAAGAGAAATTTAGTGTCATCCATTGGCACAAAAGCCACAGTTCTTAGATTAAGATACCACCTAAACATTTATGCCTGTGCCCATAACGTGACTTGTTATGCTAATTAATGTTGTTTAAGTGCCTTACTATTTGTGTTTTATTATTAGAATTAGAAAAGGAAGCCCTGGATGAGCTGCAAAGCAATTGGCAGGGAGCCTGGACAGACTGCAGAGTCTGACATGTCACTTCAAATAAAAATGGGGTGTTTCACTTCTCACCCTCTCTTATCCTTTTCCCCAAAGCCTAGGGACCACATGCAGAAGAGGGGCACATCAGAGTGTAAGGGCTGAAGAGATGGGCGTGAAAAGTGGGATCACAGCAAATGTGGACTGGACTTTATTTGATCAGCATAATTACACATGCAGGCCTTTTCAGCCGGTTTGAGACACTGAGGTACAACAAAATCCCTATCTGTGTAAAATTGGACACAGATATTGGCTAATTGGGTTTTTGCAAACATAGTTTTTATTTGCTGGATGTTTTTTCTCTATATTAAGTTTTTATTTGGCCTAAATTAGTCTTAATATTTTTACAGAGCAGTCATGGCTATTTGGGCAAGACAAAGATAATTGGCCACTATTTCTATAACACTATCTGAGGCTAATACAAAAATGGGAGATGTAGGCAAATTCCAGTCTGATTTTAATGTGCATGAGATAACATTCCAGTCAGTGCCTCTCAGAAGCAAAAGTGAGAGTCATGGGACCTTCCTGGCTATGACCATGAATTGGGGTGTGATGAGGCAAAGGTCTGGAATTGGACCCTGGGAGGTGAGGTCACACTGTGTATATAGTTTGTTCATTTTTAATAAAGTGCCATTATATATTTGGATTCCTACCCTACCATTTGTCTGTGGGTTGTGCTTCTCATGCACATACTTCCTGCATTCTTGGCCCACCATGGAAATAAATGGGCTGAACTACAACATTTCTCATTCAAGCAGCACATTATCTAAATTAATGTGCTCACGTGGAAAAGTATAGTGAACATATGAGAAATACACAAAGATTATTCATTTACATCATTATTGATTATTCATTTACCTGTTTCATCTTTAGGAATCCAAAATGAGAGCTCTTCATATTCTCTTTTTTTTTTTTTTCACAACATTTTTTTTATGGATGCTTTGCTGCATTTCAATCATACACCATTTTCCAATTCAGTTCAGGCATATCTCCCCTCCCTTCCCCCCCACCCCCACCCCAACCGAGATATGCATCTGCCATGACGTTCCTGCATATCTCTCTCAGTTTTTTTTTTTCCATTTTTTAGCTATAAGTGATAAACCATAGTACAAGCAATCCTTCATGAAATAACATATTTGCAGGCTGTTGTGCCCAAAACACCCACACAGCCCCACTTTCCAGCGGGGGTGAGGGGTTGTATGTTCAATCAGGTTAATCAATGAGGGTCCAGATTACATGGCTGTAGTTTCACCCTCTCACCCCAATCGCAGCCCTTACATTCTAACAACCCCCTCTTCCGCAGATTATTTCCCTGGCTTAGAAAGGAGCCAAGTGGATGAGAAGCAGAACAGTCCACTCCTTGGAGCTGTCTTGGATTCTGGTCAATTCTGGCTGTTTCCTTTCATGGGCTTGACAGTCTGTCCGGAATAACCTTTTGCGATCCTACAATGAAGCACAAGAAATTAGATATATAGGTATTTAGCAGCATTAATAGTTATGGTAGGTTACTTTTTGTTATAGACATATATGTTTAGATGAGATGTGGATCCACGAATACATTTTTCCCTGTTAAATATGACGGGGTCTTACTGTGGCTCAGGATATCTCCTAACCTGTGAGAGAATGTAAGCTTGTGGCATCAGCCATGGGTCATTCCTCCAGGAGAGAGCCAATAGCCAATTAGATTTGGGATATACAGGCATATGGCTGCCTCTGCTGCACATTATTTCGAGGCAGGTGAGGTGTAGCTGTGCTGACGGGGAGCCTTCCTTGACTCAAGGAGACCCGTATTTGCTTTATGGGGTTAGTGGCCCTTTGGTAAACACTCTTGTATTCCAGAGGCCATCTGTAACTTGCATGTGTTGGTCTCAATGCATCTTTCCATGTTAACAAGGTCTTCAGCAGCAGGGCCTATCGCCTCTCTTCTTGCAGGTATCCCAGTTTAGAGGCAAGGAGCCTTAACTTTGGTGGGGTCCTTAGATCCCCTGGCCACATCTCCTGGTGGAATAATCCATTACTGATGTCAGAGCTCCTGTAGTTGATATAGTTTTGCTTAAGCGCATAGTGTAAGGACTTTAGTTTATATTGGTTCTGACAGAGAGTAATCCTTTTCACAGTTCTAGTCTATTAGTCAATTAAAGAAGTCAGTTTTACCAGTTTTAAAGAGAATTACCTCTATAATATTTGTCTCCATTTTACAGTTGGAGAGCAACCACCATCTTCGTCATATTTCTCTTGTTCGAGGGGGGGGGGCAAGAAAGTCTCTCATGTCTAAAACCTTGTGGCACCTAGAAAGTAAGTTTTCATCAGGACCAACCTATAAAGTTGTTACACAACAGTGAATTAATATCTCCATTTAACTCGATGCATTACCGTTTTTATCAGAGTCTGTAAACCAATGTTGTTTAATATACACATATTTACTTTTACTAATCTCTAAAACACCATGTATCCTGTAGACAGTTGTCTAGGCAAAACTGGGCAACTTGTTGATCATGTCAATTAAATATGCATTAACGAATATGACACCAGTGTCCCTCACCACCCTCCCCCCCTTCCCAATTCACCATTTCGGTCCATTTTCTGATGCAGTCTTTCGTGTTGTTGTCCTTTTACTAGGCATCCCTCCATCCATGAGAAATGTTATATCTGGGTTATTGGTACTAGCATCCACATATGAGGGACACCATTTGTCGTTTGTTTTTCTGGGACTGTGTTACTTCACTTAACATAATGTCTTCCAGCTCCATCCATTTACCTGCAAAGTTCATGATGTTGTCCTCTTCTACCGCTGCATAGAACTCCATTGTATACATGTACCACACTTTTCTCTATCCACTCGGCAGTTGAGGGGCACTTGGGCTGGTTCCGCTTTTTGCTATTGTGAACAGAGCTGCAATAAACATAGCTTGGCATGTATCTTTGCAGTAAATGTGTCTTGTGGGTATATACCCAGGAGTGGTAGACTGGGTCAAATGGAAGGGCTCTTTTGAGACTTCTAAAGGTTCTCCACACTGATTTCCATAGTGGCTGTACAAGTTATACATTCCACCAGCAATGGATGAGTGTTCCCCTTTCAACACAACCCTCCAGCACTTAGGTATCTTTGTTTTCTGATCCTAGCCAGTCTATTGGAGTAAGGTGATACTCAAAGTGGTTTAATTTGCATTTCCTTATTATCAAGGATGTGAAAGTTCTTAAGATGTTTAGTGTTTCTCGGCCATCTCTATGTTCCTCCTGTGTGAAGCTCCTATTCAAGATCTTTGCTCCATCTTTTGAGTGTTCATTTGTTTTTCTTCTTCTTTTGTTTTTGAGTAGCTTGTATATTCTGGAGCATTAAGCTTTGTCAGATGTTTCTGCCAGTGAATGTTTCCTCCCACTCTGTGGGTTTCTCTTCACTTCCTTTATTGTTTCTTTTGTGTAAGAACCTTTTGAGTTTAAGGAGATTCCCATTTGTCAATTTTTGACCTTATTGTCTTGTGCAAGCTGCGGTCTGATTTAGAAGTCTTTCCTACACCTATGTCTTGTAGTCTGCTGCCAATATTTCTTCTCTATCATCTCCGAGTTTGGTGGTTTCACTTTAGGTCTTTGATCCAGAGCATTGACCTTTATGTACACAGGTGAGAGGAGTGGGTTTATTTTCAATTTTTCTCAAGTGGTGATCCAATTTTGCCAACAACACTTGCGAAGATGCGGTCTTTCCTCCATTGTGTCTTCTTGGCCCCTTGTCAAATATGAGGTGGCTGAAATTGTATAAGCTCAGGTTGGATCTTCATTTATTCCCTTGGTCAACTCGTCTGTTTTTGTGCCATTACCCAGGCTGTTTTATGACTATAGCCCTTGGTAGTATAGTTTTGATATCTGGTAGTAGCGATCCTCCCTGTATTGCGCTTTTCAACTCAGGGTTGCTTATGGCTATTCGGCGGGTCTTTTGTTTTTCCAAATGAAATTGAGGATTTTTTTTTTCCAAGCCTGTGAAGAAATATCTTGGGGATTTTTTGTGGGATGCATTAAATCTGTACACTAGTGTTGGGGTAGGATGGACATTTTTACTATATTAATTTTCCCAATCCATGAGCAGGGAGGTTTGTCCATCTTCTGATGTCTTCCTCAATTTCCTTTTCAGGGGTTTAAAAATTTTTGTTGTAGAGATTCCTTGGTGTTTGGTTAGGTTTGTTCCTAGGTAGTTTATTGTTTTTGAGGCTATTGTAGTGGGAAAGGTCTCCTTGTAGTCCTTCTTCTCGTTGCTTGTTGGGGTGTAAAGAAAGGCTACGTTTTTCTAGATTTATTTGTTATCCTGCCACTTATCACCGCTCTTAATCGTTTCTAGGAGTTATTTGGGTGGAGTTATTAGCATCCCTTAGGTGAGACATTATATCATCAGCAAACAGGATAGCTTGACTTCCTCTTTTCCAATTAGAACTCCTTGAATTTCCTTTTCCTTGCCTTATTGCCCTGGCAAGGGGTTTCCAACACTATAATTGAAAAAGTGAAGGTGACAGGGGCAGCCTTCGCCGGTTCCAACTTTCAGGGAAATGGCTTGTCCATTTATTCCACCATTTAAGGATGATATTGGGCTGTGGTTTCCTTGCTATACATTTGATTACATTGAGGAATTGATCCTTCAGACAAATTCCCTCCGGACTTTAAACATGAAAGGATGTGGATTTTTGTCAAAGGCTTCTTCGCTCATCAATTGAGATGATGTGTGTTTTTTGTCCTTCAGGTCCATTGATAGGGTATTGATTGATGTTTAATTGATCTTTCTATGTTGAACCATCCCTGGCACTCTGGTGATGAATCCAACTATGGTCATGGTGAGATGATATTTCTTGATGTGAGGTCTGTATGGCGGTTTGCCAGGAACTCCTGTTTAAGAAATATGTGGCAATCTGTGTTACATCTATGGAGATGGGTCTACTAGTTCGCCGTTTTGGTTGTATATCGTTCCCTAGGTTTTGTGCGTAATGGTATGATTGCTGGTCATATAGAGGATTCGGAGATGACCATCCGTTTGTTAATCCTTCTGAACAATTTAAGTAAGTAATGTTGCTATTTTCTTTTCGACAAAAATATTTATCAGAATTTGCCAGTGAAACACGTCGGGGCTTGGGCATTTTTTGGTTGGGAGGTGCTTATTACATCTTAGATTTCTTCCTTTATTATTGGTCTGTTTAGACTGTGATCTCTGTCTTGTTGAGCGTTGGGGATTCCCAGGATTTCCAGATATTCATCCATTTCCTCTAGGTATTCAAACTTAGTAGACACTAATAAGTTTTGACAGTAGTCCCGTTATAATGTTTCTGGAATCTTTTATTGTCGGTTGTGATAATTTCCTTTCACTTGTGTCAATTCATTGATTTGGAGTGTTCACTTTGCTTTCTTTTGCGTTAACTGTGCTAGTAGGTCTGTCCTATCTTATTTTATCTCGCAAAGAACACAACTTTTGGGATTCCATTGATTTTTGTAGTTTTTCTTTGTTTCTATTTCATGTGATCTCTGCTCATGATTTTTGTTTATTTCTTCTTGTTGCTGCTTCCAGTTTAGGGTTCAATTCTTGTGTGTCTCTCAAGATATTTTATGCTGCTAGTGTTAGATCATTCACTTGCTGTCTCTTTCTGTTTTTATGTTAAGTGGCACTGTAAGAGCTATAAACTTCCCTCTTAGGGAATTTGCTTTTAAAGTAGTCCCAAACGATTTTGCTGTGTTGTTTTCATTGTCATCAGTTCCAGGAATGTATTTATTTCTTTCTTATTTTTTCCTTGACCCACTCATTATTCAGGGATGGTGTTGTTTAGTCTCCATGTGTTCAGTAGGTTGATTAGGGTTTATTCTGGTGTTAGATAATCGAGTTTTATTGCACTGTGGTCTGATATAGGGAATGGCCATGACGAGTATTTCAACATTTTATATTTTCGTTGAGTTTCTTTCTGTGTCCACAGTATTGGTCGATTTTGGAGATGTTCCATGAGGGCTGAGTAAGAAAGTTATTCTCTGGTGTTTGGGTGAAATATTCGATAGATGTCTGTGAGGTCCATTGGTGTATTTGTAGTTCATTTAGTTCAGATGTCTCTTGTTTATCCTTGTCCTGTTGATCTGTCCTAGGGGACTTATGGGGTATTGAACACCTAGTAACTTAATGCGCCTGGGCTGTTAATCTGCTGCCTTGAGATCCCTGATGAGAATTTCTCTTTATAAATTTGGTGCACTCGGTGTTGTGGTGCGTATATATTTATGATTGTTGAAATCTTCATATTACATTGTTCTTTGATAAGATGTAATGTGCCTCTTTGTCTCTTTTGATTTCTTTTTGCTTTGAAAGTCTATTTTGTCTGGATTATTAGAACTAGCCACAACCAGCTTTCTTTGAGTACATTTGCTTGAAATACTCTCTTCCATCCCTTCACCTTAAGTTTTGAATGGCCTATCCTTTGACGGATTGAGCATGAGTTTCTTGTAGACAGCATATAGAAGGGTTTTGTTTCCTAATCCATTCTCCCAGTCTATGTGCCTTTTATTGGGGAGATTTTGCCCATTAATATTTAAGGTTATAATTGAAAGACTGGTATGGTTGCGTTCCTTTTCACTTTATTATCCATTTGAGCTTCTAGCTCTGATTTTGCTCCTAATGGTTTGTTTTTTTGTTAGTTTACTTTCGTAGGGTGTTGAGATGGTCTCCTTCTTCTTCTGCCTTTGAATTGCTTCAAGTATTTTATGAAGAGGGTGGTTTTCCAGACATGTATTCCATCATCTTTTTATGTCATGGAAATTTTTTTTCTCTCTCCTCAATTATGATCGACATTTTTGCTGGTGTAAGTATTCTGGGTGGCATCCGTAGTCCTTAAAACTGGGAATGCTTTGCTCCATGTTCTTCTTGCTTTCATGGTTGAGGCGAGAAGTCAGTTGTAGCTTCTGATGGGTTTCCCTTTGTATGTGACTTGTTTTTCTTTTGTAGCTCTCAGATTTGTCTTTGTTTTGGGCATCTAGCATTTAAATAGATATGGCGTGGGGTTTTTTCTTTTCTGATCTTGTCTATTTGGGGTTCCATGTGCTTGCTTGTATTTGTATGGTTTATCTATTTTTGTTTGGGGAAATTTTTCATCTATTATTTCTGTTGAAGATCTGATCAATATATTTCTTGAGATTCTTCTCCTTCATTCTCTCTATTCCATGATGCGGAGGTTTGATCTTTTCATAGTGTCCCAATATTTCCGGGCTGATCCTTTGTTGTATTTTTAAATTTTTCATAATCTTTCTTTGAGTTTTTAATTGTCGTCTGTGTTATCTTCCAGATCTGATATTCTTTGTTCTGCTTCCCCATTCTATTCTGAGGCTTTTTCCTTTCTTTCTCTTGATTGAATGTGTGTTTCTAATTCCTTTTTCGTTTTATCTGTGTTTCTTTAGTACTCCATTTCCCCGTTTTGAGCTTATTTGATCTCTTCTTGGTGCCTGTCCTTCAATCTCTTCTTGGTGGGTGTCTTACTTCGTTGGTTGGCTTCATTTCTGTTCAGTGTTTCTACTTCTCGAGTTGTTCTCCCTCTTGGAGTTTTGGTTGTTTTTGTTCTATTTCTTTGCATTTTTTTTAGCTTCTTGAGTTTTTCTCTTCGTTTTTTCCTGCTTTTATCCCTCAGTTTAGTTTTTCTTCTCTTTAGTTCATCTGTATTCTTTAATTTGTTTCTCCTTCTAGTTCTTTCTGGAAGTTTGTCAATCTGTTCCTTTCAGTTCTTTTTATTTTGTCATTGCTATCCTCTATGTCCTTGTTTTGAGTTTTTCATTTTTCTCCTTTAGTTCTTCTGATTCCTTCTTTTATTGTTCTTTAATTTTCTCTGCATAGGTCGACAATATTCCTCTAAGTCTGTTTCTTTGTGTGTCTCCACCAAGGGTTCCCATTTAGCTATCACCTCCGGTTTGGTAGCGCTTGATGCCGGATTTTTCCTGGTGCCTTTCCATGTGGCCCCTCGTCTGTTACCTGGGCATGTGGGCTCCTTCTTTGTGTTTAGAGTCACAAATACCTTTACTATGTTAGGGGAGGGTTTTTTGTATTTTACACTTCTTTAGCTGTTTTTTTTTTTTTTTTTCCCCTTTCCATCCCCATTGTTTATGGAGCTATTGACTTATCTAGTATTCTATTTTGCAAAACCACTCTTCTCTTCCTTGATTCTTCACTGAAGGTTGTCCAAGGAAAGGGTCACTTGGATTCTCACCACACAATCTCGGGGGGGGGGGCGGAATGCCTGACAAGGTGCAGGCCACTAGCACGACCTCCTCTGTGGTCCCAGCACAAAACCAGGCTAGGACCGTCCCGCCCACGGCCCGTACCTGCGGCAGAGGCGGAGAATGCCTTGCCCAGGTAATACTTCCCACCCAGGGGCTAGGAGGAGATGGCTAGCGGTTTAAGAGCTCACGACCGCTCTTACAGATGATACCCCTGGGTTTGATCCCAGCACCCACATGGCGAATGAACCGTCTGAAACTCCAATTCCAAGGAAACTCCAGTTCCACGGGAATCCGAGACCTCCTCTCTGACCTCCGCGGCATTGCAGCGACACGGGGCACAAACCTGCATGCAGACAGTACTTCATACACATACAGAAATAATTAAATTAAATTAAAAAAAACTTAAAAAAAAAAAAAAAAAAAAAAAACTACTCCCGCCCGCACCAAGGTGCAGGCCACTAGCACCGGCCCCTCTGGTCCCAGCACAAAAGCGACTAGGACCGTCCCGCCCACGGCCCCCTACCTGCGGCAGAGGCGGCAGATGCCTGCCCAGGTAACTACTCCCGCCCGCACCAAGCTGCAGGCCACTAGCACCGGCCCCTCTGGTCCCAGCACAAAAGAGACTAGGACCGTCCTGCCGCTCTTCATATTCTCAAGAAACATATCTACTTCTGCTGTTTATTCAATGGACTTGTCTTAGAAGGTGACATTTGCTTAAGTGATTCCAAATTTTAAAACTATGGTTAGGATTTGTTAGCTGTGCTTCTGAATGGCTCTCACCATGTTCAAATTAGTCACAGTTAAATATTTTTCCACCACATTGTCCATTTTGTACTCTTCCTAGAATTTTATCAGGTTATCACATATATTCTCATTCCATTATGCAAAGTAGCACAATCTTTTCCAATATGTATTTTGACTTTACATTAATCCTTCTTGAGAAATTCTAAAATCTTCTCTGATTCAGTAATATTATGGAGTACTCTACAGGGAGCTAAGTTAAGGATCAGTAACTCATTATCTAATGTATTTCTATTTGGAGATTGAATCAAATGGGACACATAAACATCTCTGGGAATCTCTCACAGTCACACCTCAAAGTTTCCCACACTTTTGTAAGGAGACATTGTCAGCCTGCCGGAATCATAAGCAGTTAAAATATTTTCAAGGTTTCACGTTGTGTCTTGAAGACACTCACATGGCATCCTGAATTGTTTTGTGTAGTTGACAGCTGGAAAA
The DNA here is from genome assembly GCA_009823505.1 of Rhizomys pruinosus. NCBI lineage: Eukaryota > Metazoa > Chordata > Mammalia > Rodentia > Spalacidae > Rhizomys > Rhizomys pruinosus. The sequence continues at coordinate 1,948,934 of VZQC01007170.1, read as the reverse complement.
CGTTTCAGAAACATTCCTGAGTCTCAAGGACACTTACGTCATTGCCTTTGCAGGTGAAATGAAAATTGCAATTCTGAAGGTAAGTGAGATCACAGATTCACAGACCTTTATCTCAGAGTAGATCTGCCTCCCTCTTTGACAGTGCTGATTATTAGGAACTGAAATTATGTCCTCTGAGTGCACTGTCTTGCATAGAATGGGAACCAGGTGAGAGTCTTCTGTTTCATTCTGAGGGGAAAACCGTGACAGACACAGATCTGGGTAAATATATCTGGTGAGGCAATGTTATGTGGATGCAGACCAAGGAATGGAACATAGAAGATCTAGGCTAATTCCATACTTAAGGGGAGTGCTACTGAAGTTGTCCTCACATAACTCCAGTCCAGGGTGTCTACTATTAGTCCATCATGAGCTGCCTACTGAGAAGTATTGTATGTGAGAATGCACAGGGTAATGATGTGTGTATGAGAGTGCTTAAAGTCTCTAATAAACCAGTTCTGTGCTCACATCCAATGAGAGGAAGCAAACAGTGATTTTTCAGTACTGTGACCACTGGTTTTATAGGTGGATTAATACTGATTTCATATCTTCAACAAACATTGGCATGAAATATGAGACTGACCTTAAAAGAAGTTATATTATTCTGTTGCTGGATTGACCTTAGTGTTTCTTAAGAAACACTAAATTTAAGATGGAGTTATGGAGACAGTGATCCAGAACTGAATGGTCAGTGATATGTTGACATTATTTCCAATGTTCCACTCTTGAGCTTGGGTGCATAACTGTGAATGGAATGTATAGTGAGAAAACTGGGCCATGACTGTTAGAAGAAAATGTGTTTTGGAGATCTCCTGAGACCAGCGGAAGTGTAGGAAGGCAGGTAGGAACTGGATGCTTCAGCAAGGCCGATTGTTGACTGACTTAACCTAGCTAATCCATTAATCCAGTTGTTTTTGGTTTAATTGGCTTTTGTGGCTGTGGGGGCAGAGTTATCCTCCCAGTTGATATAAAAAATAGGGTTGTTTGAGTCTTGACATCTGAAATCTCCTGAGACCAGTGGAAGTGCAGGTACCAGGGTGCGGGCTAAAGAGACACCCCCCCCCCCGCCAACTGGGATTATGAAGGCATCTGAAGGAGGAAAGCAAAGCAAGCCTTCAACACAGTGAAGAGGCATTTAGGACTCACATTGGAATACAGGCAAGGAGAAGCCCATATGCCAGGAACACGAAGAAGAGACAACACGGGAAAGGGGCAGGATAACCGCACACCAAGCTCTACAAACACTATGGAAGATTCCTACAGTGGGATCCCTCTGGGGATGCCCCAGGACACAGATATCAGAAACACACTTGGGAACATATTTAAAGAACTACAAGATTATAAAGAGCAAATCAAAGAATTGAGAAAAGAGAATGAAGAACTCAACAAGGACCTAGAGAGAGAGAATGACAAACTCTGGAAGGAAGTAGAAACACTGAAAATATCCCATATTGAAAAAGATAAGGAAACCAACCAGTGAAGCAAACAGATACAGGAAGAGATTGAGAAGCTCAAAAAAAGAAGTAGAAATACTAAAGAAATCAGAAGAGGGAATGAAAAAGGAAATCAAGCACTCATCCAATCAAGAGGAAAGGAATGGAAAAAGCCTCAGAAGCAGAATGGAAGAAGCAGAACAAAGAATATCAGATCTGGAAGATAACACAGAACAGCTAAAAACCTCAAGGAAAGATTATGAAAAATTTAAAAATACATAAAAGTGGGACAACCGGGAACTGTGGGACAGTATGAAAAGATCAAACCTACACATCATAGGAATAGAGGAAGGAGAAGAATCCCAAGAGAATGGTATTGATCAAATCTTCAGCAGAGTAATCGATGAAAACTTCCCCAAACTAAAAAAAGACAAACCAATACAAATACAAAAGCACATAGAACTCCAAACAGACAAGATCAGAAAAGAAATTCTCCACGCCACATCATAGTTAAAATGCTAGACACCCAAAACAAAGACAAAATCCTTAAAGCCACAAGAGAAAAACAAGTGACCTATAAGGGGAAACTTATCAGAATTACAACTGACTTCTCAATGCAAACTATGAAAGCAAGAAGAACCTGGAGCAAAGCATTCCCAGTGTTAAAGGACAATAGATGCCAATCCAGGTTACTATACCCAGTAAAAATGTCAATTATAATTGAAGGAGAGAGAAAAACCTTCTATGACATAAATAAGTTGAAAGAATACATGTCCGGAAAACCAGCCCTTCAGAGAATACTTGAAGCAATTTAAAGGACAGGGGAAAGGAGAAGCCAACTCCAGGCAACTAGAAAGAGAAATCAATAAAAGCAAAATTGCAGAAGTAGAAACCTAAACCCAAACCACAAAAGGATAATAAGGCAAAAGCATGCAACACAAGCCTATCAGTCATAACCTTAAATATTAATGGAATAAATTCCCCAATTAAAAGACATAGACTGGGAGATTGGATTAGGAAACAAAATCCATTGATAAGCTGCCTATAAGAAACACATCTTGCCTTCAAGGACAGGCACCACCTTAAAGTGAAAGGGTGGAAAAAATTATTCCAAGCAAATGTTACCAAAAAGAAGCAGGTGTTTCTATTTTAATATCAGACAAAATAGACTTCAAAGTAAAAGAAATCAGAAGAGACAAAGAAGGACATTACATTTTTATCAAAGGAATGGTTATCTGCATCAAAAAATTTAATTTTTTTTAATTTTATTTTTTATTTATGTGTATGAATGTACTGTTTGCGTGTAGGTCTGTGCACTTGTGTCGTGCAATGCCGCAGAGGTCAGAAGAGGGTCTTGGATTCCCCTGGAAATGGAGTTCCTCTGGAATTGGAGTTACAGACGGTTCTCAGCTGCTATGTGTGTGCTGGGGATCGAATCCTGGTCCTCTGCAAGAGTGGCCAGCACTCTTAACCGCTAGGCCATCTCTCCAGCCCTGCATCAACATTTTAAAAGTGATTGAAATAAATGAAAAACATGTTTGGTAGAATGCATGAACTCTGGTTGGGTAGGTTGGGGCAGGGAAGGGTAATGGGTCTAGACATTATTGGAAATTTTGTATGAAATACACAAATCTTCAATAAAAATTGGCTTCAAAAGAGTGATTCATGAATTGTCAGTTAATTTTTACAGTCATATAATTAACTCCTAATTGTATTATCAAAATACAGCTGTCATTAAAACTATTTCAGTGAGAACATTTGATTCCAGTGATGTGATGAATGTCACTGTCCTCTGCTTTTGTATCTGCAAACCTGTGTCTTTGTAGACAGATGCTCATGATTATAAGAGGGCAGGGTAATCTCCAAGTGTCAGGACATGGGAATGGCCCACATGTGTCAGACTGTAAATAGAATTTTGCTTGTGTTTCTCTTTCTTAACATCAAACATTCCTTCACTACACTAAACTCAGGTTAGAGACAAGTACAGAGGTCTCAAGAATGTGGAGACAGACAAAAATATTTTTTCCATCAAATATCCGAGTTCAAGTACTAGTAGAATTGTAGAAATTCTTTGAATTTTTCCGTCTTTTTTTGTATCTTGTGTAAGAGTGCTGTGCATTGAATAATGTCTCTCTCATGACCCTAACCCAGATATGCATCCATGTGTATATTTTTATGAGAATTGCTGCTTCATTTGATCTTTTAACTAGTCTTTTCATGAGTACGGATCATGTATTGAGATATTTGAACATGTTTCTTTTGAAATATTATAGACATATCATTATTATGATGAAATGTTCACAATTTGTCTTGTAATGTAGATAAAAAATCTATTCAAATATGTTTTCATACTGCTGATGTTGGCTGTATTTGTCATTTGTTCTTGTACAGCAAATATCAGTTCATTCTGTCAATGTGGTGTGTTGTTTTGCCTGCATCTTGTCTCCATCTCAATGCTTCTCCAAAAGCAGCTCTGTGATGCTTTTTCAATGAGAAGTTCTCAGAATGCAATTTTCAAAAGACCATCCTGAGTCTTTAGGATATCACACTAACAGCTATTATTATTGCTCCAAACCCACACGTTCTTTAAACATGATAATGCCATTTTTTTGTCTTTTCTAGACAGGGTCTCCCTGAAACACCAGCTGTCCTGGAACTCACTCTGTAGACCAGGCTGGCCTTGAACTCACAAATATCCGCCTGCCTCTGCCTACCGAGTGCTAGGATTAAAGGCATGCACCACCACTCCTGGCTGATGACGGCATTTTTAAGGGTCACTTCACACTGAGAACCTCAAATTATCCTGCTTTCAGCCTCCAAAGAAGATTTCAGAGCTGCAGGTGTGCAGTGTACTGGTGTCTGAAAAATTTTTATTTAGTTATTTTGATCAGAGGAATGATGGTACTATAATTTAAAGGAAAATGTAGTGGATTTCAGAATGGAACACAGAGATTTGGCCATGGAAACTACGTTCTTGTCACAGGTGATAATGCGAACTCTGGGAAACTTCTCCCTCTTTCCTACTTTATAGAACTTTCCAAACATAAACATGCATGGAGAGCCACAGATTTGTCACACACTTGGTCATAGTCAACTTCTTGATCATTTTCTTTAAAGGTGTGCCCCAGACAGTGGCACCTTTTGGATTCAAGCAGTACTTCAATGACTTGGTATGTAAAGTGTTTGAGAATGTTGACAATGTTGGCCGAAGTGTGCCCATTGGCACCACCTGTCATATGAGTGTCTTCCAGGCCATCAGCATCATGCCTAGGGACATAGGTTGGAATAAATTTAAAGCCCCAAATCCAAAATATGTGGGCCACTCCATTTCAGTCTGCTGGATCACATACATGTTGTACATTTGATTTTCACTTCACATAATTATACTGAAATGTATAGGAAAAACATGATCAGGAAATGTAATTTGGAATTCTCCACCATTGCAGGCCATAGCACATTCATAGAGTTATTCTCTATAGTATTACTGGTGTTTCCTAAAGTCCTATTTTCTGTGCTTGTGCTGGATAGCTTTAGTGTCAACTTGACATATCTTAGTTGAGGGAGCCTCAATTGGGGAATTGGCTCCATTGGAATGGCCTGTGGCTACATCTGTGGAGTATTGTCTTGATTGTCTAGCAATATGGGAGGGGTCACCCCACTATGGGTTTTCTCTGTGCACATTCTCTGCTATGTTTCATTGACCTTAGGTGTTGTGGTACTTTTTATCATATCACCTTCCAAAGTCAATATGCCAATTTATGGCAGAAATATTTATTCTTGGTCACCTCAACCACAAAGTATATAAGAAATTCTTCCCATGGTCAAATGTACAGCATAATGAACTGGTGTGATCAGAGATGTCCCATTTCATCATATGATTTACAGTGTTCTGATCACTCCCTTTTATCCAGCTGATATTACAAACAAGATCTGAATACAAGAACCCTCATCTAGGCTCTCTAGCAAGCTCTCATGTCAGTCCCCATGCTTTGAACTTTTCAAAGACACCTTGAGAATATTACTATCTTACGGAAAGAAATGCTGTAAATTTTGCCACTGTTACTTACACCACCTAATTCTGGTCCAGCACCAGCTTGACAACTTCATGATACAGGTACCAAGTATGCAGTGTCTATAGGAATATGGTAGGATCATCAAGTTCTGAAGGATAACTTAGAGCACTGACAATATTCTATAATGGTTGGCGATATGAAATATGCATTCATCAACAAATTCCAATGAAACAATCCATTCTCAGAAGTGTGATGTTCATTTGCTAGGGCATGTTGTCTAGTATGGGCTTTTTTTCTAAAATAAAATATTTTATGTGTTTCATACATCACTCCTCAGTCCTATTTAGGCACACTCCTTTTCCATGACACCGACCCCACCCCAGTTCATGTATTCTGCCATACATATCTTTCATTTTTTTTTTTCAGTTTTTTTAAAGTTTTTCTCTGCAGAGGTTTATTATCTAGGCCGAAGTTAACTGTTTCAGTCAGTTCCTTGATCCATTCCTTTTTGTACTTATTTGTATTACTGCAATGTATGCCTATGTATACATCATATATATATATATATATATATATATATATAATATATAGACCAAAATTATGACCTCTGAAAATAAACTGTATGTTAATTCCAAACTATGTTTAGGAGTTCACATTTTCCCTTTAATTTTATACTACTCTAATATATGAATATATACCCTCCACAAATATACCAAAGTTACACAGTCTTAAAATAAATGGTCAGTTAATTCTAGGGCCCATTAAGGGATTCATATTATAACAGCATAGTTGCCTTCAGATTAAAATGAAATATAACATTAACTTTGCTCAGCTTGGCTTTCAACTAGGGATTTGGTGCTAGCAACAACAAATGAGGATACTATTTGTCATTTTTTTCTGGGACCGTGTTACTTCACTTAGCATAAAGGCTTCAAGTTCTATCCATTTACCTGCAAAACTCATGATGCCATCTTTATTTACCAGTGCATACAATTCCATTGTGTAGATGTACCAAATTTTCTCTATCCACTAATCAGTTGAGGGACACTTGTTTTGCTTCCATGTCTTCACTGTTGTGAAGAAAGCTGCAGTAAATCTAGATGTGCATGTATCTCTGCGATAGGATGAGTCTTGTGGGTATATACCCAGGAGTGGATAACTGGGTCATGTGGTAGGCTCATTTCAGTTTCTTGAGGGTTCTCCACACTGCTTTCCATAGGGGTTGATTGAGTTTGTATTCCCACCAGGAGTGGATGAGTGTTCCCGTTTCCCCACAACCTTGCCACCATTTGGTATCATTTGTTTTCTGGATCATAGCTAGTCTTACTTCAGTTAGATGAAATCATACGGTAGTTTTAATTTGCATTTACTTAATTATTAGAGATGATGAATACTTTTTAAGATGTTTCTCAGTAAGCTTTACTTCTTTATTTGTGATGTCTCTCTTTAGCTCTTTACTCCATCTTTTGCACAGGTCATTTGTTTTCTTCCTCCTTTGTTTTTGAGTAGTTTATAAACTTTGAATGTTAATGCTCTCTCAGATGTATCACTGGTGAAGTTTTCCTCCCACCCACTCTGTGGGTTTTCTCTTCAATTCTTTGATTTTTTTCTTTTGCTGTACAGAAGCTCTTGTGTTTAATAAGGTACCATTTGTCAATTATTAACCTTATTGTTTGCACAGCTTCTGTCTGATTTAGAAAATCTTTTCCTATACCTATGTGTTGTAGGTTACTAACAACATATTTTAGTATCATTTTCAGAGATTCTGGTTTCATATTGAGGTATTTGATCCATTTGGAGTTGATTTTTGTATATGGTGAAAGGTAGGGGTTTAGTTTTATTCTTCTACAGGTGGTGATCCATTTATGCCAACACCGTTTACTGAAGATGTTGTTTTTCCTCTGCTGGGTACGATAATTGCACAGAAAAACTCTCAAGCTCAGGATTCAATCTTTAATTCAAATTTTACTTAATTTGTTGGTGCACCAGACCCCAATTCAGAAAACTGATGGATCAAGGGAGACAATTGTTAATACATCAAGGATAAAACCCACGCCAGGCAGCAATGGGTGTGAACTTGACCTCAACTGTCTGTTACAGAGAGCTCTTAAAGACAAAAACCACAAACTAGAGGAATTTGGTGACATCATACAAACACAATTGTGAGGCTATAGAATCACAATGCAAGCAGTGGTGACCTTTAAGCTGATTGGTTTTGTTTATCAGCCTGAAGCCCCTTGGGGAGTGTATGCACTCCTTCAGTGCTGGGAAAGTTCATGCTGACCTCAGGTAGCTCTGGGAAGTAAGAACACAAAAGCCGAGTAGCAGCAAGAGAAGCCTGGTCTACAGGGTGAGTTCCAGGACAGCTGGGACTACAGGGAGACCCTGCCTTGAAAAGACCAAAAAATTATTTATTTGTATTTTTATGTGTACGAATTTACTCTCTGCATGTTGGTTTGTGCACCCGTATCCTGCAGTGCTTTGGCGGTCAGAAGAGGGTGTTGGATTTTCCTGGAACTGGAGATAAAGATGGTTCTTAGCCACCATGTGGGTGCTGGGAAATGGACCCTGGACCTCTGCAAGAGCAGTCAGTGCTCTCAGCCATTGAGCCACATCTCCAGCCCAAGCTTTTTTTTTTTTTTAAATAAAATCTATGTTTTCTGTATTTCATACATCATCTCAGTCCAATTTAGAGACATTCCCTTTTCCATGTCCCACCCCACCCCAATTCATGCATTCTGCCATACATGTCTTGCATCTTTTTCTCAGTCTTTTAAAAGTTTTTCTCTGCAGAGGTTTATTGTTTGTGTAGATGTTAACTGTTTCAGTGCATTCTTTGACACAGTCCTTTTGTCCTTGTTCTGTTTTGTATCCCCTCCCATTTGCCTTGCTATGAAATATGCCTGTATATACATCACATATATACCAAATTTATGACTTCATAAAATAAACTGTATGTCAATCCCAAAATATGTTTAGGAACTCACATGTTCCCTTTTATTTTAAGCTACTCTAAAATATGGATCCATACCCTCAACCCATATACCATAATTACAAAGTCTGAAAATAAGTGGTAAGTTAATTCTAGAGCTTTTTAAGGGATTCACATTGTAACAGCATTTGCTTTCAGAAAAAAAGTGATATAACATTAATATTTCTCAGCCTGTCTTTTAACTAGGGATTTGGTGCTAGCATCCACAAATGAGGAATACTATCCATTGTTTGTTTTTCTGGGACTACGTTATTTCACGTAGCATAATGGCTTCGAGTTCTACCCATTTACCTGCGGGGTTTGTTATGTCATCTTTCTTTACCTGCCACAGCAGCTTTGGTTCAATCTGAGTGACATGATCACCAGAGCGAGGCAGAAGCTTCAAGGAAGTTTGCTTCCTGGAGCAGCCTGTGCCTTCAGCCTTTTTCTTGGAATAGGCTGTACCTTGTTAATTGTTACTGTTCTCTGTGATATGACTGTTTGCAGATATGGGTCAATGTGTTACCTTGTTCTTAGCAGGATACAAGGCCCAGACACTGTCCTAGATAATGAAAACACACCATTTCCTCCTTTAGTCATTGACTTGCCTGAAATTATGCAAGTACTTATGATCAGACATAAGAGGGCCACCAACTAGATAAGTAAGCAATCCAAATTATTAAACTCTTCAGGAAACTTGGTCAGATGGCAACCACTGTCTTATCACTTGACAAACTTAAAAATGCATAACTTTCTGAAAACTAATGATCTGGAAACCAATGTTCTTTCAGTCTTCCTATTAAAATGTTAACTGTTCTATTCTTAGTAAACTTGTAATATAATCAAATAACCACATAGCTTCCACATGAAGCAAGTAGTGTATAAAATCAATGAGGCTTTGAAAGTAAAGTTGCACTCAGATCAAGTTTGCTTGTGTCTGTGTGCCATTCCCTTCGCCAAATCGCTTGTACACCTTCTCTTCTCCCTGTTCCCGTCGGACTGATCGATCCTGACTCAGTTGGTCTGTCGCATTGACCACTGCATAGTATTCCACTGTGTGGATGTACCACATTTTCTCTATCCATTCATCAGTTGAGGGACACTTGGTTTGCTTCCAAATCTTTGCTATTGTGAAGAGAGCTTCAATAAACATAGATGTGCATGTATCTCTGTGATAGGACGAGTCTTGTGGGTATATACCCAGGAGCATAATGACTGGGTCAGGTGGTAGGCTCATTTTCAGTTTCCTTAGGTTCTCCACACTGCTTTCCATAGATGTTCCAGGAGTTTGCATTAGCACCAGCAGTGGATGAGTGTTTCCCTTTCTCCACAACCTCACCAGCATTTGGTATCCTTTGTTTTCTGGATCATAGCTAGTCTTACTGGAGTAAGATGAAATCTTAAGTTGGTTTTAATTTACATTTACATTTCCTTAATTATTAGCTATGTTTAACACTTTTTAAGATGTATCTCAGTCATCTTTACTTCCTTATTTGTGTTGTCACTGGTCAGCTCTTTATCCATCTTTTGCACAGGTTATTTGTTTTCTTCCTCCTTTGTTTTTTGAATAGTTTATACACTTTGGATGTTAATGCTCTATCAGATGTATCACTGGTGAAGGGTTTCTCCTAGTCTGTGGTTTTATCTTCATTTTATTAATTGTTTCTTTTGCTGTACAGAAGCTCTTAAGTTCCCATTTGTCAATTGATGACCATATTATTTGCATAGCTGCTGTCTGATTTAGAAAGTCTTTTCCTATGCCTATGTCTTGTAGGTTATTATCAAGGTATTTTTCTATCATTTTCAGAGTTTCTGGTTACACATTGAGGTCTTTGATCCATTTGGAGTTGATTTTTGTACATGGCAAGTTGTAGGAGTTTAGTTTTTATCTTCTACAAGTGGTGATTCAGTAATGGGCCAAAACCATTTGCTGAAGATTCTGTCTTTCCTCCATTGAGTCTTCTTGTCTTTCCTCCAGTGAGTCTTCTTGGCCCCTTTGTCCTATATGAGGTGGCTGAAATTGGATGTGCTCAGGTTTGGATCCTCAATTTTGTTTTATTGATCTAAGATCAGGTTTTTGTCCCAATACCAGGCTGTTTTTATGACTATAGGCCTGTAATATAATTCCAAGTCTGGTATGCCAGTGCCCCCCCCATATTGCACTTCTAGTTCAGTGTTGCTTGGGCTACCTGGGGTCTTTTGTTTCTCAATCTGAACTTCAGGATATTTTTCTAGGTCTGTGAAGAAGCTTGTGGGGATTCTAATTGTGATTGGATTGAATCTGTATATTAATTTGTGTTGGATGGTCATTTTTACTATATTGATTCTTCCAATCCATGAGCATGGGAGGTTTTTATATCTTCTAGTATCTTCCTCAGTCTCCTTATTCAGAGTTTTAAAATTTTCTATGTAGAGAATTTTGGTGTGTTTGGTCATGTTTGTTCCTAGATAACTTATTTTTATGGAGGCTATTGTGAGTGGAAAAGTCTCCTTGTATTCCTTCTCCAATTGCTTGTTATTGGACATCTTCATTTTACTAATTTTTTCATATTCTTGTTTGTTTGTTGCAGACTTTAGTTTCTTTCCACCAGATCTGTTAAAATACATCAAAATGTCTGCTCAAGATTACATATCATCTAGGCCATGCTGCTCTATAAAGAGATATGCATTGCTGCTACCATATCTGTCTTGCCACTGAGGTTTTTAACTTCTGGGTTTCATGTGTGTTTTCTTGTTCTGTTGGGGAAATAGGACCTTATCTGAATGTAATAAAGACTGAATATGAGACACATGTATTCAAAATTATATTAAATATGGAAAAATTGGATGGATTTCCCTTAAAATCATGTTTGTTAATTTCAAATTGCTACAAGAAATAACAGCTTAAATAATTGGGTATTTTGGCTCCTGTACCTGAGCATGCAGTCTATCCTGGGGAACATCATGGCCAGCACATCAGGAGACAGCTGGTCTCATTCTATGTGTGATCATGAGGCAAAGAGATGAATGCCCATGGCTAGGATTTCTCCTTTTATGTAGTCAAAGCTTCAGCCTAGGAAATTGTGCCACCAGCCACATTCAGGGTGTGTCTTTCACCTCTATTAATGTAATTATAAAAATCCTTCACAGACATTTTTTCCAGAAGCTTGTTTGCTTGGTAAGTCTACATTCTGTCAAGTTGTTAGTCAATGTAAAGAATTACAAGGAATTCCATGGTCATAGAATTACTATAAATAAATAGCAGAATTAATAGTGTGAAAAAGATTGTAATATCAGAAGCAACCCTTGGATTAAATGAAATTTCCACAATTCCCATGGTTTTGTTTTTTGTATTTTTGAGAGAGTGTCTCCCTGTAGCTCCAGCTGGCCTGGTACTCACTATGTAGATCAGGATGGCCTAGAACTCATGGAGGTCCACCTGACTCTGCCCTGAGTGCTGGAAGTTAAGGTGTGTGCCACCTTGCCTGGTCCCATGACATTCTTAACAGAACTAGGGAAAAATATCCTAAAATTCACATGCAAGAACCAAACACCTTGAATAGCCAAAACAATACTAAGGAGTAAAAGGAAGCTGGAGATATCATAATATCTGATCTTAAATTATAATACAGCAAAGCAAACATGATGTTGATACAAAAGAATTGTAGATACAGAATAGAGGATAAAGAAATAGACCCACACTGTGATAGCCACCTAATTTTTTTATGTGTGTGAGTGTTTTGCCTGCATGTATGTAAGTACACTTATACCATGCCATGCCCATGGAGGCCAGAGGAAACAATCAGATTCCCAGAAATTGTAGGAATGAATGGATGTTAGTCACCCTGTAGGACTGGAAACCAGTCCCAGTTCCTCTGCATTATCAGCTAGTTCTTTTAAGCACTGAGCTATCTCTCTAGCCCCAAGCCACCTAATTTTCAACAAAGGTGAAAAAAAAAAAAACCTCTGGGAAAGCCAGTCTCTTCAAAAATGATGTTGAGAAAATGGGATAGTGGCTTTTAAAAGAATGAACCCAGAAGGACAGAAGAGATGGCTCAGTAGTTAAGAGCAACCACTGTCCTTACAACACTTGCAGGGGACTGGAGTTTGTTTCTAGCACTCACATGGCAGCTGACAACCACCTTTAACTTCAGTTTCAAGGGATCTATTACATTATTTTTCCTCCATGGGAACTGCACTTTTGTGGTGCATTTAATCATAAAACACTGATATACATATACAATTAATATAATTAATAAAAAGAATAATAAAACTAGGTCCTTATGACTCAGCCTGTATGGAAATCAATTCAAGATGGAGCAAAGAGTGCAACATTACGTATAAACTCTGAAATGCTGCAGCAAAACTTTGGCAGAACACCTCAAGACAAGGAAAACTGTAAAATCACTCCCATAAGAGAGAAAATACTTCTAACATGTGGTATCTGGAATACAGAAAAGTAAATGCTTTTGTAGAAAAAAAAGAATCATGAGGAGTATATCTGAGCAGAAAACAAGATTATATATATATGAAGATACAGTCATGATACTAAGCATCTCAGATGCTGCCTCCATTACATAAATAAAAAAATACTAACACCAAGATGCATTCCCAACATTAAGAACTGGATTGTCTTTAGAGATAATTTTGAAAAGTGATCAATCTCCTTTATTCTGTCTGTTTCTAACTAGTGAGTAGCTCTGTCCTGGACTCTAACAAGTCTATAGGTAAGTTCATCGCAGTACTCAAACTTGTGCAGTTGGCAAATACTAGTTTTAGAAACTCACACCAGATATGGAACAAACCTGTTCCCTTCATGTCAGCTGCTGAGATCAACCACCACTCTTCCCCCCAGACCTGCCCTACATCTGTGCTGCATTATCTACAGTCAGTCTTAACATAAGGAGAGTTATCAACCACACTCCTTTATACACTTCTCTTCTGACAATGTATAGATTAGAATAGCAATAACAAAACAATTATGTGTATTAGAAAGTTGATATAGAATCTAGAGCTGATTCCCAGTGACTATCATGTTCTATAATAAGCATAAGCACTAGAAGAAACCAATGACATATGTGAATAAATAATGATGTTGATCCATGGAAACTAAAGAACAGGGTGTTAAGTCATGCTTTAGAATTCACATACTCTTCTTATTTTCTACATTGGACCTGGGGTCTGACTGGGTATTTGTGGAGTTCACATGATTTGTAGAATTTCTGGTGTTGTAATGACTAATGGTTTTCCACACAATGGGAAACACAGTTCTTAGATGGGCATTCAGTACATGGGAATGGTGAAAAGTAGTGCTCAGGCCATATAGTACATGCTGTGTGGCTGGTTGGATGCTGTATAGGTGAGGCTGCCTCTCCCTAACATGGACTGTAAATATCCCATGTATTCATATGGTTTCTGACAGGCCTGGGCTCTTCCAAAATTTCACATCTTACTTTGGCACTTGTCATACAATTCACTTACATCATTTCAAATGCTGCTTTTACAAAGAGGTTGTTGACATTGGACTGAATCTGCCCCACAAGAGTTCCTCTCAGGGGTTTGAATGTCCATGGATCAGAGTGACATCATGGCACCTGAGGCTGAGCTGATTTCCAAACATATTTTTCCAACTTGTGTTTATCACCTGGACTGAGAACCTCAGCTGCAGAGCCCCAGGATAGAGAGTTTCCCAGATTCCTCCAGGGAAATAGTCCTACTTGGAAAGTAAGCAGGGAGTACCCTTCAGTTACCAACAAAGCCAATACATGCATATACATACATGCCCATTTGATGTTTTTCTTTACATAAGTTCACACTTGACCACTGATCAAACTTAAAGAATTGCAGAAAGGAAAAGCATGGTCACTTTGATTTTGCTCTCCTTCCTCCTGAATATTAGCTTCCTTGTATCCAGTCTCACTGAACCCAGGTGCTTTTGGAGAATGAAGGAGAATAAAGGCCCGGATGGGGATGCAGTGAATTACTGTATTTTTATCATCACCGGAATTCCCACCACTCAAGAGAAACATGATATCAACCATGGACTTGAGGATGGGTAAGTGCCCTTTTCATTTCTTCAATTTGTCTGATTATCATCACTGAAGATTCAAAAGCTATTGATCCATGGAAACTGAATGACGGGGTGGTAAAAGATCATCATTCTTTGTGTTGTACAATTTTCTATTACATTCTCCTCATCTCAGCTTGTGGAAGCAATCTAAATCTTTCACTTTTAGTATCATTTTCACCCACTTTTAAATGGTCCAGAGTGTTTTGCTTGTACTCACCTTAACCTCCCACTTGCAAGGCTGGAAATGAATGAAAACATCAGTCTACTCTATCATCACAGACATCCCTCCTCACAGCATGTAGCATGGCATGTTGTCCCATGACTCTCCAGTTAAATAAACTCCAATTCTATGATGTGAGGTCAGTACTAACAGGCTATAGCTCCTGTTCCTGCAAGGGTCTGCTAGTGTTTACCCCATCTTCATGGGATTGCTTAATGCCTATGCAGGAAATTAAAGATCTTTGCATGGCTCTTACTTGAGTCAAGACGAGATAGATATTTAGTTATTTTCAAATATTCTGAGGAGGATCAGTTCATGGCTTCTGAAATTGCAGTTGAAGTCAGGACCATGAGATCTGCTGGCTTTGAGCATCACATCTCCAGTGGATTTTGTTTCATGTGGATCTATGCAGAGCCACAAACTTTAGAAGTTACAATCATCATATCTTTACTCCACGTTCTATCTAATAACTTAACTAAGAAATCATTCAGGGCATTCCAAAGAAATTGTGTAATACTATGAGAAGTGGTAATACCACTCGCAGCAGTGACTGCTCAAATCCCTTGTCACTTGCTAGATTGAAGGAAGTTGCCTGTGGTCGCTGCCTACATGTGAGAGCATGAAATGTTCACATACTGGGTCATTTTGCTATTGTTGAATTCTTATCTCTATTTTTTCCTATCTACATTAAAAAAATTATATCCCTGACATTTATACCACATTTCCTTCTACTTCCTTTTTCAGTAATTTTTAACAATGTATATGGATACTGCTACCAACATGACCACTATATACACATTGATTCTTAAAAAAATATTAAGGGCACTGGAGATGTCAGTAATTAACACACTGGCTGCTCTTGCCGATGCCCGAGGTTCAAATTCCAGCACTAATATGCTGGAAATTAGTTATATATATATATATATATATATATATATATATATATATATATATAATTAAACAAAGATTTTTAAACAGTTTACTTCTTATTTTTACTTTATATATGTATGAGTGTATTGCCTGCATGTACGTTAGTGCCTTTGTGCTGTGTAGTGCCTGCAGTTTGAGAAGAGAATGTTAGATCCTCTAGAACTGAAGTTACAAGTAGTTGCCAGCTGCCATTTGAGTGCTGAGAAATGAACTCAGGTCCTTTGCAAGAGTGGGCAGTGCTGTTAACCTCTGAGTCATCTCTTTTGTCCCTTGTCTGATATTTTATGGCATGTGTAATTACATAAGAATTACACAAAAATGCCGGGAATGGTGAAACAGACCTCTAATTCCACTGCTCAGGAGGCAGAAGCAGAGAGATTGCGTTGAGTTCAAGTCTAGCTTAGTCTACAAGGCAAGCTGGGACTATAGGCAGACCCTGTATCAAAGACAAAAAAAAAAAAAGAATTAGACAAAGTTAATAAGTAATTCTGATGCTGACATACAGTATTATTTTGCTCTAATTTCCTGGGAATTGTCATAACAGAATCTGAGGAATCTTCCTCCTGTGACAGGAGTAGGACTTGGCACCAGACCAATAATTTGGCTCTCCATGTTCACAATATCAGTCTGGGGAGTGGGTAGTGCCTGCTGTTGTTGCAAAACAGCTTCTATAGGGAGTGTGATACTGACCTGTAGTAATCTGTTTTATTTGTCATTTATAGAAAATACAAATTGTGGAAATGACGTTTCTGGGAATGCATCTAGTAATAAGGATTTACAAATAGAATTTTTGTATTACCTCATAAATCAAATTAATATGTTTTAAGAAAATTTAGAATTTATTTATTTATTTATTTATTTATTTATTTATTTATTGTCTTTTTGAGAATGGCTCTCCTTATAAACCCAGATGGCCTAGAGTTCTCTACGTACACCAGACTTGCCTTGAACTCACAGAGATCTGCCTGCCTCTACCTCCAGAGTGCTGGGATTAAAGGTGTGCATCACCAGGCATGGCAAAGAAGGAACTGACCTTTAAGAAAAACAATATAACCGGTGTTATAATGGTTCGGAATGCAAATGTAATTACACTTAAGGACTAGTCTGAATGAATAGCTTTAATCTTATGCCTTGCTCTCTAGTTCTTTGTTGGTCAGTTAGGCCTGTGATTCAGAACAATGTATGTATGTATGAGATATAGTCACTAGACCTAAAACCATCCTGGTGAAAGCAGTAATGATGTTGAAAATAATGTGTGCCCTACATACATAGGCACTGGTTGATAAAAATGTCTGTGGCTTTGCCTTCTGTTCTGAGTCAGAAGTGTTAGAAAATCCACTTCCTCCACTGAAAAAACTATTATCAATGATTGCTCATGCTTTTCTCAAACCATATTTAATATGATGTTCAATAAAAAACCCTTTATTGATCACACAGTTTCTGAGACAAATCAGAATACATTAGAAGAGACTGGGCTCAGTCTTGGTTCAAACAACTCTGAGACTGATCTCTTGAATGAGGAATCTGCCGAAATAATTTTACTAATTAACCACCCTGTCTTCCAGAGGATGCTTGTGTCATAAGTGGACACAGATAAAGCCAATAGGATGCTATCATGAGGTTTGATTCAAAATATTTTGTGGGGCTGGAGAGATGGCCTAGCGGATGGGAGCACCAACTGCTCTTGCAGAGGACCTGGGTTCGATCTTCAGCACCCACGTGGTGGCTGAGAACTGTCTTTAACTCCAGTTCCAGGGGGGTCCGACGCCCTCTTCTGACCTCCGTGATGTTGCATGACATGGGTGCACAGAACTGCATGCAGACAGTGCATTCATATACATAAAAAATGGGTACAATTAAAAAAATATATTTTGCTTGTTTTTTTGAGTTAATATATAGCTGACAAAAGTTATCCACAACACTAAGCTTAATGTAAAGAGTACATTAAAAATTCTATAAAATTTTAATTTTATTAGCATGTATTCATTATATGAAATAACAGATATAATTATGACATTTTAATACGTGCCTATAAAATATGCTGATCACATTCACTCCCCATTCCTCTCTTTAATCCCTTCTCACCCCAATGATTCCTTTCCTCTTAACAACTAATTCTGCTGTTGCTTTCATGGTGTAATGTTGTGTTTTGAAATAATTTATTCCCCAGTGACTATGAAGCCAATTAACGTGTTCATCACACAAATGGCTCTCACCATGAATGAATGAGGGTAGAGTTACTAATTTATTTACTTTTAGAAAGATTGCTCTAGAAATATTCTTTAAAAAATCTAATAATTGAGCTGGGCATGGTGGCATACATCTTTAATTTCAACACTCGGGAAGCAGAGGCAGGCAAATCTCTGTGAGTTCAAGGCCAGCCTGGCCAATAGAAAGCTGGGGTTACAGGGAGACCCTGTCTCAAAATAAAAACAAAAATAAAACAAAAACAGAAAAACAAAACCAAAAACCAACCAAACAAACAACAATCAAACAGAAAACTACAGTATTTGAAAGCCTGATAGATGGTTCACTGTTAAATAGCTGCTACTGAGTAGACCTGGGTTTGGTTCCCAGCATGGTGTCTAACAATCATCACTAACTCCAGTTCAAGGAAACCTGACAATATGAACTCTGTAGACACTGCACAACATGGGTGCATTTACACTTGTGCAGGGAAAGAACTCATGCACATAAAAATTTTTAATGAAGATATTCATATAGATATATTGATTGTGTGGTTTTACTAAGATTACATAATAGTCAATTTATGCTTTTTCTGTGTGTGTTCAAAAATGTGTTTTCAAGACAGCATCTCCCTGTAGGCCCAAATGTCCCAGAATTTGCTATGTAGATCAGGTTTACCTTGAATTAATGTAGTTCCACCTGCCTCTGCCTCTGGTCCTTGAGTACTGGGATTAAAGACATGCACTTACTATGCCTGAGTCTTTGTTCAAATTTTATTTGTGAACTTCATAGCAAGCTCGGGTAAGCTTCATAATAAAATTCAGACATAGTTTTTCTATTTTCTATTATACTTTCTTAGTATTTTGAATATCTAATTCTCAGATTTAGAAATAATTCTTAGAGAAATCCATTCAATAATTTATATGTAGACTTTTTTCGTCTTTTTTTAGATAAGGTCTCCATGTAGCCCCAGCTGTCCTGGAACTCTATGTAGAACAGGCTGGCCTTGAACTCACAGAGATCTGCCTGCCTCTACCTCCTGAGTGCTGGGATTAAATGCATGTGCCATTACAGCTGGCATTAGAAGTGCATTTCTTTAAAAATAAAAATATTCATTATCATATGTGTTCATGGTGTGTTTGTGCACATGCCATTGCTCATGCATGGCCATCTGTGTATGATGATGCATGGGTCAAGTTCAGAGGACAGTTTTCAGGAGTCTGTTTTCTCTATCTGTAATCCAGGTCCTGTGGATTGAACATAGGTCGTGAAACCTGCTGTAAGGATTTTTATGCACTGAATCAACTTGTCTGCCCTAGATTTTTCATTTGGTTTGTAAAAATAAAAATAATTTATTTATTATTGTTTTAATTTTATATGTATGTGTGTAGTGCATGAATGTTTTCTTCTTTTTTTGTCTTTTTGAGACAGGGTTTTCCTTTTGTCCCAGGTGTCCTGGAACTTGCTATGTAGATGTGGCTGGCCTTGAACTAACATTGATCCACCTGCTTCTGCCTCCTGAGTACTGGGATTAAAGGTATGTGCCACCATGTCCACCACCTGCATGTTTTTAGCACACCTGTGTTGTGCAGTGCCCAAGGAGGTCAGAAGAGGGCATTGGATCCCCTGAAACTGAAGTTAAGAACAGATGTAAGTCACCATGCGGGTGCTTGCGATCAAACGCAGGTCCTCTGCAAGAGTAACTAGTGCTCATGAATACTGAGCCATCTCTACAGCCCGGACTTTCCATTTCTTAAGCTGCATAGAAACCATATGGCAGTATGAATAAAATGAGCCAGTTTCACTCACAGGTAAAAATACATTTATTTTTCTTTCCTTTGATTGATTGGTTGTGTATATGTGTGTGGGTGAATGTGGAGGCAAAAAACAGCTTGTGAGATTTGGTTCTCTCCTTCCTGCTGGTTCTCTTCTTCCAACAAGTGGGTCCTGAGGATTGAACTCATGTTGTCAGGATTGGTAGGAAACATCATTGCTCTCTGATTCCTCTCAGCAGCCCTGCTAGCAATACTTTGAGTCTTTTCAGGACAAAAAGTAATGAAGTTAAAACTGCTCCTATGATCTATGTATAATCTCTTTCTGTTGTATTTTTGTTTTATTAGTTTTATTAGTATGTCCAATGATGGGGTTTTGTTATGGAATTTTGATACTTACCTGTCACTGCGTTTAAATATTTTATTGTTGTTACTTTATGTGTATGAGTGTATTGCCTGTACATATGTAAGTGCACCCATGTTGTGAAATGCTAGAAGAGGTATAAATGAAGGCCTTGGATCCACTGGAACTAGAATTATGGATGGATATTACTCTCAGCAGTAGTGGGAATCTACTGCAAGATTGTTCCTAACCACTGAGCCACCTCTCCTGCACTGACATTGCAGTTTGTTCATATTCACTCCCCATTTTTCTCTTGCTTCCCTTCAGGCTGCCTCATTGCTCTCCTTGTTTCTTCATTTTATTTATATTTATATCTATCTATATCTATATCTATATCTCTATATCTATATCTATATCTTTATCTGTGTGTGTATGACTTTTTGAGATGGGGTCTCCCTGTACCTCAGGTGGTGTGAAGCTCTATGTAGACCAGGCTGGCTTCGAACTCACAGAAATCCTCCTGACTCTGCCTCCCAAGTGCTGGGATTTAAGGCTTTAGCAACCATGCCCAGCTTCTATTTTGATTATTAATGTACATACCACATGAGATGGACAAATGTGATTTGCCTTTCTGAATATATCTTATGTGATTCCATGTGTAATAATTGTGGTGACAATTTTGTTCTTTCTGATAGCTGTATATAATTCTGCAGTTTATATATGATACAAATCTCATTTATCTGAGGTTCAACTTCATAAACTTTTTTTAGACTTTTTATTGACATTTTTGTGTATTTCATACATCAGTACTCAGTTCAATTTAGACACATTCCAATTTTCATGCCCTTCCACCCTACTCCTGTTCCTGCTTTGTGCCATACGTGTCTTGCATATTTCTCTCAGTATTTTTTTCTCACATTTTCCCCCTTAATTTTATATTCCTTCAAAATATGTATAAATATCCTCCACCCATATACCGATATTACAAATTTTGAACGTAAGTAGTAGGTTCATTCTCAAGCCCATTAAGGGATTCACCTTTTAACCATACTTCTGGTTTCGTAAAAAAAAAATAAAAGATATTTGCTCAGTTTGCCTTGCAACTAAGGATTTTTTGTTAGGATCCACAAATGAGGGACACCATATGTCATTTTTTTTTCTTGGACTGAGTTACTTCACTTAGCATAATGTTTTCTAGTTCTATCTATTTACCTGCAAAGTTCATGATGTCATCTTTCATTACTGCTGTGTAGAACTCCATTGTGTAGATGTACCACATTTTCTGTATCCACTTCTTGGTTGAGGGACATTTGGGTTGCTTCCAGCTTTTTGCTATTGTGAAGAAAGCTGCAATAAACATAGATGTGCATGTGTTTTTGCTATGGGATGAGTCTTGTGGGTAGATACTCAGGAGTGGTATGACTGGGTCAAGTGGTAGGCTCATTTTTAATCTTTTAAGAGTTCTCCACACTGCTTTCCATGGGGGTTGCATGAGTTTGTATTTCTACCAGTAGTGGATGAATATTTTGCTTTCTCCACAACCGTTCCAGCCTTTGGTGTCATTTGTTTTCCTAATATTGGCCATTCTTATGGGGTAAAGTGAAATCTTAAGCTGGTTTTAATTTGCAACTTGTTAATTATTAGTGACTTTGAACATTTTCTAAGATGTTTCTCAGCCATCTTCACTTCGTCATTTTTGAATTCTCTATTCAGCTCTTTACTCCTTCTTTTGATAGTGTCATTTTTTTCTTGATACTTTGGTTTTTGAGTAATTTATATATTCTGGATGTTAAGGCTCTATCTGATATATCACCGGTGAAGATTTCTTCCCACTCTGTGGGTTTTCTTTCCATTTCATTGATTGTTTCTTTTGCTGTACAGAAGATTTTGAGTTTAATGAGGTTCCATTTGTCTATTGTTTACCTTATTTCCAATGCAGCAGCCATCTGATTTAGAAAGTCTTTTCCTATGCCTATGTCTTGTAGCTTACTGCCAGCATTTTCTTCTATTATTTTCAGAGTTTCTGGTTTCACATTGAGGTCTTTGATCCAATTGGAGTTGATTTTTGTGCATTGTGAAAGGTTGGGTTCAGTTCATCTTTCCACAAGTGGTAACCCAGTTTTGCCAGCACCATTTGCTGAAGATGCTGTCTTTCCTCCATTGGGTCTTTTTGCCCCCCTTATCAAATATGCAGTTGGTAAAATTACATGCGCAGAGGTTTGGATATTCAGTTTTGTTCCATTGATCTACTTGTCTGTTTTTGTGCCAGTACCTGGCTGTTTTATTACAATAGCCCTGGAATATAGTTTGAAGTCATGAATGGTTATTGACCTGTGTTGATCTTTTTGCTCAGGGTTGCTTTGGCTATCTGAGGTCCTTTGTTTTTCCATATGAATTTAAGCATTTTTTTAAGTCTGAGGAGAATTTCATGGGGAGTTTGATTGGGATTGCTTTGAATCTGTATATCAGTTTGGGTAGGATGGACTTTTTTTATTGATGCTTTGTGCAATTCATACATTATTTTCCAATTCAGTTCAGGGACATTTCCCTTTCCCTTGACCCCACCCCCACCCCATCCCAGATCATGCATTCTGCCATAACTGTCCTGCATCTTTCTCTCAGTTTTTTTCTTTTTTTAGCTATAAGTGATAATCCATGAGTACAAGCATCCTTCGTGCAAAACCAATCTGCAGGCTGTTGTGCCCAAACCCCCACAGCCCCACCATCCAGTGGGGGGTGACGAGTTGTTTGTTCAGTCAAGTTGATCAAATGAGTGTCCAGACTACATTGCTGTAGTTTCACCATTCACCCCAATCGCAGCCCTTACATTCTACCACGCCCCTCTTCCGCAGATTGTTCCCTAGGCTTAGAAAAGGGGCACAGGTGGATGAGAAGCAAAACAGTCCACTCTCTCTGGAGCTGTTGTCTTGGACTCTGGTCAATTCTGGCTGTTTCCTTTCATGGGCTGACAGTTTGTCCAGGAATAACATTTCGATCCTACTAACGAAGCACAAGCAATTAGATATATAGGTATTTAAATAGCACTAATAGTTATGGTAGATTACTTTGGCATAGACACATATGTTTGGATGATATGTTCATCCATGAATTAAATTTTTCCCCTGTTAAATATGACGGGGTCTTATTGTAAACTGGAGACAACTATTATGGAGTTAATCTCTATAAAACTGGTAAAACTGCCTTCTTTAATTGACAAATAGACATAAGAACTATGAAAAGGATTAGTCTCTGTCCAGAACCAAATATAATACTAAAGTCCTTGGGCAATGCACTTAGGCAAAGTATATTAATGCAGGAGCTCTGACATCAGCAATGGATTGTTCTACCAGGGGGATGTTGGCCAGGGGATCCAAGGCCCCACAAATGGTAAGGGCTCCTTGCCTCTAAGTTGGGATACCTGCAGGAGGAGAGGCAATAAGACCCTGCTGCCGAAGACCTGACATCAACATGGGTGGGATGTATTGAGACCACACATGCAAGTGTACAGATGGCCTCTGGAATGCCAGAGAGTGTTACCAAAGGCCACCAAACCAATAAAGCAAATACGGGTCTCCTTGAGTCAAGCAAGAATCCACTGCCAGCACCAGCTACACCTCACCTGCCTGGAAATACCGTACAGCAGAGGAAGCCATGTGCCTGTATATCCCAAATCTAATTGGCTATTGGCTCTCTCCTTGGAGGAATAACCCATGGCTGATGCCACAAGCTTACATCCTCTACAGGTTAGGAGAGGATGGACATTTTTACTATATTAATTTCTCCAATCCTTGAGCAAGGGTTGTCTTTCAATCTTCTGGTGTCTTCTTCAATCTCCTTTGTCAGGGATTTAAAATTTTCATTGTATAGATCTTTGGTGTCTTTGGTTAGCTTTGTCCTAAGATTTTTTTTTTTTTTTTGAGGCTATAGCGAATGAGATGGTGTCTTTGTATTCCTTCTTCATTTGTTTGTTGCTGGTGTAAAGAATAGCTTCTGATTTTTCTAGGCTAATTTTCTATCCACCTACATTATGAAACTCTTGATTGTTTCTAGGAGTTTCTTGGTGGAGATTTTTTGTGCCCCTTAGGTACACTATCACATCGTCTGCAAAAAGGGATGGTTTGACTTCTTCTTTTCCAATTAGTTTAATTTCTTTTTCTTGTATTATTGCTGTAGCAAGTGTTTCAAGCACTATATTGAAGAGGAATGGAGATAGGTGGCAGCCTTGCTGAGTTCCTGATTTTAAGGGGAATGCTTCTAATTTTTCCCCACTTAGGATGATGTTGGCTGTGGGTTTCCTGTATATGGCTTTGATTATGTTGAAGAATGTTTCCTCCAGTCCAATTTCCTCTAGGACTTTAAACATGAAGTCATTCTGGATTTTGTCAAATGCTTTTTCTGCATCTTAATCGATAACCAGTTGGTTGTTGTCTTTCAGACCATTTATATGTTTTATGATATGTGTTGTTTTGCATATGTTAAAGCCTAGCTTTTTATCTCTGATATAACTCTAACTTGGTCATGGACACCAAATCCCCAGTTGGCAAGCAAACTGAGCAACTTTATTATTATATTTCATTGTATCTGAAAGCAACTGTGTTATTCCAATGTGAATCTATAAATGGGCTCTAGAATTGTCCTACCACTTATACTCACACATTGTAATTACCATATATGGGTGAATGATCTTTTTGATGTGTGCCTGTATGTGGTTTGCAAGTATTTTGTTGAGAATTTCTCCATCTATGTTCATTAATGAAATGGACCTATAGTTTCTTTTTTTTGTTGTATCTTTGCCTGATTTGGGTATTAAAGTGATACTGGCTTTGTAGAAATTATTTGGCAGATTTTTCTCTGATTGTATTCTTTTGAACAATTTGAGTAATAGTGGTTGTATGTCTTCTTTAAAGGTTTTATAGAACTCTGCTGTAAATCCATCTGGGCCTGGCTTTTTTTAATTGGAAAGCTTTGAATTACTATTTCAATTTCCACATATGTTATGGGTATGTTTAAGCTGTCAATATCTTCTTGAGTAAGCTTTGGTAAATTCCAGGTTTTCAGATATTGTTCCATTTCTCTGAGGTTTTCAAATTTAGTAGAATATAGATTTTTAAAATATTCTCATATTATCTGAATCTTTTCAATGTCTCTCATGATATTTCCCTTTACATCTTGAATTCTATCAATTAGGAGCAACTCTTTCTTTCTTTGGGTTAACTGGGATAGAGGTCTGTTTATCTTGTTTATCCTTTTGAAGAACCAACATTTCATTCATTGATTCCTTTTACCATTTTCTTTGTTTCTATTTCATTGATCTCTGCTCTAATTTTGTCATTTCCTCTTGACTTTTGGGTTTAGGATCCAGTTGTTGTTGCCTCTCAAGTGCTTTCAGCTGCAGTGTTAGATAATTATTTGTTCTCTTTCTGTTTTATTAATGTAGGCACTTAGTCCTATAAATTTCCCTCTTAGGACTGCTTTTAAATTATCCCATCATTTTTGTTGTGTTGTATTGTCTTTTTTATTTAGTTCCAGGAATACCTTTACTTCTTTCCTTATTTTTCACGTGATCCATTCATTGTTTAGTAGTGTGTTGTTTAGTCTCTGTGTGTTCCTGTAGATATTAGGGCTGATTCTGGTGTTGATATTGAGTTTTATTGCACTGTGGTCTGATAGAAGGCATGGGATTATGTAGGAGTTTAATAATTGTCTGATTGATAGTCTTTTATTCATGCACATGGCTGATATCCACATGATCTTCTTCCCCTCTTGAACCAGATTTCGTGGTTCCACAGGTCTGCCAGCTTCAAGGCTGTCTCCTGTCTGCAGGCTGACAGTCTCTAGGCTTAGCTCTGGCAAGGATGGGGGAGGAGTCTGCAAGAAATCTACCCGATGGAATAGAAAGACAATAAATGATGGACTCAGAGGGTGAGGTCCTGGAGAATAGTCTCCCTTTATTCACGCCAGCAGTGTGATTATATATCAAAAGTTACTGAGCTCTGGCCAAGGAAGTGGGGGGCAGTTGGAAGGGAGGGGCAAGCCAACTTGGCTCTAATTGGGGGGCTGCAGAGTTCCTGTTTGTGCAACAGGTAAACTAGAGGTTAGACATTTTGCTCACTGCCTCAAGGAAAGGGGCCATCTTGTATTGGAACTTTGCAGACATAGGGCCAGGCAAGAAAACACTGTAATATCCCAGCCTTCTAGAGCTATAGATAACTCAAAGAAGTTTTATGGGAAAAGTCTTACAGGTCCTGCCTCAATCCAGGCAAAGTTTCATTCCTACAGGATTAATTTTATCCTTTTATATTTGTTGAGGTTTATTCTGTGTCCCAATATGTGGTCAGTTTTGGAGAATGTTCCATGGGGTGATGAGTAGAAAGTTTATTCTCTGGTATTTGTGTGGAATATTCAGTAGATATCTGTGAGGTCCATTTGATGCATTGTATTGTTCAGTTCAGATGTCTCTCTGTTTATTCTTTGTCTAGTTGACCTGTCCAAAGGGCTCAGTGGGGGGCTGGAGAGATGGCCTAGCGGTTAAGAGTGCCGACCGCTCTTACAGAGGACCCAGGTTTGATCCCCAGCACCCACATGGCGGCCGAGAACCGTCTGAAACTCCAGTTCCAGGAGAACTCCAGTTCCAGGGGAATCCGAGACCCTCTTCTGATCTCCACGGCATTGCACGACACGGGTGCACAAACTTGCATGCAGACAGTACATTCATACACATATAGAAATAAATAAAATTAATAAAAAAATTTAAAAAAAAAAACAAAGGGCTCAGTGGAGAATTGAATTCTCCTATTCTTAGTGTAGTGGCTTGAGGTCCTGCAGAATTGTGCTTATCATGTTTGCTGCACCAGAGTCTGGTGCGTATATATTCGTGATTGTGAAATGTTTATGGTTAATTGTTCCTTTGATAAGGATGAAATGGCCCTCTTTGTCTCTTCTGATTAGATTTACTTTGAAATATATTTTGTCTGATATTAGAATAGCAACCCCTGCTTTCTTTTCAGTACCATTTGCTTGGAATATATTTTTTTCCATGTTTCTTGTAGACATCATATAGATGGCTTCTGTTTCCGAATCCATTCTCCCAATCTATGTCTTTTGATTGGGGAGTTTTGAACACTAATATATAAGGTTATTTTTGAGAGATGTGCATTTCTTTCTTTCACTTATTTTCTGTTTGCATTTTTGGTATAAGTTAGTATTTTTTAGTTATGCTGTTATCAATTATTCTCTCTAGCTGCTTGGGGATACTTGTTCCTTTCCTCTGATCTTTGAATTGCTTCAAGTATTTTCTAAAATGTTGGTTTTCTGGACATTAATTCTTGAATTTGTTTATGTCATGAAAGATTTTTCTTTCTCCTTAAACTATAATCGACATTTTTGCTGGGTATAGTAATATGGATTGGCATGTATAGTCGTTTAGCACTGGGAATACTTGGTCCATGTTCTACTGACTTTCATGGTTTGCATCAAAAAGTCAGCTGTAATTCTCTTTATATGTAACTTGTTGTTTTTCTCTTATGGCCTTCAGTATTTTTTCTTTCTTTTGGGCCTCTAATGTTTTAACTATGATATGGCATGGGGAATTATTTTCTGATCTTGTCTATTTGGTGTTCTATGTGATTCTTGTACTTGTATGGGTTTGTCATTTTTCAGTTTGGGGAAATTTTCTTCTATTAGTCTGTTGAAGACCTGATCAATACCATTTTCCTGTGATTGTCTTTCCTCTATCCCTATGATATAGAGGTTTGGTCTTTTCATAGTGTCCCACATTTCCTGACTGTTCCACTCATGTTTGTTTATAAAATTTCATAATCTTTACTTGAGCATTCTAGTTTGTCTGTATTATCTTTCTGAATTGATATTATATTTTCTGGTTCATCTAATCTGTTACTGAGGCTTTCTCACATCCTTTCCTCCTGATTGGATGTTTGATCAATTTCCTTTTTCATTTCATCCTATGATTTCTTTAGTATACCCATTTCCTTCTGGAGCTTGTTTTCTCTCCTTCTAGACCCTTGATTCTCTGCTCATTTTCCTCTTTCCCTTCAGCCTGGGATCTTTTCAGTGTTTCCACTTCCTTCTGGGGGTTCTTATTTCTCTCCCTCTAGTTCCTTCTGGAGTTTGTTATTCTCTCCCTTCAGTTCTTTGATTTATTCTTTACATCCTTGATTTCTTTGAGTATGTCTATGATTGTTCTTTTAGAATCTGTGTCCTGGGTTACATCCAGGGAGAATTCACTGTTGGACATTTCCATGGGACTGAGAGAATTTGTTGGGGATTGCCATGGTGTTGAGTTTTCCTTGTGCTTCTGTCATGTGGATTTGATTTGTTTTATTTGTAATCTGATGTGAAATTGGAATGTTTCTTCTTTGGGTTGAAGGTCTGTTCCTTTAGGTTAACTGAGGAGTGGCAGGTTTGCTGTCTCTTCTTTTACGTTGTGACCCCAGTCTCTACAGCTGTTCTCACAATGATGGCCACTCTCTGGCTGTACTCCATGAGTCCTGCAGAAGTGTGCAGAGGTGCCCACACCCTTACTGTCTGAACAGGAAGTTGAACCTCCACCGGCATCCCTGGGCATAGTCCCTACATCGGCTGTAGTTCATGAGTCCTGTAGATATGCCTGGAGTTGCCTGCACCCTTACAGGTCAGAGCAGGAAGTTAAGCCTCTGCTGGCCCGCTGGGCAAAGTCCCTACTTCTGGCTGTAGTCTGACCTTCATACACCTTTAAAATTTTTTTTGATCTCATGCTTACCCAGCCGTACAATAGTAGATATAGCTTGCTTTCTTTCTTTCTTTCTTTCTTTCTTTCTTTCTTTCTTTCTTTCTTTCTTTCTTTCTTTCTCTTTCTTCTTCCTTTCTTCCTTACCTCCTTTTAAAATTTATTTATTCTTTCACAATTTTATACCCATGGATACTGTTCTTTTATCAAAGCTCTCCCCATTATTCTCCTTTTCTCCTTCCTCACACCAAATGACTTCTCCTCTACCCCCTGTATTTCTTGCCCTGTTTAAAGTGCCCTACTACAGTTAATTAGAGTTTCCTGCATGGACAATCGTGGGGAGATATAACTTGAGTCAGAGCAATGTACCAGTGACCATGCCACACTGGAATAGGACTTTCTTCCACCTGCAACATAACTATCTATAGCTCTTCTGGAGTGTTGGGCCTTATGAGCCACTTCTTCATCCCTAGTAGAGTACTGATGGGTCTGTCTTTTGCAGGTCTTGTGCAGGAATCCACTTTTGAGTGGAATCATAGGTAGGGGCAGCCATGCCATGTCCAGAAGACACCATTGTATAGTTTCAACATAGTAAATTAGGGGAAGGGAGAAATTATCATTAGGTAAAAGGATACTCATTTTATTTGACTAGCAGATCATCATCATTGGAGCCCTGTCCATAATAAACACTGTACTCCCCTTTTAGGATGCCAACTAAAAGCCATCTGTTTGATCTGACGTTGGCTTTTGCCATTGAAGAAGTGAACAGGAACTCCCTTCTTTTACCCAACATGTCTCTTGATTTTCACTACTTTTACATAAATTGTGCTGATATGGGGACATTTCAAATCTTATTAATTTGGATGAAAAATATAGCCCAGATGATTCTGAATTACAATTGTGTGGATGTAGGCATATGCCCAATAGCTCCTACAGGTCCAAAGTGGACAACATCTGTGAATGTGGGGACATTCCTGCAGATTGAACAGTTTCCACAGGTGAGGCTGTGTGACATGGGAAAATGTGAAACCATCTTTTGTTTAGTGCCATTGTCAGAGGCTAGGAAGCAGGAAACTGGGTTAATGTCTGTGTCAATCTGCACAGCTCAACAGATGATTCATAGGAGACTTGATGGGGAAATCACATTTCTTTTGATTTAGAGAAGATGGATGGAGCAATAAGCAAGAGGGTACTTTGGAAAACATAGTATACATAACAATTATCTACAAGCTCTGGGAAAGTGAGACATGACTTTAGTAATGGGTTCAAGATAATCTCCATCCTACCACTTCCAAATGATGATTACCACAATTCTGGTCTTTGAGATTCATGATGATCTTCTTTTACTTCCTATGTTGATTTTTCTTTAGCTTACATATGGGCCTTTTCATCCTATCTTGAGTGAACATGACCGATTTCCTCACGTGTATCAGATGGCTCCCAAATACACATCTCTGACCCTTGCCATGGTGTCTCTGATGCTTCACTTTGGCTGGACCTGGGTGGGTCTGGCCATCTCAGATGATGATGAAGGTGTTCAATTCTTCTCAGATTTGAGAAGAGAGATGGAAGAATACAGAATTTGCTTAGCCTTTGTGAACATGATTCCACTAAACACAGAATTATACATGACAAGAGCTGAAGTATATTACCACCAAATCATGACATCATCAGCCAATGCTGTGGTCATTTATGGTGACACAAACTCTAACCTAGCTGTGAGCTTCAGAACTTGGTTCACCCTGGATTTACAGAGAATCTGGGTCACCACTTCACAGTGTGATGTCACCATAAGCAAGGGAGGCTTAACCTTGGACTACTTCCTTGGGACTCTCATTTTTTCACATCACCATGGTGAGATTTCTAGTTTAAAAAGTTTGTCCATACCCTGAACACTTCCAAATATGCAGAAGATATTTTCCTTGCAAAGCTAGGATGGATGTACTTTAACTGTGAAACTTCAGCATCTAAGTGTAAGACACTGAAGAACTGTTCATCCACAGATACTTTGCAATGGTTTACTCGGCATATTTCTGAGCTATCTGTCTGTGATGAGTGTTATGATATATATAATGCTGTGTATGTAGTGGCCCACTCCCTCCATGAGATGCTTCTTCAACAAGTAGATTTCCAGCCAGTACAAAAAGGGAAAGGAATAACGGCTTACTGCAGGGAGATACTGTGTCTTCTATTGGATGATAATATCTGTCCTACATGTGAATTTCTTTTTTTATTTATAAGAAGTATCATATACATTCAAAGGTATATTTTTGTTTGTTTACTGTGTTTGAGTTGTATTTAAAACAATTAACTTCTGTTTTATGTATATGTGTGTTTGTTCGGTATGCAATCAAGAGCATCTCATGCATGCAGTGCCATCAGAAGCTAGAAGAGTGTGTTGGACCCTTTGGAATTGGAGCTATGAACAGTTACTTTCTACCATTTGGGTGGTGGGAACTGAACCCCGGTCCTCCACAAGAACAGCTAGTCTTCTTACCAACTGTGACATCTTAGCAGCCCATGTAACATGACATTGGTTAAGACTCCCTCAGATAAACCTTTCATTGTGGTATACGACTTTAATCCCAGTGTTTGGGTGGTAGATCCAGGAGAATCTCTGTGAGTTCCAGCCAGTAAGGGCTACATAGTGAGAAGTTGTCCCAAAAGAGTCGTTCAGTGCATGAACCAAGTAGCCTTTGAAGAACTTCCACAAATAGAAAGATTTCTATACTTTGTTTTACTGCCCAGGAGGTAAAACTAGATGTGGGTATATACCATGAATGAAAAGACAGTGGAATGGGAAATGGTATTTTTCAAGGAAGATCAGTGATTTTTCTTAGAGGACCTCAACATCACACACACACACACACACACACACACACACACACACACACACACACACACACACACACACACACACACCTGTTCTCAGTATTGACATGTAGGCACTCTTTTCTGCTGAGCCTTAAATGATGACCACATGAGATCTTGATTTTTCACTGCCAAAAAGGTGTCACTCAATCCAGTGGGCAGTTTGCATACATGTCTTAAAGGATTCTGCACTGACTGTAGGATTTGAGGACCTCTGTTCTTGATGCTCTGAGAATGATCATGGAGGAAATGCTCTCGAGACTTAGCTCAGCACGAGACTTGCATTTATTGGATGTGCTCTGTCAGATTCTTCGTAGGGAACTTGTGGTTTACAAATATGTTGACAATTTGTTTATTAATTCAATAAAGCTTCTTTTTTTAAAAAAAGAGATTAAGTGAAATAAGGTGAGTTAAGGATTTAATATTTTCTGATTTCGAGTACGCATGGACTGCATTCTAATATGTCTGTCTTTCAGCTGTACCCCTTTCTGAAGAAGATCCAGTTCACTAATCCTGTTGGAGACACCGTGACTATGAATCAGAAAGAAAGATTTCAGGCAGAATATGACATTTTTAGCATTTGGAATTTTCCACAAGGTCTTGGACTTAAGGTGAAAATAGGATCCTTTAACCCATATTTTCCACGTGGTCAACAGTTGGATTTATCTGAAGATGTGATGGAGTGGACCACAGGCAGTAGACAAGTGGGTAGGACCTAATTGTAATGTAATGTTCTATACTTGATAAAAATATCCAAAACCACTTGTGTTGTGTGCTTCTCCCATAACTTAGGAAACTAAAATACTGCCAATTAAGGACTCTCCTGATTTTTAGATTCTATTCTTTGAGTTTATAATTTTACTTATATACATACGTATGTATGTATACATGTAAAATTCATTTTTGTATCTAAGTGTTTTGCCTGCATGTGTGTAATTGTAGGTGTGTTGTACAATGCCTCTGTAAGATGGAAGAGGGACTTGGATCCCTTAGACCTTGAGTTCCTGGCAGTCCTTAGCTTCCATGAGGGTACTGAGAACCAAACTCAGGTCCTGTTTAAGAACAGACTGTGCTTTTAACCACTCTTGCCTTAGCTTTATGTAAAAATACTTTAGTTATTATTTTTAGTTTTATGTGTATTTGGTTATTGCTTAAATGTGTGTAAGTGCACACATGTTGTGCAATACACACTGTATTAGTTAGGATTCTCTAAGAAAATGCAGAATTGGGAGCTGGAGAGATGGCTCAGCTGTGAAGAGCACTCTTATAGAGCACCCAGGTTCCATTCCAAGCACCCATATGGTGGCCAGCAACCATCTGTAACTCCAGTTCCAGGACATTCCACGCCTTATTCTAAACTCCACGGGCATTGCAAGACACAGGTGTATTTATACACATGCAGAAATACACGTATACACATAAAATGAAAACTATAAAATGAAATAATTTAAAAGAGAAAAATAATTGATAAAATAAACATGTATATAGGGATTTATTGCATGAGCTTACAAGATAGAGTCGGAGTCACCCAACAATGGTTGTGTCACAGCGCAGAGCCTAGGAATTCAGTAGCTGGTTAGTCCATGATGATAGATGTCTCAGAAGTCCTAGTCTTGCACTGGAGGCCAGAATGATTACTGGACATCTGCTAGTCTTCAGTTTAGGTTGGAACTGGAAGAAGTTGGTTCTACTATCAGCAGAGGAATGCCACAGCAGCAAGGTGAAGTCATCAGTGAGGCAAGACAAGCAGCAAAAAATGTTCCCTTTTGCCATGGGACAGAGAGAAAAAAGAAGAGAGAGAGAGAGAGAGAGAGAGAGAGAGAGAGAGAGAGAGAGAGAGAGGAGGGAGAGAGAAGGGAGAGTGGGGAGGGAGAGATAAATAGGCTGCTACCAGATGGTATCCCCCACATTTAGGATGGGTCTTCCAGCTTCATGTCATTCAATCAAGAAAGTCTCATTTAGGTCCACTGATGTTGACAATGAAAATTAGACATCGTGGGTTTTAACATGTATGATAGAGGGCATGAAGTGTGGAAGGAGAGCATGTAGGGACATGGGTGTGTGAGGAGATCTAAATTTGATTAAGAAATATTGTATGAAATGTACAAAATCTCAGTAAAATATATTTTAAAAATTATTCATGGCTATGGAGGTCAGAAGAGGGTGTTTCCCCTCCAACTGAAGGTATAGATGGTGGTTAACTGCCACATGGGTGCAAAGAAATGCACCTGGGTCTTCTGCAAGAGACTATGGGGCTCTTATCTGCTGAGCTCTCTCTCTCTCTAGTCCCCTGAATTGTACTTAAGAAAATCGATAGAAAGTGTTCATTGGCTGCCTTCACTATATAATAGAGTGAAAAATGTATAGTTATATAACATTCTGATTACTACAATGTTCTTTCCTGGCTTCTGCTAGGAACTCAAATAATGGAAATCTTGAAATCCATGTAAGGGTTTATTTGTGGGTAAAGGGAAGCAGGCAGATGCATTATTTATGTTGTAGATGTATTTTATTGCTTTATTCATTATTATATGTATGAGCAGTGTTTTTCCTTAATATATGCAACTGCATTTGTGTCATGCACTGCCCACGCAGGCCAGAAGAGGGTGTTACAGATGATTGCTGGCCATTATCTGAGTAACTGAGATGGATCTCAGGGACTCACATGGTGGAAGAAAACAACTGACTTCTTCAGGTGTTATTCTGACCTCCAAACAGTATGATGGTACCTGAGCACACACACACACACACACACACACACACACACACACACACACACAACGTACACATCATGAGTGCAAATGAATGACTAGAAACAAACGTAATTGCATAGGAATTTATTCAATTAAGTAAAGTAGTAAAATTTCCTAAATAATGGGGAAAGGGATTACCACACAGATACAGGAGGCATTTACAATGCCCAAAAGACAACATCAGAGTAAACTTCCACAAGTCATATTAGACTCAAAACTTTAACTGTACAGAATGAAGAAAAGTTATTTAAATTTGGAATAGAGAAGACACCATATATACAAGCAAGTCCATGTGAATAACAGGTTTCTCCCAGACATTGTATGGGGATAGGGAATAGATTGATCAATTTCAAGCTTTTCTTCAACATAAATTTCCATCCGGGTGGTCAAAATGTTCATATATTTGATATCATACAGTGGATTGGGATATTACCATTCAATTGACATAAATATATAGAAAATAAGTTTATTAATTGCCCAACACCCTAAAATATAGAAATAAAATAAATATGTAAAAGTCCTGTCTGTTACCAACATGTTTCTTATTTTCTTCAGACTCCACCCTCTGTGTGTAGTGTTGCCTGCGTTCCTGGATTTAGAAAATACCAACAGGAGGGAAAGGCAATCTGTTGTTTTGATTGTATCCCCTGTCCAGACAATGAGATTTCCAATGAGACAGGTGAGGATAGGCTGCAGAGGGAAATTCTTGAAATTTGTTACTACCCAGCCACAAAACTAGGACCTTGAAAGGAACTGCAGAGATTAAATTGGTTATCTTCTTTCAAAAAATTTAGTGAGCATTTTGCCTGCATGTATGTAGAGCATGTGTTCACTGCTGGCAGAGGTCAGAAGAAGGCACTGGATCCTGTGGATGTGGATTCACAGATGGCTGTGCGCCACCATGTGGGTGCTGTGAACCGAAGACAGCTGCTTTGGAAGGGAAGTCAGTGCTCTGAAATGTTGAGCCTCCTCTCCAGCCCCCTTGACTCTTCATGTAATCATTTAAATCATGTGATCAGTAATAATTTCTTTTTTAAAAATTTTATTCATTTATTTTTTATGTCTATGAATGTACTGTCTGCATGTAGGTTTGTGCACCCGTGTCATGCAATGACACGGAGGTCAAAAGAGGGTGTCAGATTCCCCTGGAACTGGATTTCTCCTGGAATTGGAGTTACAAGATGGTTCTTAGCCGTCATGTCTGCTACACCATCTCCCAGCCATAATTTCTGGAAACAGCATTCACTTTTTCTTTTAGAACATATAGATATATATATATATATAGATATATATATAATATATATATATTGTAAACATATATATATGATATATATATATATGAGGGAAAAAAAATATATATATACATGGAAACACCGTATATACTATTTTTCCAAGGAACCTTCTTTAGGAACCAATCAACAAACTAAGTATATCTCCCTGAGGCAATGCCACACTTGTCTTTATGCATACTTATTAATTTTTCTCTGAAGTTCCATACATTTCAGTTTGGCGTTATGAATCTTACACAGCTTCATCTTGCCACTGCCCAGAAACATTTCCGACAAAGAGCAAATGCTTAAATACGCTATGTTTGCTTGAATAAATGTGTGTGCGTGTTCGTGTGTGTGTATGCGTGTATGTGTGCTGTGTCTACGTATTTGAGACATGAACTTTCTGTATCCCCAGCTGGTCTGGAACTCAATATGTAGACCAGTCTGGCCTCAATCTTACAGGGTTCTGCCTGCCTTTGCTTCCCAAATGCTGGGATCAAAGATGCCAAGCACCAGGGGATTTCCCAGGACCACCTGAAGCACAGGTAGGAGCTAGATGTTTCAGGCAGGCGGATAGTTTGGTTTAATCCATTCATCTTTGGCTCGATTGGCTTGTGTGGCTGTGGGTGCGGAGTTGTCCTCCTAGCTGCTATAAAAGAGCTAAATAGCAGCAATCCACACACACCCGCCAGCCAACTGGGATTGCTGAAGGAGTGTCCAAGTGGAGTCTTTGAAGAACCTTCAGAATAGAAAGGGAAGAGTGAGTTAGACTTCCAATAGAAAACCTAAAGCTTAGACAGGTCAATACTCCTTAAGCAAGGAGTAAGATGATATCTTAAAGTGTTTTTAATTTTCATTTCCTTAATGATTAGCGACATTGAACACTTTTTTTTTCTTTGAACACTTCCTAAGCCATCTCTAATTCCTCACTTGTGAAGTCTCCGTTCAGTTCTTTGCTCCATTTATTGAGTGGGTCATATGT
Organism: Rhizomys pruinosus; assembly: GCA_009823505.1. Classification (NCBI taxonomy): domain Eukaryota; kingdom Metazoa; phylum Chordata; class Mammalia; order Rodentia; family Spalacidae; genus Rhizomys; species Rhizomys pruinosus. The sequence continues at coordinate 1,912,375 of VZQC01007170.1, read as the reverse complement.
TTTCTTTCTTCTTTGTTTTTTGAGTAGTTTATATATTCTGGAATTCAATGCTTTGTGAGATGTATCTGCAGTGAAGTTTTCCTCCCACTCTGTGGGTTTTCTCTTCACTTCCTTGATTGTTTCTTTTGATGTACAGAAGGTTTTGAGTTTAATGAGGTCCCATTTGTCAACTGTCAACTGTCAACTTTAATTCTTGCACAGCTGCTGTCTGATTTAGGAATTCTTTTCTTATGTCTATGTCTTGTAGTCTGCTGCTAACTTTTTCTTCTGTCACCTTCAGAGTTTGGGGTTTTACGTTGAGGTCTTTAATCCATCTGGAGTTTACTTTTGTACAGGGCAAGAGATAGGGGTTTAATTTCATTCTTCTACAGGTGGTGATCCAGTTTTACCAACAGCACTTGCTGAAGATGCTGTCTTTCCTCCATTTTGTCTTCTTGGCACCCTTTTCAAATATGAGGTGGCTGAAATTGTATGTGCTAAAGTTTGTATGTTCAGTTTTTTTTCCATTGGTCAACAGGTCTGTTTTTGTGCCAGTACCAAGCTGTTTTCATGACTATAGCCCTGTAGTAGCGTTTGAAGTCTGGTATAGAGATCTCCCCTGTATTTCTCTTTTCACTCAGGGTTGTTTTGGCTATTCGGGGTCTTTTGTTTTTGCAAATGGTATTTTTCCAAATTGGTATTTTAAACTAGAAACAGTGTCACACAACAACCATTTATAATTGCATCTGTAACAACAAGCACACCAAAATTTCTAAAGTTCCCACCACAATTATGGGAAATGGCCTTTCTTTTTTATTTAAATTTTATTTTATTCATTTATTATTTTTATGTGTATGAATGTACTATCTGCATGTAGGTTGGTGGATCCGTGTCATGCAATGCCGAGGAGGTCAGAATAGGGTGTCAGATTCCCCTGGATCTGGAGTTAAAAATGGTTCTTAGCTGCCATGTGGGTGCTGGGAATCGAACCTGGCTACTCTGCAACAGCAGTCAGTGCTCTTAACCACTGAGCCATCTCTCCAGCCTGAAATTGCCTTTCAATAAGATTGGCTAAAGCTGGGTCATGATTTTATTTGTCTATCAGATATGGAGCAGTGCATTAAGTGTTCAGGTGACCAGTATGCCAACGCAGAGAGGAACCACTGCCTCCAGAGAGCTGTGAACTATCTGGCTTATGAAGACCCCTTGGGGATGGCTCTGGCCTGCATGGCCCTGTGCTTCTCAGGACTCACAGCTCTAGTTCTTGGGATCTTTGTGAAGCACCGTGACACTCCCATTGTGAAGGCCAATAACCGCACTCTCAGCTACATCCTGCTCCTCTCCCTCGCCTGCTGTTTTCTCTGCTCCTTGCTCTTCATTGGACATCCCAACACAGCCACCTGCATCTTGCAGCAGATCACATTTGGAGTAGCACTCACAATGGCTATTTCTACTGTCTGGGCCAAAACAATTACTGTGGTTCTGGCCTTCAATGTCACTACTCCAGGAAGAAGGACGAGGGTCTTTTGGGTCTCAGGGGTACCTAACTACATCATTCCCATCTGCACTCTGATCCAGCTTACTCTCTGTGGAGTCTGGATGGGAATTTCTCCTCCCTTTATTGACACAGATGCACATTCTGAGTACTACCACATCACCATTGTGTGTAACAAAGGCTCTGTCACTCTCTTCTATGGTGTCCTGGGATACCTGGGTTCCCTGACCTTGGCAACTTTCACTGTTGCTTTCTTAGCCAGAAACCTGCCTGACACATTCAATGAAGCCAAGTTCCTGACATTCAGCATGCTGGTGTTCTGCAGTGTCTGGCTCACCTTCCTCCCTGTCTACCACAGCACCAAGGGCAAGGTCATGGTGGCTGTGGAGGTCTTCTCCATCTTGGCCTCCAGTGCAGGGTTAATGGGGTGCATCTTTGGCCCAAAGTGCTACATCATTTTGCTGAGACCAGATACAAATTTTCTTAAAAAATTCAGGGAAAAATAACCTTCAGGAGTTCACATAGATATTATTCATTCACTTTAACTGATTGTCTAGTAGCACATAACCACGGAATATTAAGTTATGATATAAAGTGTGTCTTCATCCTCTGGGGACTCTGTTTTCTTTAATGCTGTTGTTTGGCCTTTGAAGTCCATTGCTGTTCTCCATAACTTCTCCTGTGGTGCTTCCACTCCTCCACTTAGCAAGACCCTGCTACTGATCTTTACTAGATAGAGGTAGTATTTTATCCTCTAAAATAAAATTCATAATAAATGCAGAGAATGTTGTTTTTTTTTACAACCTGATGAAAAGGTGATCTTGTTCGCAGTTGAATACTGAGAGGAAATGCAGGATGTTCTGTGGAAAATAAACTAAGGTGTGCAACTGAAAGGAAAAGGCTCTTCCTCATGCTGGAGAATTACAGCAGAATCCTGAGGGACCAATAGAATTTGGACATGGGGAACTGAGGAGTGAGACGTGGGCCTCATAAAGAGGTAGCAAGAAGAATATTACAAGAACCCTGCAGTTAGACTCTGTTTGTCAATATGCACTGAAGATACCTGAGTGTCTGTGAACTAAAGAGGAGGGATGTGGTGTGAGCAGAGATGACTGTGCCTCAGCTTGTGCATCAAGAAGATCCGTGACTTTCATATGTAAGATAAGGGCTGCCTTCAAAAAGAAAGGAAGCACACATATGAAAATGTCCTCAGTGAAGAAATTTGTAGCTTAGTCACCTGGTGACCATCAAAAGCTATTGACGCTATAAAACATCCCTTGAAAGAAACTCATAGTTCTTCAGCAAATCTTTATTAAATTAGAAAAGCTGAAAAATGATTTTTTCCTAGCATCATATTATAAAGGTTTCTGGGCATCAGGTTCAAAGGCTGCATGCCACTCATTGTCCAATATTCAAAAGTTGGAGGTTTGCTTTTCATTGTGAGAGTGCTGAAGTGGTGGAAACATTAAGTTATGGATGGCTCTTCCATTTCTACATCATTATTTTCCCACAAAGTGTTCTGATTTCATATCTCATCATATTTTGAATCTTCAGTTATGAGAAAAATCAAATTAAAATGAAGTATCGTGAGATGCCTGGAGAGATGGCTCACCTGTTAAAAGTGCTTGTTTTTCTTGCAGACATCCCAGGTTTTGCCTGGAGAGATGGCTCACCTGTTAAAAGTGCTTGTTTTTCTTGCAGACATCCCAGGTTTAGCTCCTAGTAAACACGTGACAGATCACAACAACTTGCATCTCCACTTAAAGAATTTAGCACCCTCTTCTAGCCTCTGTGAACACTGCACACACATGGTGCACATGTATATAGGCAGGCACACTATATACACATAAAATAAATGTAACATAATTATTTAAGACCTTCCTTGAGATTCTGTCATCCCAGAGATAGAGATAACACTTAATAAACAGCAAAATGTGCATAAGCATATAGGAGGGAAAGATCCCATGCAGAGTTCCTGTGTCAGTACAAACTACATCATCTGCTGTGGAAACCAGTATACAGCTGCTTTAATCACTAAGAGGAGATCTATCATATGATCCCATATCTTTCTTTGGACGATCCTGAATCACCATAAGTCATACATAAATCAGGAAACCATAGAGACACTTGCACATCCATGTTCATTGTTGCAATGTTTAGCATATTCAAGATATGGAACCTACATCCCCACTAACAAATGAATGAATAAATATATATCCTAAAACTTTGTCACTTTGTTTAACTTATGCTTTCATAAGGACTCATGATTGCTGTGCAGGGCATTTAAGAATTTTATTTAGACAAATTTAAAATTGTATGTTATTGGGGCTGTGGAGAAGGCTCAGCAGTTAAGAGCACCAGCTGCTCTTGAAGAGGACCTGGGTTCAGTTCCCAGCACCCACATGGCAGCTGGGAACCATCTTTAACTCCAGTTCCAGGGGAATCGACACCCTCTTCTGACCTTTGCAGCATTGCATGACACGGGTGCACCAACCTACACACAGATAGTACACTAATACACATAATAAAAAGAGAAATTGTACATTATGAGTGTGAGTGTTTTGTCTCCATGTCTGTAAGTGCACCAATGTTATGCAAAGCCTGCAGTGACAAGAAGAGACCACAGGACCCCTGAACTGGAGTTATGGACACATGTAAGCTGCCATGTGGGAGGTGGGAATTCAACCTGGTTCCCCTGGAGAATAGCAGTTTCCCAACTGCTGAGGCATATCCCAAGGCCCCATTCTTAGAATTTTAAAAGTTTCATTTACTAGTTGTCTTTCTTAATTTTGTACAGAGATTTCTTCACTAAATGATGAACAACCATTTTATAACTTTTAAATAAATAGCTCTTACTGGGTGTGGTAGCACATGTACTGTTAATCCAAGTACTTGGGAGGCAGAGGAGGGCAGATCACTGTGAGTTCAAGACCAGTCGTGTCTACAAAGTGAGGTGCAGACCATTTGGGGCTACAGGGAACCCCTGTCTCAAGAAGGCAAAAATAGCTCCTACAGATATCATTAATGATAGCAGCCATGAAGTTTAACATACAGATCATTGCTTCCAGTCTTCCAAGACAAATCAGAATTTAAATACTAGTACCACAGAGGTTTCCAATGTTCCAAGAGATCGTCCCACACCAATGCACTAAATGGATTCCATGGGTATTACATTGAAAAAGAGAGCATATGAAAGAGGGAGGTAGAACTTTGTTAAGAGGAGGAATTGGAGAGAAGAAAATGGGATGTGGACTGTAACCTAATGCATTATATGTATGCAAGAATATTAAATAAATAATTTTATAAAGTAAATCAAACAAAAAAGCAGTTATATATACACAGACAATGTAGTTTTACTCATCTCCAAAGAATTAAATTATGTCAGAGTGTGCACAGCTTAGATCAGGGACCTCCCAGGACCACCTGAAGCACAGAGTAAGCCAGGCATATTTATCTCCCCCCTGCCCCCACCAAATGGAACTGCTGAGGGAGTGTTCAAATGGATTTTTTTGAGACCCTTCAGAACAGAAAGGGAAGATTGAGTTAGACCTCCAATATATAAACAAAATTGAAAGCCTGTAAACTAGACAAGTCAACAGTCCATAAATGAGGAGGAAAAAAAAGGGATCTGAAAGAGGCAAGCAAAGAAAGCCTTCAACATAGTGAACAGGCATTTGTGATTCACATCAGAATGCAGTCAAAAAGGGAAACCCACATGCCAGGGACACAACAAAGGGACAACATGGGAATGGTGCAGAATAATTCCATGCCAAGCTCTAGCAACCCTGTGGGAGATTCCTACAGTGGGATCCCCCTGGGAATGGCCCAGGACACAGATTTTAGAGGAACAATTGAAGAAATATTCAAGGAAATTGAAGAATATAAAGAACAAGTCAGAGAACTAAGGAGAGAGAATGAAAAACTCAAGAAAGACCTAGAGGATGTGGAAACACTGAAAAAGGAAACCAACCAGCGAAGCAAGGAGCTACAGGAAGAGATTGAAAAGCTCCAAAAGGAAGTGGAAATCCTAAAGAAATCACAGGATGGAATGAAAAGGAAATAAAACACTTGTCCAATCAAGAGGAAAGGAATGTAAACAGACTCAGAAATAGAATGGAGGAAGCAGAACAAAGAATATCAGATCTGGAAGACAACACAGAGCATCTAAAAAGCTCAAGTAAAGATTATGGAAAATTTTAAAAATACACAAAAGTGGAACAACCAGGAAATATGGGACACTATGAAAAGATCAAAATTCCACATCATAGGAACAGAGGAAGGAAAAGAATCCCAAGAAAATGGTATTGATCAGATCTTCAACAGAATAGATGAAAATTTCCCCAAACTAAAAAAGGACAAACCAATACAAACACAAGAAGCACATAGAACTCCAAACACACAATATCAGAAAAGAAACTCCCCAGGCCATATCATAGGTAAAACATTAGACACACAAAACAAAAACAAAATTCTGAAAGCCACAAGAGAATAACAACAAGTTACATACAAGGGGAAACCCATCAAAATTACAACTGACTTCTCAGTGCAAACCATGAAAGCAAGAAGAACACGGAGCAAAGCATTCCCAGTGTTAACGGACTATACATGCCAAATCCAGGTTACTATACCCAGCAAAAATGTTGACTATATTTGAAGGAGAGCGAAAAATCTTCCATGACATAAACAAGATGGAAGAATACATGTCCGGAAAACCAACCCTTCAGAAAATACTTGAAGCAATTCAAAGGACAGAAGGAGGAGCAACTATCCCCAAGCACTCAGAAATAGAAATTAATAAAAACCTAACTGCAGAAGTAGAAACCTAAACCAAAAATGCAAATGGATAATAAGGTGACAGAAAGTGACATGCATCTTTCAATTATAACCTTAAATATTAATGGACTTAACTCCCCAATCAAAAGACACAGACTGGGAGATTGGATTATGAAACAAAACCCATCTATATGCTGTCTGCAAGAAACCCATCTCACATTCAAGGATAAGCACTAATTTAAGTTGAAGGGATGGAAAAAGTATTCCAAGCAAATGGTACCAAAATGAAAGCAGGTGTTGCTATTTTAATTTCAGACAAAATAGACTTTGAAGTAAAAGAAATCAGAAGAGACAAAGAGGGTCATTACATCTTTATCAAAGGAACAATTGACCATGAAGATTTCACAATTATGAATATATATGCAACAAACTCTGGTGCACCAAACTTTATAAAGACAATTCTTCAGGACCTCAAGGCACAGATTAACCCCAGCACACTAATAGGGCACTTCAATAACCCACAAGTCCTCTGGACAGATTTATCAGACAAAGAATAAACAGAGAGACATCTGAACCGAATGATATGATAAACCAAATGGGCCTCATAGAGCTCTACCAAATATTTCACCCAAATACCAGAGAATACTATTTCTTCTAACCACACCACAGAACATTCTCCAAAATCAACCACCTACTGGGACACAGAAGAAACCTCAACAAGCACAAAAAGATTAAAATAATTTCATGCATTCTATCACACCACAGTGCAATAAAGCTCAATATCAACACCAGGATAAGCCCTGCTATCTACAAGAACACATAGAGACTAAACAACACTCTCCTGAATGGTTCAAGGAAGAAATAAAGAAAGAAATAAAATAATTCCAGGAATAGAATGAAAATGATAATACAACACAACAAAACCTGTGGGATGCTTTAAAAGCAGTCCTATGAGGGATGTTTATAGCTCTGAGTGCCAACATCAGAGAAACAGAAAGAGCACAAGTAAACGATCTAACACGGCAGCTAAAAAATCTTGAGAGTCAACAATGAATGAACACTAAGCAGAAGAGACAGGAAAATATAACAAACATCAAAGCAGAAATCTATAAAATAGAAAGAAAGAAAATAATACAAAAAATCAATGAATCCAAAGGTGGCTTTATGAGAGAATAAACAATATAGACAGATTTCTAGCCCAGTTAACCAAAAGAAAGAAGGAACGACTCCAAATCAATAAAATTTGTGATGAAAAGGGAAACATCACAACAGACAATGAAATGGTCCAGACAATCATAAGGGAACACATCAAAAACCTATTCTCTACTAAGTTTGAAAACCTAGAAGAAATGGACAAATATCTGAAGTCCTGGGAATTACCAAAGCTTTACCAAGAAGAGATCGACAGCTTAAACAGACCCATAATACATGAAGAAATTGAAGGTGTAATAAGAAAGCTTCCAACTAAAAAAAGCCCAGGCCCAAATGGTTTCAGGACAGAATTATATAAAACATTTCAAAAAGACTTACAACCATTGTACTCAAATTGTTTAGAAGGATTCAAACAGAGGGAATTCTCCCTAATTCCTTCTATGAAGCCAGTATCACTCTATTACCAAAACCCGTCAAAGATACAACCAATAAGGAGAACTATAGACACATCTCATTAATGAACACAGATGCAAATATTCTCAACAAAATACTTGCAAGCTGCATACAGATCCCAATCAAACAGATCATCCATTATGACCAAGTTGGATTCATGCCAGAGATGCAGGGATGGTTCAACATACAAAAATCAATAAATATCATAAAACACATAAATGGGCTGAAAACCAAAAACCACAAGATCATCTCAATTGATGCAGAAACAACCCTTGACAAAATCCTGCATCCCTTCACCCTTAATGTCCTAGAGGGAATTGGTTTGGGGGGATCATTCCTCAATGTAATCAAAGCCATATACAAGAAACCCACAGCCAATATAATCCTAAATGGAGAAGAGACAGAAGCATTCCCCTTTAAGGTAGGAACTCAGCAAGGATGCCTCCTGTCACCACTCCTCTTCCATATAGTGCTAGAAAGACTTGCTAGGGCAACAAGGGAAGAAAAGGAAATTAAAGGAGAACTAATTGTAAAAGTGGAGGTCAAGCTATCCCTTTTTGATGATAATATGATTGTTTAACTAAGGGAAGCTAAAAAATCCACCAGATAGATCCTAGAAACATTTAAGAGCTTTGATAAAGTGGCAGGCTACAAAATTAACCTAGAAAAATCAGTAGCTTTTCTTTACATACAATTGTGCATACAATTTCAGCCATCTCATGTTTGACAAGGGAGCTAAGAAGACACAATGGAGGAAAGACAGCATGTTCAGCAAGTGGTGTTGGCAAAACTGGATCACCACTTGTAGAAGAATGAAATTAAACCCCTACCTCTCACCCTGTACAAAAGTCAACTCCAGATGGATCAAAGACCTCAAGGTGAAACCCCATACTCTGAAGGTGACATAAGAAAAAGTTGGCAGCAGACTAAAAATCATAGGCATAGGAAAAGACTTCCTAAATAAGACAGCAGCTGTACAAGAATTGTGGTCGACAGTTGACAAATGGGACCTCATTAAACTCAAAAGCTTCTGTACATCAAAAGAAACAATCAAGGAAGTGAAGAGAAAACCCACAGATTAGGAGGAAATCTTCACCGCAGATTCATTTGACAAAACATTGATTTCCAGGATATATAAACTACTCAAAATCAAAGAAGAAAGAAACAAATGACCCACCCAAAAGATCGAGCAAAGAGCCGAACAGTGACTTCACAAGTGTGGAATTAGAGATGGCTGAGAAACATCTTAAAAATGTTCAACATCACTAATAATTAAGGAAATGCAAAGGAAACCACGTTAAGATATCATCTCACTCTGATAAGACTGACTAGGATCAAGAAAACAAACGATACCAATTGCTGGAGAGGTTGTGGGGAAAGAGGACCACTCATCCCCCCCCCCCCCCCCCCGCCACCAACTGAGATAACAAAGGAATCTGAAGGAGGCAAGCAAAGCAAGCCTTCAACAGAATGAAGAGGCATTTGGGACTCACATTGGAATACAGGCAAGGAGAAGTCAATATGCCAGGAATACAAAGAAGAGACAATATGGGAAAGGTGCTGGATAATCCCACACCAAGCTCTACCAAACCTGTGGAATATTGCTACAGTGGAATTCTCCAGGGGATGGCCCAGGACACAGATATCAGAAACACAATGGTGAACATACTTAAAGAAATGCAAGATTATAAAGAGCAAATAAAAGAATTAAAAGAGAATGAAGAACTCAAGAAGGAAGTGGAAACACTGAAAAGATCCCATGTTGAAAAAGATAAGGAAACCAACCACTGAAGCAAAAAGCTACAGGAAGGGATTGAGAAGCTTCAAAAGGAAGTGGAAATACTAAAGTATTCAGAAGAGGAAATGAAAAAGGAAATCAAACACTCATCCAATCAAGAGGAAAGGAATGGAAAAAAGTCTCAGAAGCAGAATGGAGGAAGCAGAACAAAGAATATCAGACCTGGAAGATAACACAGAACAGCTAAAAACCTCAAGCAAAGATTATGAAAAATGTAAAAATACACAAAAGTGGAACAAACAGGAACTGTAGGACACTATGAAAAGATCAAACCTATGCATCATAGGAATAGAGGAAGGAGAAGAATCCCAAGAGAATGGTATTGATCAGATCTTCAACAGAATAATAGATGAAATTTTCCTCAAACTAAAAAATATAAACTAATACAAATACAAGAAGCACATATAACTCCAAACAGACAAGATCAGAAGAGAATCTTCCCATGCCACATCATAGTTAAAATGCTAGACACCCAAAACAAAGACAAAATCCTTAAAGCCACAAGAGAAAAACAACAAGTGACCTATAAGGGGAAACCTATCAGAATTACAAACTACTTCTCAGTGCAAACTATGAAAGCAAGTAGAAGGTGGACAAAAGCATTCCCAACATTAAAGGACAATAGATGCCAACCCACGTTACTATACCCGGCAAAAAATGTCGATTATACTTGAAGGAGAGATAAAAACCTTCCATGACATAAGCAAGATTAAAGAATACATGTCTGGAAAACAGCCCTTCAGAGAATACTTGAAGCAATTCAAAGGACAGAAGAAAGGAGCAACTATCCCCAGGTACATAGAAAGAGAAATCAATAAAAGCATAATTGCAGAAACAAAAACCTAAACCAAAACCGCAAATGGATAATAAGGCAAAAGGAAGCAACACAAACCTATCAGTCATAACCTTAAATATTAATGGACTTAATTGCCCCATCAAAAGACATAGACTGGGAGGTTGGATTAGGAAACATGGCCCATTGATATGCTGTCTACAAGAAACACATCTTTCCTTCAAGAATAGGCACCATCTTAAAGTGAAAGGATGGAAAAAATATTCCAAGAAAATTGTAGCAAAAAGAAAGCAAGTGTTGCTAATTTAATATCATACAAAATAGACTTCAGTGTAAATCAGAAGAGACAAAGAAGGCACAATTCACCATGAAGATTTCACAATCCTGAATATATATGCACCAAACTCTGGTGCACCAAACTTTATAAAGACAATTCTCCAGGACCACAAGGCACAGATTATCCCCAGTACACTCACAGTAGGGGACTTTAATAACCCACTGAGACCTTTGGACAGGTCAACTAGACAAATAATAAACAGAGAGATATCTGAACTGGACGATATGATACACCAAATGGACCTCATAGACCTCTACCAAATATTCCACCCTAATACCAGAGAATACACTTTCTACTCAGAACCCCACGGAACATTCCAAAATCTACCACATACTGGGACACAGAAGAAACCTCCACAGATTCAAAAAGATTGAAATACTTTCATGCATTCTATCAGACCACAGTGCAATAAAGATCAACATCAACACTAGGAAAAGCCCTACTGCCTACAAGTACACTTGGAGACTAAACAACACTCTCCTGAATAATGAATGCAACAAGGAAGAGATAAAGAAAGAAATAAAAGCATTCCTGGAACTGTATGGCAATTATAATACAACACAACAAAATCTATGGGATACTTTAAAAGCAGTCCTACGAGGGAAGTTTATAGCCCTGGGTGCCTACCTTAGAAAACCAGAAAGAGCACAAGTGAACGATCTAACACTGCAGTGAAAAGCACTCCAGTGGCAACAACAGATGAACCCTAAACGCACCAAACAGAAAGAAATAACAAAAATCAGAGAAGAAATCAATGAAATAGAAACAAAGAAAACAATGCAAAAAAATCAATGAATCCACAAGTTGCTTCTTTGAAAGAATAAACAAGATAGACAAAACTCTAGCCCAGTTAACCAAAAGAGAGAAGGAACAACTCCAAATCAATACAATCTGTGATGGAAAGGGAAATATCACAACATACAATGAAAAGATCCAGAAAATCATATGGGAATACTTCAAAAACCTATACTCTACCAAGTTTGAAAACCTAGAAGAAATGGATGAATATCTGAAATCCTGGGAACCACCAAAGCTCAACCCAGAACAGATAGACAGCTTAAACAGACCTATAATATATGAAGAAATTGAAGATGAAATAAGAAAACTCCCAACTAAAAAAAGCCCAGGCCCAGACGGTTTCACGGCAGAATTCTATAAAACATTGCAAAAAGACCTACCACCATTATTACTGAAACTGTTTAGAAGGAAACAAACACAGGGAATTCTCCTAAATTCCTTCTATGAAGCCAGCATCACTCTATTACCAAAACCAGGCAAAGATACAATGAATAAGATCTACAGACCCATCTCCCTAATGAACACAGATGCCAAAATTCTAAACAGGATACTGGCAAATTGCATTCAGACTCACATGAAGAAGATCATCCATCATGACCAAGTTGGATTCATACTAGAGATGCAGGGATGTTTCAACATATGAAAATCAATAAACGTCATCAAACATATAAATGGAATGTAAGACAAAAATTACACCATCATCTCAATTGATGCTGAAAATGCCTTTGGGACAACATCCAGCATCCCTTCATGCTTAAAGTCCTAGAAGGAATTGGATTGGAGGGATCATTCCTCAATGTAATCAAAGCCATATACAGGAAACCCACAGCCAATATCATCCTAAATGGGGAAATGACAGAAACATTCCCTTTAAAGGTAGGAACTCGGCAAGGCTGCCCCCTGTCACCACTCCTCTTCAATATAGTGCTTGAAACACTTGCTAGAGCAATAAGGCAAGAAAAGGATATTAAAGGAGTACTAATTGGAAAAGAGGAAGTCAATCTATCCCTATTTGCTGATGATATGATTGTTTACTTAAGGGATGCTAAAAACCCCACCAGAAAACTCCTAGAGACGATTAACAGCTTCAGCAAAATGGAAGGATATAAAATTAACCTAAAAAAATCAGTAGACTTTCTTTACACTAACAACAAGCAACTGGAGAAGGAATTCAATGAGACCTTCTCACTCATAATAGCTTAGAAGACAATAAAAAACAAACCTAACCAAAGACACCAATGATCTCTACAACAAAAATTTTAAACCCTTAAAGAAAGACATTGAAGAAGACATCAGAAGATGGATAAACCTCCCATGCTCATGGATTGGGAAAATTAACATTGTAAAAATGTCCATTCTACACAAACTCTTGTATAGATTTAACCCAATCCCAGTTAAAATCCCCAAGACTTTATTCACAGGCTTGGAAAAAAACTCCTTAAATTCATTTGGAAAAACAAAAGACCCCAAATACCAAAGCAACCTGAGTGAAAAGAGCAATACAGAGGGGATCTCTATACCAGACTTCAAAATATACTACTGGGCTATAGTCATAAAAACAGCTTGGTACTGGCAAAAAAAAAAAAAAAAAAAAAAACCAGACTGGTTCACCAATGGAAAAACAACTGAAGATCCAAACTTGAGTACATACAATTTCAGCCATCTCATGTTTGACAAGGGGCCAAAGAAGACACAGTTGAGAAAAGACAGCATCTGCAGCAAGTGGTGTTGGCAAAACTGGATCACCACTTGTAGAAGAATGAAATTAAACCCCTATCTCTCTCCCTGTACAGAAATAAACTCCAGATGCATTAAAGACCTCAACGTGAAACCCCAAACTCTGAAGATGATTGAAGAAAATTTGGCAGCAGAATACAAGTTATAGGTGTAGGAAAAGACCGTAAATCAGGCAGTAGCTGTGCACGAATTAAGGTTGACAATTGACAAATGGGACCTCATTAAACTCAAAAGCTTCTGTACATCAAAAGAAACAATCAAGGAAGTGAAGAGAAATCCCACAGAGTGGATGGAAATCTTCACTGCAGAAACATCTGACAAAGTATTGACGTCCAGAATATATAACCTACTCAAAAATCTAAGAAGAAAGAAAACAAATGACCCATTCAATAGAAGGAGCAAAGAGCTGAAGAGAGACTTCAGAAGTGAGGAATTAGTGATGGCTGAGAAACATCTTAAGAAGTGTTCAATGTCACTAGTAATGAAGGAAATGCAAGTTAAAACCACTTTAAGATATCATCTTACTCCAATAAGACTGGCTAGGATCAAGAAAACAAATGATACTAATACTGGAGAGGTTGTGGGGAAAGGGGGACACTCGTCCACTGCTGGTGGATGTAAATGTAAACTCATATAGCCATATGGAAATCAGAGTGGAGAACCATCGGAAGAATTGAAATGAACTTGCCACCTGACCCAGCCATACCACTCCTGGGTATGTACCCACAACATTCATCTTACTGCAGAGATACATGCACAGCCATGTTTATTTCAGCTCTCTTCACAATAGCAAGGAGCTGGAACCAAGCCAAGTGCCACTCAACTGACGAGTGGGTAGAGAAAATGTGGTACATCTACACAATGGAGTTCTATGCAGCAGTAAATAAAGATGACATCATGAGCTTTGCAGGTAAATAGAAGGAGCTAAACGGTATCATGATGAGTGAAGTAACACAGTCCCAAAAAAATACAACTGATGAATGGTATCCCTCATCTGTGGATGCTAACACCAATTACCTAATTGTATGGCAAACTGAGCAATGTCAATGTGATCTGAAAACAACTGTGGTCTTATATTGTGAATCCCTTAAAAAATAAAATAAAGTAAAAAATAAAATTCCCAGATTAGTTTAACCAAGTATCTACAGTAGCATACTACATTCAAGATGAAACTGTGATAAAGGAAATCAGATATTAACACATTTATCTAAAAAATTCAATACTCTATCAAGTGTGCATTCAGCCTTGCCTAGAAAACCTGTATTTCTTTAGGTAGGATTATTATAAATAAACCAAGACACTACTAACATTGTCTTTACTGTAGAAAGCTTCAGTACACTCATGAAACCATCACACATAGAATGTAATTAACATCATCCTTAATAATACTATGATCCCCTAAGAGTACTATGCGTACCTCAACTGCTTGTTCCTATGACTAAATTAACTTATCAGCATCTGTACCTACCCAAGTTCTTTGAATAACTTACTCATAATAAAAGTAGCTTACTTTTGCTCCCCCCCCCAAAAGAAGTAAAATTGGCTTATGGTATTCCTAGATTTAACAAGGATATAAATTCTCAGCTATCCCAATAATCAGTAGGGACCCAGCCATATTTAAATGAAAGATGACACCCTCTTAAATCTTTGTTTCACTGAATTCGATATTTGGCATTTTCCTGAGACTATTGTTGAGTTGTTGCCATATAAATTTTAAACCTATTATACAAATTAGTCAAATGAATTTCAATAAATAATTTGACACCACATTATTCCTTAATCAGAAGTCCTACTCAAATATTCACTGATTCTGTTATATTCCTGAGTACCCTAAACTGAGATAGGCTAAAGATAAGAAACAGAAGATTTAATTGCATTTCTGTTTGAGGACTGGAATCAAATGAGACACACAATTTTTTTTATAAAAGGAAGTTTATTTGAGCTTACAATTGGCGGTTCCAGGGAATTAAAGTCCATTGTGGAGGGAGGCGTGGCGGCTGGATCTGGAGCAGTAAACCGAGGGTCACATCTTGCAAAGAGCACAGGAAGCAGAGAGAGGGCAGCTGTAGACCACGAGGCTTGTTAAAACTCACTAAGCCTGCCCCCAGTGACACACTTCCTCTAGCATGGCCACACCCTCCATGACCTCCAAAAACAGCACCTCCAACTGGAGACAAATGTCTGAATACCTAGAGCTAATGGGGGACACTCATCCAAACCACCACATTCCACTCCCTGGCCCCCATAGGTTCCTGACCATATAAAATGGAAAATGCATTTAGTCCAACCTTAAAAGTCCCCACAGTCTTTACCAGTGTCAATGCCATTCAAAAGTCCACAGTCCAAAGTCTTTTCTGAGACTCAGGCCAATCTCTTAAACTGTAAGCTCCTGTAAAATCAAAAGACAAATTACATACTCCCAATGTACAGTGGAACCGAATACATATTCCCATTCCAAAATGGAGGAATAGAGGCATAGTGAGGAAATACTGGACCAAAACAAGACCGAAATCCAGCAGGGCAAACACCAAGTCTTGTAGCTCCACATGCAAATTCTCGGACTTGACTTCCAAAGGGCTTAGATAGCTCAGCCCTTCCAGCTTTGCTTGCAACATACATCTCTTCCTTAGGCTGGTACCACTCCCTGTATGCAGCTCTCCTTGGCAAATATCTCACATGTCTGGTATCTCGAAAATCTTCTTGGGGTCTCCTCTGGGAAATAACTGTATGTTAATTCCAAAATATGTTTAAGTATTCACATTTTCCCTTTTAACTTTATATTTCTTTAAGATATAAATATGTACCTTCCACCTGTATACAGTAATTACAAATTCTGAAAATCAGTGGTAGGTCAATTCTAGAGGCTGTTAAGGGCTGAACAAGGGTGAGATGGGGGCAGGGGGAGGGGAATGTGCCTAAATTTGACTGAAAGATAATGAATGAAATACACAGTTCATCGATAAAAGTATTTTAAAAAAAGAAAGATAGAGCTTCTGCTTGAAACAGTCAACTTCTGCATCGAGAATTTGGAGAAAGAGTGAGAAAAAGATGAAAAACATATTTGGTAGAATGCATGAGCTCTGATGGGGTGGGGGAGTATGGAGGGAGACACAGTTCTAGATTTGATTTGTAATGTAAACTTGTACAAAAATAGATAAAAATAAATTAATTAATTAAAAAATAAAAATAAAAAGATATTCACATTATAGCAGCACAGTTGTTTTCAGATAAAAAGAAATAAAACAATAATGTTATTCTGCTTGCCTTTCAACTGGGAATTTGGTGACAGCATCCACAAATAAGTGTAAACATTTTTGGAAATCACATTTTTACCTTTAATTTTATATTACTGTAAACATTGCATACATACTCTCCCCCCATATACCACAATTACAAAATCTGAAATTAAGTGGCAGGTTAATTCTAGATCCCATTAAGGTATTCACATTTTAATTGCACAGTTGTTTGCATGTAAAAGAAATATATCTATATCTATATCTATATCTATATCTATATATATATCTATATATATATATATATATATAGAGACGAGAGAGCGGGATGAGGAGGAGAGAGAGAGAGAATGAGAGAGAGGATGATTTGCCTTACCACTAGATATTTGGTGCTAGCTACACAGATGAGGGATACTATCAACGTTTGTTTTTCTGAGACTCTGTTACTTCTGTTAGAATTGCCTTCCACGTTCCATCCATTTACCTGAAAATTTCAGGATGTCTTTTTTTTTTTACTTTGTGGATCTACAATACTTTTCCCGTAGTTAGTTTTAAGATTTGAATTTCAAAGTTTTTGACAAAAGGTTTCATATTTATCTGTATCCCCCCTTTCTATTTTAGGTTTTTTTTTTTTAATTATTTTTTATTGATGCTTTGTGCATTTCATACATTTTTCCAATTCTTTCCTTTTTCCTTCCCTCCCCCCCACCCCCACCCCTCCCAATCATGCATTGCCATAACTGTCCTGCACTGTTCTCTCAGTTTTCTTTTTTTTTTCATTTTTAGCTATAAGTGATAATCCATGAGTACAAGCATCCTTCATGCAAAACCTATCTGCAGGCTGTTGTGCCCAAACACCTACAGCCCCACCATCCAGTGGGGGGTGACAGGTTGTTTGTTCAATCAAGTTGATCAAATGAGTGTCCAGACTACATTGCTGTAGTTTCACCATTCACCCCAATCGCAGCCCTTACATTCTACCACGCCCCCTCTTCCGCAGGTTGTTCCCTAGGCTTAGAAAAGGGGCACAGGTGGATGAGAGGTAAAACAGTCCACTCTCTCTGGAGCTGTTGACTTGGACTCTGGTCAATTCTGGCTGTTTCCTTTCATGGGCTGACAGTTTGTCCAGGAATAACCTTTCGATCCTACTAATGAAGAACAAGCAATTAGATATATAGGTATTTAAGCAGCACTAATAGTTATGGTAGATTACTTTAGCATAGACACATGTTTGGATATGTTAATCCATGAATTACAATTTTCCCCCCTGTTAAATATGGGTCTCAAAAAGGCATTTGTAATACACGGATGTCATCTTTCTTTACTGCAACACAGAACTCCATGTTGTATATGTAACAAATTTCCTCTACCCACTCATTTGTTAAGGGGCATTTGGGTTGGTTCCCATTCTTTGCTATTATGATTTCTTTGATTTGTTCTTTATATTCCTTGATTTTTTTAGTATGTCTAACATTGTTCTCATAATATATGTGTCTTGGGATATTTCTAGGGAATTTTCATTGTGTTTCTGTGTAGCTTCTGTCTGATTTAGAAAGTCTTCTTTTACAGGACAAGGAGAATTTGGTGTGGATTCATTCTGTGCTTTTCCCACTTTGTTTTTTCATTGTGCTTTGGCATGTGTATTTATTTTACTCTTTGTAATATGAGGCGACTCTCAACTTTTCCTTTGTTGTTTTGGAGGATTGCTTTGCTTGTTTCCTTCTGCTGCTTTCTTTGCCTTCTCCTTGTTTTTAGATGGCTGGATGGTCTACATTGCAGATTTTCACTTTTGGTTATATATTGGCAGGTCTAGCTAACTCTTCCTTTCTGATCTGAAGGTTTTCTGGAAATTGGATAGGTAATAACTAGGTCTATTCACTACTGAGTGCCATGTGCAGTCTGTTCCTTTCTGGCCTGTTCCTCTTGGTTGAGTGCAAAACCTAGTGTGTTGGGACTAGAATTGTGGAAGGTTCCTGTCTCTTCTACTTCCTTTCACATTGGATTGAATACATCTACTCCCCAGGACACTTGCAATTCAGCACGAGCGGGGATGGGTAGGTGGGCGGAGTTAGGTTTGCTTCCTTGGCCTATGTACCAGTCTCCCCTCTTTGTCACTTCTGCTGTGCTGGCTGGAGACTTTTCCCATGCTGATCACACAGATTCAGGTGGGGTGTAGTTTTGCCTGGGTTGTTGAAATCTGGTCACTGAGAGCTGGCTTCCCTAAACACCACTGGTTGCCTCTGTCCAAAGGGTTCTCTACACTGCTTTCCATAGTGGTTGTATGAGTTTATATTCCCACCAGCAGTGATTGAGTGTTCTCTTTTCCCCACAACCTCTCCAGAATTTGGTGTCATTCATTTTCTTGATCTTAGCCAATCTTATTGGACTGAGATTATATCTTAGAGTGGTTTTAATTTGCATTTCTGAGTAGTTTACATATTCTGGATGTTAATGCTCTATCAGATGTATCACTGCTGAAAGTTTCCTCATGATCTGTGGGTATTCTTTTCACTTACTGATTGTTTCATTCACTGTACAGAAGCTTTTCAGTTTGATGAGGTCCCACTTGTCAACTGTTGACCTTATTTACCTTTTCTAGCTCTTCCCACTCTGCTCTACTCACTGGTACCCAAGGTGAGGGTTTATGGCAGACAGAGATGAACTGCCCTGTAATGGGGTTTCAGTTCCTGTACTACACAACACAAGCTAGCCAATGAAATCCATTGCTGGAGTGGATGATTTCACTGGAATTCATTCCTAAATGATTCATTTCATACCACAATGATTGTAGAATATTGTCAGTGCTCATAGTTATCCTGCAGAACTTGATGGTACAATGGGATTTCTGTAGAGAGTACTTGAGACTAAGATCATGTAGTCAAGCCAGTATTGGCCCAGAAGTACGTGGTTAAATTAGCAATGGCCATATTTACAGTGACTTTTTGACTGTAATATAATGTCTTCTTGGGGGTTTTTGAAATTTACAAGACCCATAGTGAACCAATCAGACAAAAATCCAGCATGAACCTGGGGAAATAGGCAGTAGGCCCATCCTTATCCCAGGAACTATTGGCACCTGATTACTGGTAGGGGAGAGAGAACTAATCTTCTCTTATAAATTGACTCTAGATAAATTGACTAGACTCCAGTGGATGAACTTGCATCCACTTGGGTGGATATATATGCAAAATCCTTTACTGGATAGGCTTTAAATTATACAGCAGAATCCATAGGGAAGGCAGTAGAGTAGTATGGATGGGTGCTGAGCTCTAAAGATTATTAAGTTTTATTATATGAAACACAAAGTGCAATAAAAAGCATGTATTGAGCTGGGCATGGTGGTGCACGCCTTTAATCCTAGCAATTGGGAGGCAGAGGCAGGCATATCTTTGTGAGTTCAAGGCCAGCCTGGTCTACAGAGTGAGTTCCAGGACAGCTGGGACTACAGGGAGACCCTGTTTCAAAAAGACCAAAAAAAAGCATGCATTGAAATGAATATGTGAAGCAATTGTGTGATTTTTAGCTCTATTATGTTTTTATCTTATGTGCATGAGTGTATTGCCAGGATGTGTCTAATACACCATTTCATGAAATGCCCAGTCAGCACTGAAGACAGCAAGGGATGGGAAATCAGCACTGGATGTTTGTTCCCCACCATGTCCATGCTGGCATTGGAACTCAGATCTCTTCAAGAACAGTCAGTGCTCTTATTTACTGAGTCATCTCTCTAGTCCCAATAAGAGTTTCAATTTATTCCTTATCTAGACAAAACAGAGTCTGGACAGAGATGAACCTTAACCCATCAGAACAAAGGGTCCAAAAGAGGAAAAACAGAGAGAAATGAAGGGATTAACACTCCTTAGCCACCAACCAAAATCATACAAAATAGCCTTGAGAGTGAGGTGCTGGTGAGGAAAGGCAGGCCGCCTTGACACTTGGTGGGCTCGATGGAAGTCCCAACTCAGACTCCAAACAGTCCCTGGCATCAGTGAAATGATGTTGAGGCAAGGAGGATCTGCCTTGTCCCTTGGGGGGCTCACCACCCACCCCTGGAAGTCCAAGCTTGGACTCCAGACAGCTGCATGAAGTCAGTGAGGTGCCATTGAGGCAAGGCAGACCTGCCTTGTCCCTTGGATTCTTGCCCCCAACCCATGGAAGTTCCAGCTCAGATTCTAGAGAGATGCCCAAAGTCAGTGAGGTGCTGGTGAGGCAAGGGCGACCTGCCTTGACCCTTGGGGGACTGACAACCCACTCCTGGATGTCACAGCTTGGACTCCAGACAGGTGCCCAGAGTCAGTGAGGTGCTGGTGAGTCAAGGAGGATCTGCCTTGACCCTTGGGGGCTTACTGGCATGCTGGCCAACGTAGCAACCTAACCCAGCCCTCCCCCCCATCCTGGTGGAGTTTTGGCACAGAGTTCTTAACAGGTGGATCATTGGTGATTATAGTCTGTGCAGCCAAAACTGAGGTGCCAGAATTCAAAGAAACAAATAAACAGACAAATCCATATGCCAAAGATACAAAGGAAAAAAAAAAAACATTGGGAAAAGCTCATAATAAATCCACACCAAACTATACAAACCTTACAGAAGATCCCTACAATGAGATCTCTGGGGAAAGAAGCCAAGACACCAACCTTAGAAGAACAACTGTAGACATATTCAAAGAAATTAGAGAACTATGGGAAGAGAATGAAAAACTCAAGAAGGACCTAGAGGGAGATAATGACAAACAGCAGAAAGAACTAACGGGACAGATTGAAAAACTCAAGAAGGACCGAGAGGGAGAAAGTGACAAACTCTGGAAGGAAACGGAAAAACTGAAAAGATCCCAGGCCAAAATGAAAAAAATAAAATAACCAACACATCAAGGAGCTTCAAGATGAGAATGACAGGCTCCAGAGGGAACTGGAAAATCTAAAGAAATCACAAGATGAAATGAAAAAAAGATATTGAACATTCATCCAACCACGAGGAAAATATGGGAAACAGCCTCAAAAGCAGAATGGAAGAAGCATAATAAAAGAATATTAGACTTGCAGGATATTACAGAACAACAAAAAGCTCAAGTAAAGATTATGAAAAATTAAAAGAAAAATACAAGAGTGGAACAACCAGGAAATGTGGGACACTATGAAAAGACCAAATCTCTGCATCATAGGGATAGAGGAAGGAGAAGAATCCCAAGAGAACACTATTGACCAGATATTCAACAGGATAATAGAAGAAAATTTCCCCCAAATGAAAAAAAGACAATCCCACACAAATACAAGAAGCACATAGAACACCAAGTAGACAGGACCAGAAAAGAAACTCCCCATGCCATATAATTGTTAAAACAATAGATGCTTAAAACAAAGACAAAATACTGAAAGCCAGAAGAGAAAAACAAGAACTTACATATAAAGGGAAAGCCATCAGGATGACAGCTGACTACTCAGTGCAAACTATGAAAGCTAGAAGAATGTGGACTAAAGTATTCCCTGTACTAAACAACTTTAGATGCCAACCCAGACTACTATACCCATCAAAAATGGCAATTATGTTGAAGGATAAAGAATCTTTCACAACATGAACAAGATGAAAGAATACATGTCTAAGAAACCAACACTTTAGAAAATCCTCGAAGCAATCGAAAGTACAGAGGAAAGAAGCAACTATCCCTAAGCAATTAAAGACAGAAAGCAACAAAATAATTACAGAGTAAATATAAACCTATACCAAGAATGCAAACAAAAAATAAGGAAAAAGGAAGCAATAGGCATCTCTCAATAATAACCTTAAATACTAATGTTCTATACTCCCCAATCAAAAGACATAGACTGGGAGAATGGATTAGGAAACTGATCCCTTCTATATGCTGTTTACAAAAAACCCATCTCACCCTCAAGGACAGACACCACCTTAGAGTGAAAGGATGGAAAAAATATTCCAAGCAAATGGCACCAAGAAACAAGCTGGAGTGTTTATTCTAATATCAGACAAATAGATCTCAAAGTAAAATTAATCAGAAGAGACAAAGAGGGCCATTACATCCTTGTCAAAGGAACAATAAACCATGAAGACTTCACAATCTTAAATGTCTATGCACCAAACTCTGGTGCATCTAACTTTATAAACACAACTCTGCATGATTTCAAGACACATATTAATCCTAACACATTAATAGTAGGAGGCTTCAACACCCCACTGAGCCCCTTGGATAGATCAACAGGACAAAAAGTGAAGAGAGGGACATAAGAAATAAACAATACAATACACCAAATGGATCTCATAGACATCTACAGTATATTCCACCCAAATACCAGAGACTATACTTTCTACACAGTACCTCATGGAATATTGTTCAAAATCAACCACATTCTGGGGCACAAAAGGAACCTCCACAAATACAAAAGGACAGAAATTATTCCATGCATTCTATCAGACCACAGTGCAATAAAGCTCAATACGAACATGAGAATAAGTCCAATTAGCTCTAAAAATACATGGAGACTAAACAACACAATCCTGAATAACGAATGGGTCAGGGCAGAAATAAAGAGTGAAATAAAAGTATCCATGGAAATAAGGAAAAAGACAATACAAGACAACAAAACATGTGGGATACTTTAAAAGCAGTCTTGAGAGAGAAATTTATAGTCCTAAGTGCCCACATCAAAAAAGAAAAAAAACCTAAAGTGGAATAAATAAATGATCTAACATTTCAGCTAAAAACACTTGAGAGACAACAACAAATTAGCCCTAAATACAACAGACAGGAAGAAATAACAAAAATCAGAGAAGAAATCAATGAAATGGAAACAAAGAAAACAATACCTAAAATCACCAAATCCAAAAGCTGGTTCTTTGAAAAATGAAATAGAGAAATGTTTAGCCCAGCTAACAAAAAAAAAAAAGAGAAACTCCAAATCAACATCATTCCTGATGAAAGAGGAACCATCACAACAGACAAAGAAAAGATCCAGACAATCATACAGGAATACTTCAAAGATCCATACTCCACTAAATTTGAAAACCTAAGAGAAATGGATGAATATCTGAAATCCTGAGAACCAACAAAGCTTAACCAAGAAGAGACTGACAGTTTAAACAGACCCATAATATTTGAGGAAGTTAAAGATGTAATTAAGAATTTCCCAACTAAATAAATCCCCAGTCCAGATGGTTTCAGGGCAGAATTCTATAAAACATTTAAAGAGTTCCTACAACCACTGTTTCTCAAACTGTTTAGAAGGATACAAACAGAGGGAATTCCACCAAACTCCTTCTATGAAGCCAGATTCACTTTTAAACCCAAACCAGGCAAAGATGCAAGTAAAAAAGAAAACTATAGAACCATCTCACTAATGAAAATAGATGCAAAAATTCTCAACACAATACTTGCAAATCACACACAGACCCACATCAAAAAGGTCACCCAACATGATCAAGTTGGATTCATACTAGAGATGCAGGGATGTTTCAACATACATAAATCAATAACTATCATAAAACACATAAAAGGACTGAAAGATTAAAATGACATGATCATCTCAATTGATGCAGAAAAAGCCTTTGAAAAGACCCAGCATCCCTTCATGTTTAAAATCCTAGAGGGAATAGGACTAAAAGGAACATTTCTCAACAGGATCAAAGCCATATATAGCAAATTCACTGCCAACGTCATTCTAAATGGAGAAAAATTGGAACCATTTCCCTTAAAGACGGGAACATGGCAACCCTGCCCTCTTCAACATAGTGCTTGAAAAACTTGCTAGGGCAATAAGACAAGAGAAGGAAATTAAAGGAGTACTAGTCAGAAAAGAAGAAGTTAATCTATTCCTTTTTGCAGATGATATGATTGTTTACCTAAGGGATGCTAAAAACTCCACCAGAAAACTTCTAGAAACGAATAAGAGATTTAGTAAAGTGTCGGGCTACCAAATTAACCTAGAAAAATCAGTAGCCTTTCTTTACATCAATAATAAACAAGTGGAGAAGGAATATAAGAAGACCCTCCCACTCACAATAGCCTCAAAAACAATCAGATACCTGGGAACAAACCTAACTGAAGATACCAAAGACCTCTACAACTAAAAAATTTTAAACCCTTGAAGGAGATTGAATATGACATAAAAAATGGAAAGACCTCCCATGCTCATGGATTGGGAAAGTTAATATAGTAAAAATGTCCATTTTACCTAATTTGATATACAGATTCAATGCATTCCAAATCAAAATCCCTACGAGCTTCTTGACAGACTTGGAAAAATAATCCTTAAATTCATATGGAAAAACAAAAGACCCCGAATAGCTAAAGCAACCCTGAGTGAAAAATGCAATACAGGGGGCTTTGCCCTACCAGACTTCAAATTATATTACAGGGCCATAGTCATAAAGACATCCTGGTACTGGCACAAAAACAGACCCTTTGATCAATGGAACAAAATTGAAAATCCAAACTTGAGCTCATGCAATTTCAGCCACCTCATATTTGACAAAGAGGCCAAAACTCCTCAATGGAGGAAGGATAGCATTTTCAGCAAATAGTGCTTTCAAAATTGGATCTTCATTTTTAGAAGAACAAAATTACACCCATAACTCTCACCCTGTGCAAAAATCATGTCCAAGTGGATCAAAAATCTCAACGTGAAGTTTGAAACCCTGAAGGTGATAGAAGAAAACGTTGGCAACAACCTACAAGACATAGGCATAAGAAAAGACTTTCTACATCAGACAGAAGCTGCATGGAAAGTAAGGTCAACTGTGGATGAATGGGACCTCATAAAATTCAAAAACTTGTAGTTGGGTGTGGTGGTGCACGCCTTTAATCCTAGCACTAGGGAGGCAGAGGCAGGTGGATCTCTGTGAGTTCAAGCCCAGCCTGGTCTACAGAGTGAGTTCCAGGATATCTGGGGCTACAGGGAGACTCTATACCAAAAAAAAAAAAAAACCTCAAAATCTTGTGTACAGCAAAAGAAACAATCAAGGAGTTAAGAGAAAACCCACAGAGTGGAAGGAAATCTTTACCAGTGTTATATCTGACAGAGCATTGACATCAAGAATATACAAACTACTTAAAAAACAAAGAAGCAAGAACACAAATGACCTACTGAAAAGACACAGTCAAGAACTGAACAGTGACTTCACCAGTGAGGAATTAAAGATGGCTGAGAAACATCTTAAAAAGTGTTCAACATCATTAATAATTAAGGAAATGCAAATGAAAATCACTCTCAGATATCATCTCACTCCAATACAGCTAGCTAAGATCAAGAAAACAAAAGACAACAGATGCTGGAGAGGTTGTGGGGAAAGGGTAACACTAATCCACTGCTGGTGGGAATATAAACTTGTACAACCACTATGGAAAGCAGTGTGGAGAACCCTTAAAAGACTCAAAATGAGACCACCACCTGACCCACTCATACCACTCCTGGGTATGTACCCCAAAGACTCATCCTACCACAAAGATATATGAACATCCATGTTTATTGCAGCTCTCTTCAGAACAGTGAAGTGCTGGAACCAACCCAAATGCCCCTCAAAAGATGAGTGTATGACAAAAAATTTGGTACATCTACACAATGGAGTACTATTCAGCAGTAAAGAAAGATGACATTATGAACTTTGACAGTAAATGGATGGAGCTCAAGGCCATTATGCTGAGTGAGGTAACACAGTCCCAGAAAGACAAATGGAGAATCGTTTTCCTCATTTATGGATGCTAACACCAAATCCCCCAGATAAAGGCAAGCTGAATAATATTATTGTTATATTTCTGTTTATCTGAAAGCAACTATGTTAAAATATGAATCTCTTAACAGGCTCTAGGATGGACCCACCACTTACTTTTAGACTCTGTAATTACTGTATATGGGTGGAAAGTTTGTACCCATATTTTAGAATAACATAAGATTAATGGAGTAAAATGTGAATTCATAAGCATAAAAAAATACTGAGAGAAAGAGGCAGGACAGTTATGGCAGAATGCATGACCTGCGGTGGTGTTGGGTCGGGCAGGGAGAAGGGAAACAGGAATATGCCTGAACTGAATTGAAAAATTATGTCTGAAATACACAAAACATTAAAAAAAAATAGCGTTGAAACCATGTATGGTGGAGGATGCTTCCAGTGCTCTTGGTCTTAGGGGAGGCTCTGCAGGACACGTGAGAGCTTTGGATGTGTTGAACCTGCTGCTTGTATGTGTACAGGATGAGAATCAGAGCTGCTGGGTCAGATGATGAGCACAGAAAACAAAACCTCAGGGAACATGATTAATGCTGCACAGAGTGAATCTATGACTGCTTCAAGACCTTCAGTGGTGTGAAATTCCAAATCTCTTCTGCTCATGTTTTTGCTGTTCGTTTCAGTATACTCATGTAGAGGGAAATCAAAATGTATCATCATGTATGTGGTCCAGCAAATGGAAATAAAGTTTCCAACATAATTTGGATTTGGGGCTTTAATTTTTTTTGAACTAAGTCCCTGGGGGTGATGCTGATGGCCTGGAAGAATCAATTGGTGTGAAGCTATGCACTTAAACAAAATATATTAATACAGGAGCTCTGACATCAACAATGGATTATTCTACCAAGGAGATGTTGGCCAGGGGATCCAAGCCCCCATTAAAGGTAAAGGCTCCTTGCCTCCAAACTGGGATATCTGCAGGAAGAGAGGCAATATGGCCCTGCTGTTGAAGACCTGATATAAACATGGGAAAGATATATGGAGCTGCAATATACAGGAGGTCTCTGGAATGCCAAGAGTGTTCCAAAGGCAACTAACCAATAAGCAAATATAGGTCTCCTTGAGTCAACAAGACTCCTCGTCAGCCCCAGCTACACCTCATCTGCCTGGAAAATACTGTGCAGCAGTGGCAGCCATATGTCTGTATATCCCAAATCTAATTGGCTACTAACTGCTCTCCTTGGAGGAATAACTCAGGCTGATGCCATAAAGCTTACATCCTCTAATGGTTAGGAGATGTTATAAAAACCACACGAAGACCCTGTCATACTTAACAGAGGAAAATGTAATTCATGGATTAACATACCATCCAAACATCTGCGTCTATACCAAGTAACCTACATAACAATTAGATATGTTTTAATACTATATATCCAATTGCGAGTGTTCATTAGTAGGATCGAAAGGCTATATATTATGCTTGTTTAAATACCTATATATCTAATTGCATGTGCTTCATTAGTAGGATCAAAAGGTTATTCCCCGGCAAGCTGGCAGCTCATGGGAGAAAACACCCAGAATTGACTAGAGACCAAGACAACAGCTCCAGAGAAAGTAGACTGTTTTGCTTCTCATCCACCTGTGCCCCTTTTCTAAGCCTAGGGAACGATCTGTGGAAGAGGGGGCACGGTAGAATGTAAGGGCTGCGATTGGGGTGAATGGTGAAACTACAACAATATAGACTGGACACTCATTTGATCAACTTGATTGAACATACAAGCCCCCCCTGCTGGATGGTGGTACCCATGAGCTGTGTGTGGGCACACACTGGGGGGCACAACTGCTTGCAAATTGGTTTTACATGAAGGATGCTTGTACTCACAAATTATCACTTATTGTTAAAAAGTGAAAACAAAACAAAACAAAAAAGCAGAGAAAGATGCAGAAAAGTTATGGCAGAATGCATGATCTGCGATGGGTAGGGGTGTGGTGGGGGGAAGGGAAGGTGACAAATGCCTGAACTGAATTTGAAAATGATGTATGAAATACACAAAGCATCAATAAAAAGAAACAAAATAACAACAACAACAACAAAAACAGTAATGATGGTACTGAAAAAGCATTTTGCTTCCTCTCTTTGGAAATGATTACAGATCTGGTTTATTGGAGTTTAAGCACTCTCACAGACACTTCATTACCTTGTACATTCTCACACACAGTCCTCCTCAGCTCATGATGGTCTAATAGTAGCCATCCCGGACTGGAGTTATGAGAGGACAAATTTAGTATCTCTCCCCTTAAGTAGAGAATTAGCCTAGATCTTCTAAGTTCCATTCCTCATTTTGTGTCCACATCACAGTCCCTCAGTAGATAGAATTACCCAGCTCGGTGTTTCTCAGGGTCGAATTCATCAGAATGAAATGGAAGACACTCACCTGGGTCCTGTTCAGTCCAGGACAATGTACTATCTGAACACATTTTGGCTTCATAATGAGCAGTACTGTCAAAGAGGGAGGCAGGTTTTGTTCTTAGATAAAAGTGTGCCACTCTGTGATCTCACCTCCCTTCAGAATTGCAATTTTCATTTCGCCTGCACTGGCAAAGATGGAAGTAGCATTGAAACTCAATAACTTTTCTGAAACTTTTTCCAGTTGTTAATTACATAAACAAATTCAAGGTTCCATGTGAGTGCCTACAAGAAACAAACTTTTTTGAAAATGCTTTTAAGCTAAGCATTTATGATCACTGAAGGCAGACAGTGTCTCCTGTCAAATATGTCAGAAACTTTAAGGTGTGATTTGTGAGAGATTAACACAGAAGCTTATGTGTCTCATTTGATTCCATCTTCAAACAGAAATAAAATTAGGTCTTAAGTTACTGATCCTTAACTCAGCTCCCTGCAGAGTACTCCACAGTATTACAGAATCAGAGAAGATTTGAGAAGAATATTTCATGAAGGATCAATGTAAAGTCAAACATATTGGAAAATATTGTGGTACTTTGTATAATGGGATGAGAATGTGTATGATAGCAAGATACAATTCTAAGAGTCCAAAGTAGAGAATGCAGTGAAACAAATATTTAACAGTCACTAATTTGAACATGGTTGCAGCCATCCCTTACTAGTGGGAGAGCTGACAAATACTATCCATGTTTTTAAATTTAGGAATTACATAAGCCAGTGTCACCTTCTTTTAAAAATTCTTTTTTACTATTTTACTATTTTTTTAATGTGTCTGAGTGTACTGTCTGCATGTAGGTTGGTGCACCCATCTCATGCAATGCTGCGGAGGTCAGAAGAGGGTGTAGGATTCCCCTGGAACTGGAGATAAAGATGGCTCTTAGCTGCCATGTGGGTGCTGGGAATCAAACCTGGGTCCTCTGCAAGAGCAGTTGGTGCTCTTAACCACTGAGGCATCTCTCTAGCCCCAGCCAGTGTCACCTTCTTTTTTTTTAATTTAATTTTATTTATTTATGTGTATGAATGTACTGTTTATGTGTAGGTCTGTGCACCCGTGTCGTGCAATGTCGCGGAGGTCAGAAGAGGGTCTCGGATTCCCCTGGAACTGGAGTTCTCCTGGAATTGGAGTTACAGACGGTTCTCAGCCGCCATGTGGGTGCTGGGGATCGAACCCGGGTCCTCTGCAAGAGCGATCGGCACTCTTAACCGCTAGGCCATCTCTCCAGCCCCCAGTGTCACCTTCTTAAGGCAAGTACATTGAATAGACAACAGAAGTAGGTATGCTTTTGAGACTATGAAGAGCTCTCATTTTGGATTCTCAAAGATGAACCAGGTAAATGAACGATCAAGATAAATTCTTTACTGCATAATTTATCATATGCCCACTATGCTTTCTCATGTGAGCTTTTTATAGAAATAAGAATTTAGATAATGTGTTATTTGAAAGAGAAATGTCTCCCATAAGCTCCAGGTATTTCAATGCTTTATTAGTTAGTTGCACTGCTTGAGAAGGTCATGAACCATTAGGAAGTGCAGCCTAGTTGGAGGAAGTGTTTCACTAGAGGCATATGAAGTTGTGAGAGATCATGCTTCTGCTCCATCTACCACTGCCACCATGCCTCCCCTTCAAGGACCACAAAGAGCAAACACACTCCAGATGTACAAATCCCATTGAGAAATAAAACAACACACAAGAAACAAAACCTATCCAAAAACACAAACCCCATAGTTATGCCCCATTATATGAATGATCATTAAGAATTTCCAGATAAATGGATGGAACTAGAGAGTTTTATTCTAAGTGATATAACACAAAAGCAGAAAAATCAAGTGTTGTATCTTCTCCCTCATTTTTGTATTGTAGCACCAGTCCCCTTACCTGAGTATATATCATATCTGGAAACTGTTTGGGGTCATTTTCATTTCTTTTTAAAAAAATTTTTCAGGGTCATTTTCAGTAGGGTCTAGAACTATGGGACTTGTATATTTTGGATAGGAACTGCTTTGTTTATTTGTGTATTTTTTTTATTTCTGCATTGGGATTTCTGCATCTGGGATTTATTTTTATGAGTCCATCTTAGGAGGCCAGGCATGGTGGTGTGGTGGATGGAGCAGAAACATGAAAACTCCCATGTTCACACTCAGAAAACACAAAAAGGAAATTAAAAGTGTGATCAGGCTGTGAGCTCTCATAGTTCTGCCTCTAGTGACATGATTCCTCCATCTAGGCTGCACCTCTTAATGGTTCATGACCCTTCCCAAACAGGCCAAGTAACTGATCAAGTGTTCAAATGCTTGGAGCTTATGGGAGACATTTCTTATCCAAACACCATATTATCTAAATTCATATTTGCCAAGAAAAATCACATGGAAAAGCATAGTGGGCATATGCCAAAATACAACAAAGAATTTTTCTTCTTCATTCCTTTACCTGTTTCTTCTTTAGGAAATAAAAAATGAGAGCTCTTTATATTACAAAGAATGTAGACAAGTGTGTTATCTATTCAATGCATTTTTCTTTTTTTAGCTGTTAATTTTTTTTTCTTTTTTTATTATATTTTTTCCTTTTTAAAATTTATTTACATTTTTCTTAAGAAGGTAACATTGGCTTATGTGTTTCCTAATTTTAAGAAGAGGGACGGGGCTACAAGAGAGATGGAGAAAGATGAAAAGATAAAAACCAGTTTGTTTAAATCTGTATCTGATCTTACTTTCAACTTGTTGTCAAAGGCAAATGGGATCCTGTCCTTCCCACTCAAACACTCTAGGCCCCCCTTGCTCTGATGAATTTGGGAGTTCTTAATATAGCCCACAAGATTCCCTTCCTCACGCTCTCCACAATCTCTTCAAGCTCATATATATATGTGTGTGTGTGTTGTGTGTGTGTGTGTTTGTGTGTGTGTGTGTGTGTGTGTGTGTGTGTTTATCCTTGCTTCCATTTCTCTAATCCCCCAGGCTTCTTTCTTCTCAGATCTTAAACTTTCACCTACTCTCTGCGGTCAGAAGAATCTTCCCCTACTGTCCTCATCTAGCTAAATTCAGATGACTGTTTCAAGTCATAAATTAAACGTTTCTTTTTTATGGAAGTTTTAAAAGTATTTTTATTGAAGTTTTGTGCATTTCATACAACATTTCTCAGTCCAATTTAGACTCATACACCGTTCTCCGCCCTTCACCCCACCAAAGCTCCTGCATTCTGCCGTACATGTTTGTGTCTTTTTCTCAGTCTTAAAAAGACTTAAAAAAGTTTTTCTTTGCAGAGGTTTAATGTTTTGGGCAGATGTTTACAGGTTTAGCCAGTTCTTTGACCCAGTACTTTGGTTGTTGTTGTTCCTTTCAATTTGTATTGCTCTAAAAGAAAACTATTATTACTATTATATATTATATATATATATATATATATCACTTATACCAAAATCATGACTTCTAAAATAATCAATAATTCAATTTAAAAATGGGTTAAGGAATGCACATTTTCCCTTTAATTTTATATTTCAATAAAATATGCATATATACTGTCCACCCATACACAAAAATTACAAAGTCTGATAACAAGTGGTAGTTTAATTGTAGAGCCCACTAGGTGATTCACATTTTAACCATACAGTTGCTTTCAGATAAAATACATATAACATTAATGTTGCTCAGTTCGCTTTGCAACTAGGGATTTGGTGCTAGCATCCCCAAATGAGGGATAACATTTGTCGTTTATTTTTCTGGGACTGTGTTACTTCACTTAGCATAATTTCTTCTCATTCCATCCATTTACCTGCAACGTTCCTAATGTCCTCTTTCTTTACCATCGCATAGAACTCCATTGTGTAGATGTTCTGTACTCCAGGACAGAATATTCTGCCTTGCAGCTCTGCTCACACAAGGGACATGAACACCAAAAAGAGCTCATTTTACACACCTGTTCTCTGGATAGCCAAGTGAGTGCTCTGCTGACCCTAGAATTCCTTTTATTGTGGATTAAGCATTTTGGGAGAAGCTTCCACCTGTCACATGTTATTGTCAAGATTGTTCTATTTGCTTTTAAACTTTTCAGGTGCTGTTGTTAAGTGATTTTAAACCATCTCTGAGATTCTCTCCTCACTTCTTTGATGGAAGCACATTTTGTAAACTAGTTTTTCCCAAGTTTTGACTCACTTGCTTTTCATATATATGCATTATATGACATTATATATTGACAGTATACAAAGAAAAGGACAATCCGGTCAGCCATCATGAACTATCCACAGCAGTATCTATCTATCTATCTATCTATCTATCTATCTATCTATCTATCTATCTATCTATCTAACTATCTATCTATCTATCATCTACCTATCTATGTATTTATCTATCTATCATCTATCATCTATCATCTCTCTCTCTCTCTCTCTCTCTCTCTCTCTCTCTCTCTCATCCTTGACTTTTAATAAAGAAGCTTTTACTAAGACAATGCTATCTAAAGAAATCCCTTATGGTAAACCAGAGGCTTGGCAGTCTGAACCTCTCTAGAGAACTCTGCACATGCCAGTTCCTGGTCCACTGTCTCTGCAGCAGTTCACAGAGGTCAGGAGTGGAGAATTGGGCTCTCCATAGATGTACCACATTTTCTCTTTATGGAACATATAAAAAATTTATGTTGTAATTAAATAAATGCATTTACTTCTTTAAAAAAGAGAGACAGTATTTTTCAGCTGTCCCACTAGTAAAGGATGCCTATAACCATGCTAAAATGAGTCAAATTGTTCTATTAAATCTTTGTTTTACCCCTTCCCCTAATTTGCACTTTTCCTAGCATATCACATATATTTTCATATTATTATACAAGTTCACAGAATTGTTTCCAAAATGTATTTGACAGTACATTAATCGTTCATGAGAAATCCTTCTTTGTTTTTCTGAACATTTGTACAACTCATGCAATTGTTTCCAATCAAACCCAGTACCCCCATGTATCAACCCCCCATCAGAACTCATGGATTACAATGACTAAACTAAGTCCTATCCAGTCAAGCTCCCAAACTCAGGTGTCCTTCTGCTCAAATAGATCCTCTGGAGTCTAGTCAGCATATGTAGTAATCCTAGGTAAGTCATACTCTTCTTCACCCAACAGTACTCAGTCTCTTGTACTTCTCAGTCCAAGGTCACTACTCCACCCATTTCTCCTGCTCTGCTTTGAGATATTGTCTCAACTGGCATGGGTCCCATGTCTGATGCCTACATTACCACAGGTTTAAATGTGAAAGCTTACATTCAACTATAAGTCATTGCTTCTCTACATTCATGCACCAGCCCTCTTATAATCTTTCCACCTCCTTGTCCACAAGGATGCCTGAGCCTTGTGTAGGTGAGGTTTAATATAGGGGGCCCATCTAGGGACAAACTCTGGGGGATCCCATTCTTTGGATGTTGATTGGTTGTGGCCTTCTGTTTGCATCACATTCTATTGGGTACAGAAGCATTGAGGTGAGAATCGAAGGGTGCACTCATTCTATTGGGTACAGAAGCATTACTGGTGAGAATCGAGGGGTGCACTCATTTTCTCTCTGCTCCTC
This sequence comes from Rhizomys pruinosus, assembly GCA_009823505.1. Taxonomy (NCBI): domain Eukaryota; kingdom Metazoa; phylum Chordata; class Mammalia; order Rodentia; family Spalacidae; genus Rhizomys; species Rhizomys pruinosus. The sequence continues at coordinate 1,878,150 of VZQC01007170.1, read as the reverse complement.
ATTCTGGGTGTAGAGTTTCAATTTTAGTTGTGTCTCCTAGGAAAGGGGATTTTTCATATGTATATGTTCTGTGTCTCACCAGTTGTTGGAATCTACAGTGGACTCCATATTTTCCATAGACTAGCTTTTTTGATGAATGGCATAGGATGTACTTGTCTGTAAATATAAAATTATGTAGTATATGGTAAGAAATTTCATTTGTCCAGATACAGTCCTGATAAGATTTTTGCTAGGCTCTCTGTTCTCTCTACCCCTGTGCATTTGGCTGAGTTTATAGGGGCTCTCACAAGTTTCACTCCCATTGAGGGTGTTCAGATACCTGTTGAGCATCCCTCAGAGAATAGAACTTCTACTGCACCAACAGAGACAGTTTGCTGAGCAGCTCATCATGGTTGTTAGAGTTCGATGCTGGTTTATACCACTGACTGATTTTCTCTCATGGAAGAGTGCACATTGTCTAGCATTATGAACACTTAACTTCAGATAGAAAAGTTGTAGGTCAGTTCCTGCTTTGTCTAAGTCCTATCCCTGAAGCATGTCCTGTTCAGAACAGTAGGGTCTTCTTTTCTATTTCTGGAACATAATAGTTTGGTGATAGCCTGCTTTGTTTTGGGAATCATTTGGATCTCTCTCACCAGTCATTCAAAGGTAGGTATACATTTTCTTGCCCTGTGTTTCCTAACACACAGGTACCAGGTTATGCATTCCATGCACTAATGTTCAGACAGTGTATATGAATATCTCATGGGGGTCTCAAGACCTAATTTAATCTATTTTTGAAAAATATGCTCAACTAAGACAAAGCTACTTGTTATGAATCACCCACAAATCACAACCCAAAGTTTCCAACACTTTAATCAGGAGACACTGTCTACCTGGCAGAGATCATTAAAACTTAAGAGCATTTTGGAAACATTCTGTGTCTTGAGAACACTCACATGGGGCCTTAACTGGCCTGTGCAATTAACACAATTAGCTGGAAAAGTTTCAGAAACGTTCTTGAGTCTCTAGGCCAGAGCTGTCATTGCCAGTGCAGGTGAAATGGAAATTGTAGCTCTGAAGGGAGGTGAGGTCACACAGACCTTTATCTAAGAATAGAACTGCCTCCCACTGCCACAGTGCTGGTTACTATGAACTCAGGTTCTGTTCACTGAGTGCACAGTCCTTCAGAGAAAAAGAGCCAGGTGAGTGTCTTATTTTTGAGTCTGAGATGTAGACCTTGAAAACCAGATATCTGTGTACCTATGTATGGTAAGGGGAATGTGGCATGGAAGCTGAACCATGAAAGGGACACGGGGGGGGGCAAGATAATGCCACAGATAAGAGGCAAGCTGTGAAATTTGCCCTAAACTAACTTCAGTCCATGTTGAGTACTAGGAGACTATGATGAACTGTTTACTGAGTATGAGTATGTTTGAGGAAATCTAGGGTAGTAAAATGTCTGTGAGGGTGCTTAAAGACTCTAGTAATAAACGAGTTCTATGTTCACATCCAATGACATGAAAGAAACACTGGTTTGTCAATATTATTATTATTAGTTAGTATTAATAGTATTGATGGTTTCATCTTGATTTTGTGATTATTACAAACATTGTAATGACATATGACATTCACCTGATCCTTGGATGAAATCGTTGTGCATGTCTGTTACTGGATTAAGAGTATGTTTGTATAAAACTCTAAGTTTACTATCCAGTTATGGAGACAGTGAGTCCACAGCAGGTGGTCACTGGGATGATGACTGTACTTACGATTTTCCTCTCTTGAGCTTGGGACCATATCTTTGAAAAGAATGTATGATATGAATATTGCACCATGACTGTCAGGAGCAAATGTGTTCTCTTCTCTTCTCCTGCACTTATAAGATTCTAATGCTCAGCTAAACCTGGAGACATGGCGACTCCTGTTGCTGCTGGTGTGCATTGGCACCAATGTTTTCTTCTTTATTTTCCTTTGTACATTGCATGAGTTTGCATATTCTTCAGCATCTTGCATAACTTACATATGTGTTCTATGTTGAATGCACCTGGTTTTAATGTAGCATATTAATGTCATTGATATAACAATTAGAAGAGACAGGGATGGACATAAGGCTCCAGGTGTGGGCACTTGCTGCTCTTGCAGTGGACCCACATTCACTTCCCTGCACCCACTTCCCTGCACACCAGCCTCAGTTACTGTAATTCTAAGATATCTGACGCTTTCTTCTGGTATGATTTTTCAACAGGCATGCATACAGTCATAAATATGCTTACAGGCAAACTGCTCATTCACATAAATATAAATAGATTTTAAAACTTGTCGTATAGAGATATTTTAATACTGATACTTCTTAGTAAGCTAATTTTTCTCTTTCTAATTTAACACATATCAGGACTCACTGCAGTTTATACAGAAACATTAAGGGTTTAATAATTTACTTCATAGAAAGAAGCAGCATTTTCTCCCTGTAATGATGCAGATGAAGAATCCAGAAGTCTACATAATTCTTAGGTACCTTTTACACTTTTGAAATTCAAGTTGGAACTGAATCAGATTTCTGTACAATCTGAAATATTTGTTTAGTCCTCTGATTTACTTAAAATTGAAGTATTTTTAATGATAAATCTTCAGAAACAAAAGAATATTTCTTCCAGAAACAATCATGCAATAAATAAACAGTGAAGTAAATAAAGTGATAGTGTATTTGCCAGCTAGAACATGTTCCAGCCAGTCTGGCTTACATTCTGCCCCAATCAGCTTTTGGATTTGAATAGTCACTTACAATTTGTATTACATTGTTCTATTCTAGACAATGAAAATAATGCCACTTTCGGCATCAGAGGGTTGCAAAAATCAAAGAAAGTATAAAATTATCATTATAACTGATTCATGAATCATCAGCTAATTTTTCCATTCATACGATAGGCTCCTATAGGATCCTTAGCAAAATACAACTGTAAGTCAATTTCTCAGTGAGACTATTTGATTTCAGTCATGTGATAAAGTGGCACCCACCCATGGGCTTTCCTATTTGGAGACCTGTGTCTATCAGGCAAGTGCCCATGATTAGAAGCGGGCAGGGTGACCTCCAGGTGTCTGGACATGGGAATAACCTGTGTGCATCAGACTGTACAGGAAATGTTGCTCATTGTTTTTCTTTAACATCTAATGTTATTTCACTACACTGAAACACATTAGAGACTAATACTCTGTTCTCAAAAATGTGCATGCATATTTTGGCCATCAAATACTCGTAACACAATACAATGTGTTGGAATTTTGCCTGTTTTTCTTTTATGTGCAATGAACGATTACAAACCATCAGATATTGCTAATATGGGTCTTCATATCCTTAGTCAGATATGCATGCATGCAGACATTATTTTGAGACAGGGTCTCTCTTTAGTCCCAGCTGGACTTGAGCTCACTATGTAGACCAGGCTTGCCTCAATTTCACAGAGATCTGCATGCTTCTGCCTCCCAAGTGCTGGCATTAAAGGTGTGAGCCACCATGCTTGGCCTAACATGGTTCTTAGCTGCCATGTGGGTGCTGGGAATCGGATCACGGTCCTCTGCAAGAACAGTCAGTGCTGTACCAGCTGAGCCATCTCTCCAGTCCCCACTATGCAGATTTTTTATGGTAGTTGGAGTGAGCTTCCTCAAAGTTTGAGCATCTTGAGCATATAATTTTCTTTTTATTCCTATGGACCATAGATACTGATGATTGAACTTTTTGTGAAACATGGACATATAATTTTTCAAAATTTTTTAAAATTTATTTTCATATGTATATGAATGTACTGTCTGCATATAGGTTTGTGCACTCATGTCCTGTAATGCCCTGGAGGTCAGAAGAGGGTATTGGATTCCCCTGGAACTGGAGTTAAAGATTGTTTCCAGCCGCCATGTGGGTGCTGGGGATCAAACTCATGTCCTCTGCAAGAGCCATCGCTCCACTTAACAACTAGGCCATCTCATCTCTCCAGCCCCTGGACATATCCTTTTTTATGGTGAAATGTTCATTATTTGTCTTATGATTTAGATTACAAATCCATTCACAAGAGTTTTCTTATAGTATTAGTGATGACTGCATTTGTCCTTTTTTTCTTGTGCAACGAACAAATATCTGATTGTCCTGTCAATGTGGGTCTAGGCTTTAACTGCATTTTGTCTCCATCTTAATGCTTCTCCCAGGCAACATCATTTCACCATTTATGATGCTTTTTCCATGTCAAGTAATCAGAGGTCAGCCTTCAACAGGGACATCTTGATGCCTTGGAATGTATCACTGAAAGCAGTTGGTTTAAAAATTCTACATTCTTAATACAGGGTAAAACCATTTGTGTAAGGATGACATCATGCTGCAGATCTGAAATGATTTTCTTTCTTCCACCCATTAGGAAGATTGCAGCACTGCAGGTGTGCATTGTACTGGTGATGAGAAATATTCTATCCACTTGTTAGGGATGAGAGGAAAGCTGGTGCTACAATGTGAAGAGAATGCAGTTCATGTCAAAATGGAGCAGAGAGATTTGACTATGGCAATCATGTTCTTATCACTGCTTGTAATTGGAATTCTGGGAAATTTCTCTCTCCTTTCCCACTACTTAGAAATTTCCAAATGTAAATTCACACAGAGGGACAGAGATTTAATTCTCACACACTTGACCATAGCCAACATCTTGACCATTCTCTTTAAAGGAGTGCCCCAGACAGTGGCAGCTTTTGGATTTAAGCAGTTCTTAAATGATTTGATATGCAACCTTTTTTTGTACATTGAAAGAGTAGGCAGAAGTGTGTCCATTGGTACCACCTGCCTTTTGAGTGTCTTCCAGGCCATCACCATCAGCTCCACAGACTTAGGTTGGAAGAAATTTCAAACCAAAAATCCAAAGTATGTTGGATACTCCATTTTCCTCTGCTGGTTGATATACATGGTAGTAAATTTTGTTTTCCCTCTATGTAATTATACTGTAATGAATAATAAAAACCTAAGCAGAAAAAGAGATTTGGAATTCTGCACCATTGAAGGCCGTAATTCAGTCACAGATTCATTGTATGCAGCATTACTAGTATTCCCTGAGGTTCTGTTGTCTGGGCTCATCATCTGGTCCAGTAGCTCCATGATTTTTATCCTGTACAGACACAAGCAGCAGGTTCAACACATCCGAAGCTCTCATATGTCCTGCAGAGCATCCCCTGAGACCAAGGCCACCCACAGAGTCCTGGCCCTGGTGTCCACATTTCTGGCTTTTCATACCATATCCTCCATCATACGTGGTTTCAACGCTGTTTTGTATAATCCTGGTTGGTGGCTGCTGAACCTCAGTCGCCTCACTTCTCTCTGTTTTCCAACTTTTGGACCCTTTGTTCTGATGCGTCAGGATTCCTCTCTGTCTAGACTCTGTTTTTTCTAGATAAGGAAGAAAATTAATCTCTTATTGGGACTAGGCAGATGGCTCAGTGGTTAAGAGAACTGACTGCTCTTGCAGAGATTCTGGGATCCACTGCCCGCATGGCCGTGGTGAGCAGCAAATATCCAGGAATTATTTTCCATGGAGCTCATGGATCTTACACTGTGTTCAGTGCTCCCTAGGCATTTCATGAAATGGTGGAGTTAGACACCTCCTGGCAATACATTCATGCATATAAGATGAAAAAATAATAAAGAAAAAATCACCCAATTGCTTCACATATATATTAATTTCAGTGCATGCTTTTTATTGAAATTTTTTTTGCATTTTATACAATAAAACAATCATCTTTTGACCTCATCACACATCCATACTTCCCCATGGATTCTGTCATATAATTTAAGGACTATCCAGTAAAGATTTGAACATAGATATCACTGGGTGTAAGTTCATCCACTGGAGTCTAGTCAATGTATCTAGAGTCAATCTATAAGAGCGCATTAGTTCTCTCTCCTACCAGTAATTAGGTGCCAATAGTTCCTGGGATAAGGTTGGGCCTACTATCCATTTTCCTGTTTTCATGTTGGTTTTTTTCTGATTGATTCACTATGGGTCTTGGTCCTGCTGCCACGATTGATGCACATTCCTATGAGCAAGTTTCCTGAGGCCTCAAACATGGTGTTTCCTTATGTTCATACACCAATCACTGCTATTACAATCTTCCTGCCCCCATTTTCCTGAATAGTCCCTTAGCCATAAGTGAATGAGTTGTAATATAAGAATCTTATCCAGGGACATGCACTCTGGTCTCTCTTATTTTCTACACTTTGTCCATTTATGGCCATCTGTGCACCTGACAAGCTACTGCATGAGGAAACTTTACTGGTAAGAGTAGATGAATGCATTTGTTTTCTCTCTCTGCATTGTCTTGTTATGTTTCAGCAGCCTTACGTGTAATGGTTGTTTCATCACATCATCTTCCAAAAATCAATATGTCAATTCACAGCAGAAATATTTTTTCTTGGATAGAACAACGCTGAAGTATTTTGGAGCTTTTCTCCATGATCGAATGTGCAACATACTAAACAGATCACATCAGACCAGTCCTATTTCATTCTATGATTTAAAGCAGTCATATCCTTATTTTTAAATCAGCAGATCAAAGAAGTAGCATGAAAAAAAGGTCTGAACACATCTTCTCCATCTTGGCTCTGTAGGAAGCTGTCATGGTAGTTGCATGCTTCTAAAATTTCAAAGGAACCAAGAGGATATTATATTCCAATAAAAAATCACTTTAAATTTGGTCATTGCTACTTAGGCCACCTACTTCTGGGAAAGTACTGGCTTGAGAACTTTGCCATCTATGTCTCAAGTACTCTGTCTGTAAAGAAATTCCATAATACCATTGAGTTCTGGAGGATAACTATGAGCAGTGACAATATTATACAATCTTTGGCATAGCAAATGTATCACTTAAGAACCAATTCTTGACAGTGGGCTTTTCACTGGATAGGCTGTGTTGTGTGGTACAGGAGCTCAACCCCATTACAGGACAGTACATTTTAATTATTTTTCATATAGAAATATGTATGAAAGTTTCTACAAAAGATTGTTTGTGTCCATATTACTTTTCAAAATATATTTGGTACTAATAAGACTGTTTGTGTCCATATTACTTTTCAAAATATATTTAGTGCTAATAAGACTGTTTGTGTCCATACTACTTTTCAAAATATATTTAGTGCTATTTATCATCCCCATGTGCCTTACTGGGCATTGAACTCCTTCCTTATTTACAACCAAATGTATCTTGTTCCATGATTCTCATTTATCCCATAAACCACTGTTTTCTCTTCCCTCACTAGGAAGCTGTGTATTTCCTAGGAATGTTTCATGGTGCTAGAAAGTGCTAAGCATGCTACAGGAGGAGAAATGTAATCTTTTGTGTTACCTCTCTGAACCCTGTGAACTGGAGTAATGGCTGTTTACAGGTCCTGTTGCAGTAGGACCCACCTACTGCAACAATGGTGGGTTAGAATTCAGAAATAGCCAACCACTTTATGATCAGATACAAGGTCCACAAGTTATTAACAATACTTGATACAATAATCAGACCAGAGAACGTGTGCCAACTGTTGTTGTAGGCTCTAGTGCAAAATATGTTACTATCCCTTTCCTAAATGGACATAGTATTAAGTCGACACTCAATGGCTTATCTGTATACCAATAGACTATATATTTAGTGTGTTTCTCAATCATCATCTAAGAAGATACATTAACAGAGAGACACAGAACTGATCAAGATGCACAGATGAAAGACTGGGGAATTTTCAGTCTTTTATAGAAAACCAGTATCACACCTGCTCCTTACAGGAATCGGGAATGATTGTGGAAGATAGGGAAAACACTGTGATCACCAGAGGTGCTGGAGAAGTAAAATAAACCGTACTTTGTATGTCCACAAGGTAGGTGCACATATGAACTCACAGATCTGCTCATGTTCAATCAGATAACCTGAGAGGAGAGGTAGACCAACAGTCCCAACTCTAGAGGATGAGCTATTGTACACTGACAGCTTCTGGGAGAGGACATGTCGGTCTTCTTTAAGAGTCTGGAAAGGTATACACCTACCATTGTCCACTGGATTTCCATAAAGCTAAGAGTATATTTCATCAAATTGGACAATGTGAATTAAAAAATAAAGAGGACCCATGGTTGTGTCAGTATGGATGGGGGCAGACCTGGGAAATAGTGATGAGGGTGAGTGTACATGGTCAAAATACAGTGTGAGTTTCTCAAAGAACTAATTATTATGTATGATGTGAGCATTTGTTGGTTGTTCACAATTCAGGGCATCCTCACATGTTCCAATCTATGAGGGCAGCACTGAATGTACTCACTATGCTTAAAATAAAAAGGAGCCTATTATAGTGACACACACACACACACACACACACACACACACACACACACACACACCTTTAATTCCAGCACTTGGGAGGCAGAGACAGGCAGATCTCTTGTGAGTTAAAGGCCACCGTAATCTACATAGTGAGTTCCAGGCCAGATGGGGATACAGGGAGACCCTGTCTCAAAAAGACAGAATAAATGAAAGAGAAAGTAGACATAAAGTTAGATGGTGTGGGAGGGGGCAGGAAGTGGGACATTTGTAAGATGGGTGATAAATATTGCTACAGCGCATTCCTTGAAATTCCCTAGGAACAGAAACTATTTTTAGTATTTTATTTGTTACTTTTATTTTAGGTGTCAGAGGGTTTTGCTTGCATATATGTAAAAGACCTCATGTTGTGCAAAGTTCATAGTAGTCAAAAGGGGGCATAGGATCCCCTGGAACTGGAGTCATGCATGGTTGCTGGATGCATGCTGGTTCTGGGGATGAATCCTGGGTCCACTAGAGCCACCAGTTCTCTTACCCCTGGAGCCATCTCTACACGCTAGAAACATCTGTAAAAGCCAACACTTTCTATTTTAGAAAAACTTGCTGCAGTTGTAGTTACTGTATCCTGTAGCAGTGAAAGATGACATGATGAATAATCCTGGAGTGCCTTCTCTACAATGGGCTCACAGAAATCTAAACCAGACTACTTTTAACCTCATAGCACAATACTCAACAAAATATGGGAAGGAAAAAAAAAACTGATCTTGCTACTTAACTACAAAATTATTATTTAAAATCATATGCTGTACCTTACTGTTTCCCTTTGGTACTTATGCCAAAATGAGATGGGTCTATTTCCCATGCCAATGGTTCCTGTAGGTAACAGGCATGTGTATCCAAGTCTTACCTGGTGAATTTAGAAATACTAGAAAGGCATGCTCCTTTTGTGACCATGTGACCTTCTCTTGGGGTTGATTCAGGCAGTTTTTCTCTTTGCCCATACACCACGGATCTCCAGCATTTGCCAATGAATGCTTCTCCTGAATGACCTCTGCTTCTGCCTTAAGTTCTTTAGTCTTTAATTTTTGTGGGGATTTTTATTGTGGAGAGAGAGAGAGAGAGAAAGAGAATGTCCTTGCTTGGAGGGTGGTCTCTTAGATCCCATGGTCCCATGCTTGTCTCTAGCTGGTTCTGTAGGAATGTATCTCTCCATGAACTGCATAGTGTGGTCTTTTCATGAATAGGGTGGAGGTAGAATAGCTGCTTCCATAAATAGTAGACAAGACCCTGGCATGTCAGGCAGCAATGAGAACAGTGTCAACACCAGAACAAGTGGCATCTGAGGAGCTGCAGAGAAATGCCATGAGCAGAGACAAGAGATGGCTGGGAATGTGGGGATGAGAGATTGCAGAAGCAGAGCAGATTCCCAGATACAGGAACAGCTTCAGAGAGCTGCAAGTGTCTTACCCACCAGAAACTCCTTTCCTGTTAGTTTCACTGGCTAAACAATCTATGTCTACTATGCATGGTGCCACAATTATTTCTCAAGAAGATGAAGGCCATGGTGCCACAATTATTTCTCAAGAAGACGAAGGTCATGAGGATGGAAGAAAAATTAGCATAGAACACAAAGGAGGCCTATGAGGAGAATGGGAATAAGTTTTTAAAATGATACACTGATTAGACTTTAGTGGATGAACTTGCAGTGTCTGAAATCTGGGTATCAGGATTCACCAGATAGATTTTAACCTGTATGACAATGCTGGGAAAATGGGTAGGTGTATGTTAGGTCCATTTAGTGTATGGAATTGTTCAGTTCAGATGTCTCTTTGTTTATACTTTGGTTGACTTAAGGGACACAATGGGGTATTGAAGTCCCCTACTACTAGTGTATGGGGATTAATCTCTGTCTTGAAGTCCTGTAGATTTATGTTTATTAAGTTCAGTGCACCAGACTTAGGTGTGTATAAATTCATGATTGTCATATCTTCTTGGTTAGTTGTTCATTTGATAAGATTGAAGTGACTCTGTTCATCTCTTCTGAATAGTTTTAGTTTGAAGTCTACTTTATCTGATATTAGAATAGCAATTCCTGCTTCTTTCTTAGTGCCATTTGTTTAGAATATTTTTCCCATTCTTTCTACTTAAGATAATGCCTATCCTTGAATGGGAGATGGGTTTATTGCAGAGAACAGAAAGATGCATGTTGTTTCCTCTGTGTGTGTGTGTGTGTGTGTGTGTGTGTGTGTGTATGTGTGTACTGTCTGCATGTAGGTTGGTGCACCTGTGTCGTGCAATGCTGCAGAGGTCAGAAGAGGGCGTTGGATTCCCCTGGAACTGGAGTTAAAAATGGTTCTTAGCTGCCATGTGGGCATTGGGAACTGTACCCGGGTCCTCTGCAAGAGCAGTTGGTGCTCTTAACTGCTGACCCATCTTTCCAGCCCCACATTTTGTTTCTTAATCCATTCTACTAATCCATGCCTCTTGATTGGAGAGTTCAGTCCATTGATATTTATTTATTTATTTATTTATTTATTTATTTATTTATTTATTTATTTTTCATCCATATCCAGGGGTGGAAAAATATGAGAGATGTGTATAGTTTCCCATCATTTTGCTTTCTGGTGCATTCTTGTTCTCAGTTTGTATTTCTACAGTAGTACATTCATTAAGTATTTTCTGTTGTTTCTTGGGTATAGTCGTTCTTACCTTCCATTCTTTGTATTGCTTCAAGTGTTCTCTGAAGGGCTGGCTTTTTGGAAAAGAATTCTGTCAGCCTATTTATGTCATGAAAACATTTCCTGTTTCCTTCAATTATAATGGACATTTTGGCTGGATAATGTATTCTTGGTTGGCATCTATAGTCATTTAAAATTGGGAATACTTTGGTCCAAGTTCTTCTGGCTTACATCATTTGCATTGAAAAATCAGCTGTAATTCTGATGGGTTTTTCTTTATATGTGACTTGTTTTTCTTTCACAGGTTTCTGTTTTATCTATTTGTTTCAGACATTAAATGCTTGTACTATGATATAGCGTGGGGAATTTCTTTTCTGGTTCATTACATTTAGTGTTCAGTGTTCTTCTTATATTTGTATGCATATATATTTCTTAAATTGGGAAAATGTTCTTCTACAATCCTGTTGAAGAGCTGGTGAAGACCCTTATCATGGGATTCTTCTCTCCTTCTTCCATATCTAGGATGCATATGTTTGTTCTTTTCATGGTGTCCCACAGTTCCTGGTTCTTGCATTCTTGTGTTGTTGTTTTTTTCTTTTAATTTATCATAATCTTTGCTTAAGGAATCCAGTTCTTCCATGTTATTTTCCAGTCTTGATATTCTTTTTTCCTACCTCATATGTTCTGTTAGTGAGGCTGTGCTCCATCCTTTCTAAGTTGCTTTTTGAGTGTTCTCCTGGGTTTTCCTCTATATTTGTCTTTTTCCATTTTATCAGAGGATTGCAGTTGTTATTTTCCATTTTAAAATTGAAAAATTGACAAAAAGGTCAGAGTGGAGAGTTCTCTATTTAACTCTATCCAGGAGGGAGCCATATTAGCCACCTGTAAAATTTTTGTATTAGCACCATGCATAGGGCAGTCTCTTATTTTTTTAGACTTTTACATTTGATATATAATTTTTAAAAGGCAATTGTACTACATACACATAGACAGGAACCAAGTTGTAAAGGTCCACTAAATCCATTTAAACTGTCTATTATTGGACTGTATACTGTTGGATCAGGAAGGCAAAGCACAGTATTTCTTGAGACAAATTACCTTATAGGCAAAAGAAACGTCACAGTTAATATTATACAATACAGAAAAATAGAGAATATTTATGTACATTTAATCCCAAAGTTGTCACTGGAAATCTAGTACAAATTAAAAGTAAAACAAATATTAATAATAATTTTTATTCCCCAAATATTTTGTGTATTACCTTTGTGATGTTAAAATATTTAATCAATTTTATTTTATATAGGCATTTTAATTTTTACTAAGCCCTTAAGTACCATATAATATGTCAATGAAGCTTGGTGAAAAACTGAACAAATGTTAAATAACGTTGACTTGACAAATATTTGGTTTTTAAAACTACTGAACTATGACCTCAGAGAAACCAAGTTTATTTATATAATTTTATCCTTTACCTATTATAAGAAAATATTAAACACAATATTTTAAATCATAGACTTTATGAAATAGGTCTTTTCTTTTTCTGCCAGCAGTCATGTGCCCCAGGGGCCACTAAGGAATTTCTTCATCATGCAACCAAGCTATGAGTGGTTCATTTTCTTTTTCTTTTTTTTTTAGTATTTATTTCATTTTAATTTGTAAAAAATAGGTTAAAATAGGTATGTCATCCGAGCGTTGTGGCACACGCCTTTAATCTCAGCACTTGTGAGGAAGAGTTAGGCAAATCTCTGTGAGTTCAAGACAAGCTTGGTCTACATAGTGAATTCCAGGACAGCTGGAGTTTCAGGGAGACCCTGTCTCAAAAGACAAAAAATGGATGTGTCCTATCTTATATCAGGGGTAGTTTTCTTTTTTTTTTTCAGTGCATAAAAATTTATAATTGGTTCAGGTGAAGTAAGGTAAGTGACATCTAAGTTAAGTGGGAAGTGCAGTCAGTCTGTCTACCTCGTCTTCTCCCTGTATGTCCTTAGTGTTGGGGTTTCTTATGTCATTCATTCTTATTGATGGTGGGAAAGTGCACTCCAGAACCGTGAATCACAATGAATCAGTGGCAGGAAACAGACTAGGACATCTTGTGAGCACACTGATGTGTAAATATACAGCTGTGTGCCATTGCATACATGTCCCCCTGCCTCAAATAGCTCAGATACAGCAAGGCCTCGGCTGGACAGTGGTTCATTTTCTTTAAAAACAAATGGGTTTATACATGAAGACTATCGAGAATTTCCCAGGAAATTCTGGGATTCTGTCTTAAGTGCTTATGGCACCTGAGACTCTGTCTTAATCTCTTGTGGCACTCTCCCAAAGGCCACCAGGTTGTGGAATAGTGTGTCCTGAGAGAGTGGCCAGGAACTTTCCTTGCATCTTGCATGGATGCTGAAACATTCCTATCTGACCTGTGGTTCAGGTGGTCCTAGGAAATTCCTCTGAAATAGGTCTTAAATGGCCAAATTTCTTTAAACATTTGGAGATGTTTTATCTATATTTGTCATAAAACTCAGTTTTAAAGATATTTTACATAGTGATTAAATGTTGTACAGCTAAAATACATTTGAATATATTTTAGAATTGTATATGGAATATAAGTAATTGATTTTTTAACTATCTTATATCCTTAAAGACTAATAGCTCTACTACATACAAACAGTCCCTATTCACATGTGAACCTGGTAGAGGTAACCCAAATCTTTTATCAGGTTTTGAAAGAGTAAAGTGAGTAGGTGGCAGCATATTCCTGGTAAAACTTTTAAATGTTATTAGATATTTGTAAATTTTTAATTAGCCTTAATAAAGACAAATACATTACAGACAAAAAAAAAAACATAATCCTTGAAATTAATTTATCTGTTTGCTATTTCATTATATTAACAGACTTGTGTCTGAGATTTAAGGGCCAGTTCCAAACCAGAGTTGGCCTTTACTGAATTTAAACAGCATTAAAATACATACTAAAAATTTATATAAAACCAATTAAAATTCCCAGTACAAAAATTATATAAAACAAATAGTTTTTATGAGTTGAAGCTATCATTTACAGTTGAATCCTTAATATACATAAACGTAGAAAGTTATAAGAGATTAAAATACAAACATGGGCTGGAGAGATGGCCTAGCGGTTAAGAGCGCCGACCGCTCTTACAGAGGACCCGGGTTCGATCCCCAGCACCCACATGGCAGCTGAGAACCGTCTGAAACTCCAATTCCAGGAGAACTCCAGTTCCAGGGGAATCCAAGACCCTCTTCTGACCTCCGCGGCATTGCACGACACGGGTGCACAGACCTGCATGCAGACAGTACATTGATACACATACGGAAATAAAGAAAAAATAAAAAAAAATAAAAAAATAAAAAAATAAAAAAAATAAAATACAAACATGTACTCACACACATGTGCACATGGGGAGAAAATTATATTATTTGATATTTAAAGAGAAATATAGAACAGTGTTTTCTAAAAATCCATGTAAATTGAAGCACTATTTTAATTTAGGCTGTTAATGAGAATTTTTACTAATAGCAAGAAACAATTATCAGAGCACTTTTTGTCAGACCTGGCTGGCCTGAAAACTCCCATAGAAATCCATCCATCTCTGTCTCCAGAGTGCTGAAATTAAAAGACTGTGTTATTTCAAGTAAATTCTAAAAGGCAGTACAAAGTAAATTGAGATATGACTTAGGATTAATTTTTACTAAGAAGCCATATGCTCAGCTCAGTGACTAGTGTGCACACAGCAGGCAGGTAGGTGTTGCCAGTCCAGAAGCCATATGTAATCATAGAGTCTGTGCATAAGTGAATAAGAACCTTTTTTTCTTTCCCCAACAAATTTTTTAAATGAAGTAGGGTTTTGTTTGTTTGTTTTCCTTGTTTTTTTTGAATAGCACCTTCAAGGTGAAACACATTTAAAAAACCAAAATTAATTTTACTACCTAGGACTTTTTATTAATCAGGTAGTTAGTAAATTATGCACATATTTTTGCTTAAAATATGTTTAGACTATCTGGGATATAAGTAAAAATATTACATCTTAATCTGGCATGCCAAGATGGGAAGAGAAAGCCTTAAAATGACCATAGTTTAAAATTATCTCTAGACAAATACAAAACATAAAGACAACAAAACCATGTGGCCCTCTCTTTCATGGCTAACTCTTCAACATCAGTTGTGAGATCAGTTCGTCTATTAGCAAAACATCCAGCCATGTGTTCACTAAAAAGCAAGCTCACTGTCCAACTGTACTTCTCATAATCTACAATTACCAGCAAAAGGAAAGGGGTGTGAGATAATGAACCTTGGATCAGGCTAGACAAAGCAATTGTTGTGTAGCTGCTGACCACACACATAGGCCCAGGAGATGATCACTCCTTTCAGGGCCACATCTGTGTGACTGATGGCATCACAGAATCTTCCTTGAGAGCTGATTCCCCTCTATAAGGCCTCTCACTATGCAAATACACCACAAGCATAAGGCTCCTGGCTTCAAGGCTTGAATTTGACCTGATTCCCAGTATACCTATCTTCAGTCTCATCTGCTAGCAAACACCCAAGTATGATAGACTTACAATTACACTGGCAAAAAAAAAAAAACAAAAACAAAAACAAAAAAATAAAAAACACGTGTGGATTCAAAAAGGATCAGGTTAGATAAAGAATTTACAGCTACCTAAGGAACTCAGAAAAGCCTGTAAGAGAGGCCGGCACTGACTCCATTTTGAGTATAGCCGCCATTTTAAGCAATTACTGAAACCTGCCTAATCCAGGAAAAAGTTTGATTGCTCAAAGACAGTTGCTTGAGGCCTCAAGAACAGCCACCTTAAACTTGTTAAAGATAACAGTTGGTATGTGAGGGCAGATGGACTGATCTAACATTTCCTCATTCCAGTTGCAGGATTGTGTCTAAAGATGACTGCTGGTATGCGGGGTGCTGTTGGACTGACCTAACCATGAGCATAAGCCTGTTATTATCCAGTAGGGCTAGAATTTACCAAAACTCCGCTAAAATTCCCCTAGACCCTGTATAAAAGGCCTGCAAGCCAAGATATCGGGGTTGGAGCCTTTTCCTGCCCACTCCAGCATGCTGGTTTACTTTTTCCCCGAAATAAAGTCTTGGTTTTCCATCCTTCGGTGTGTCTGGTGTGGATTCTCAAACTCTAATGAGCCAAGAGCATAACACAGTCCCATCTAGAAACAGTTGAAACAGAGATAAAAATGTTTGTAGAATGAAGACCAAGACAGACTGAAAAAGGTAAGGACATGATAGAGTAGGTTCTAATACTAACTTTCTAACTTTCAAGAGGGTGTCTCCAATGTAAAAAGCTTTAAATTTTCATTACAAAGCCTAGGATCTGGCCTCTGAGCTGAGGTCCTGAATGAGCCTGGAGGGGATTTGCATATGAAGAAGTAGGCTGGAGGTGAGCTGGCCAAGTTGAGGAACCATTTTTTCACAGCAGAAGGCAATGGGATTGTCATTCCTGAGCCATAGCAGACTAAGAAATCTGCTTTTTTTTTTTTTTCACAGATTCCCAGGCACACTGCTTGCTTTATGGGAAAACTTGTGTCTGGGGAGCTGGTGACTCCCCAGCCCCAACAGGCCAGGAAATTGTTGACATCCATGGCCTGCATGTATCCTCATGTTGGACTCCCATTTGTGCAACCAAGCAGAGTGAAAGAATTTGATAGCAAAGAGACAGGATTTTAAGTTTTGCATACAGAAATTATCCCGGATTTTTTTCCAGCCCAAAGTTCAGGTGCCATTTTCAGTATGGCCTGTTTATTTCCATGTTGGGCCAGGCCACACACAAAGCACCTTCATGAGAAGAACAACACAGGAGAACCTGATATGCTATGGCTGGAGTCCAGCTCCAGCTAGTTCAGTTCCTGAAGTGGGTGGTCGGAAAGGTGGCGAAGAAATTAATCAAATAAGACACAAGAATCTCTTTCTTTTTTGTGACCTGAGGAGCATCTATCTTCCTTGCTCCTGTGCAGAGGTCTTCTTGGGTTCTTCATGCTGCCAGTTTCTTGACCTAAGGATCAGAGAGCATTTGCCTTCTCTGATCCTGTGCAGAGGGCCTTTCAGGTTTGCCACTCTGCTGATTTCTTTTCTTCTCTCTTTTCTTCTCTGCTCCTCAGGTCCCAATGTTTATTTTCATATGCCCTAAAACTAATATATATTATGCTAATCTAAGCTAATGATGAAAAAATAACCCAACTTCCCCATAAATATTTTTCATAAAATTCACACCTGAGATTATTCTTAACATCAAAAACAGTAAAATAATCAATAATGGTACAATCATTTGGTTGAGACATCAAGTAAAGCAATAATAGTACAGCCATTCAGCTAAGCAATTTAACAGTTTTAGAGCAAAGTGAAGTTAATATTAACTTTTAACTCTGAGGATTCCATTCTTTATGCCTTGTGGTTACATAGCGCTGAACAATGTAAAAAATAAGCTTTAAATTTTAACAATAGAGAACTTTATTTTTCTCACGTTAGTACTTTGTTCAGTCAAACTGTAAGTCATTTTGTGGCTGGTGTAGCTTGATTCATATCTTTTTTTTATGATGGTCATTGTTTTCCTCAGTTTCTGTTTTCCTCAGTTTCTGTTTTTAACATTTTCTGCTAAGGTGATTTTCTAAGGGCTATTAATCTTTAAGTCAGATCACTAGAATCCACTATTTTACTGGGCTTAGTTTCAATTTGCCCTGAAATCCTCTTTTTAGTTTAAACCTGACAATGAAATCAGAATTCCTTTCTTTACTTGGGCAGTCTCTGTGTGACACAGTTTCTCTAGAGGTCTTATTTACTACTGTATCATACTTTTAAGTTGTGTACACAGTGACATTATTTCTCATAAAGCACTCATTTATAGAAAAGGCGAAAGTGTCAGTTCCACTCCTTGAGGCAGAAGCAGGTACCCTAACTGTGAGAAAACCAAAAGTCAAGCAGGCCAGCAAAATAAGTTGCTGGGGCCGTGAGGGCGGGACCCGGGCGCTGGGCCAGAGGGTCCGGAGAGTCCGGCGGCCAGGGCGGCTGCGCCTTTGGGCAGGATACCCAGAAGCCACCTGGGCGAGTTAGCTGTGGTTGCTGGGGCCTTAGGGCGGAACCCGGGCGCTGGGCCAGAGTCCGAGGAGAGTACGGACGGCAGGGCGGGCTGCGCCTTTGAGCAGGATACACAAGAAGCCACCTGGGCGAGAGTAATGGGTTGCTGGGGCAAGAGGGCGGGACCGGGCCTGGCAAGAGGGTCCGGAGAGTGACGGCGGCCAGGGCGGCTGCGACTTTGGGCAGGATACCCAGACCCACCTGGGCGAGTAGGCTTGGGTTGTGGGGAGCCTAGAGGGCGGGACCCGGGGCGGGACCAGAGGGTCCGGAGAGTCCGCGGGCCAGGGCGGCTGGGCCTTTGGAGCAGGATAACCCAGAAGCCACCTGGGGAGTAGCTTGGGTTGCTGGGGCCTTGAGGGCGGGACCCGACGCTGGGCCAGAGGGTCACGGAGGAAGTCGGGGGCCAGGGGCTGGCCTTTAGGGCTACCCAAAGGACCTGGGCGATGTAGCTTGGGTTGCTGGTGGGGCCTTGTGGCGGGACCCGGGCGCTGGCCAGCAGGGTCCGGAAGTACCGGCGGCCAGGGCGGCTGCGCCTTTGGGCAGGATACCCAGGAACCACCTGGGCGAGTAGCTTTGGTTGCTGGGGCCTGAGGGCGGGACCCGGGCGCTGGGCCAGAGGTCCGAAGGTCCGCGGCCAGGGCGCTCGCCTTTGGGCAGGTACCCAGAAGCCACCTGGGGGTAGCTTGGGTTGCTGGGGCCTTGAGGCGGGGACCCGGGCGCTGGGCCAGAGGGTCCGGAGAGTCCGGTCGGCCAGGGCGGCGCGCCTTTGACAGGATACCCAGAAGCCAACCTGGGGAGTAGCTTGGGTTGCTGGGGCCTTGAGGGGGCGGGACCCGGGCGCTGGGCCAGAGGGTCCGGAGAGTCCGGCGGCCAGGGCGGCTGCGCCTTTGGGGCAGATACCCAGAAGCCACCTGGCGAGTAGCTTGGGTTGCTGGGGCCTGAGGGCGGGACCCGGGCGCTGGGCCAGAGGTCCGGAGAGTCCGCGGCCAGGGCGGCTGCGCCTTTGAGAAGGATACCCAGAAGCCACCTGGGCGAGTAGCTTGGGTTGCTGGGGCCTTGAGGGCGGAGCCGGGCGCTGGGCCAGGTGTCCGGAGAGTCCGCGGCCGGGCGGCTGCGCCTTTGGCAGGATACCCAGAAGCCACCTGGGCGAGTAGCTTGGGTTGCTGGGGCCGTGAGGGCGGGCCCGGCGCTGGGCCAGAGGGTCCGGAGAGTCCGGCGGCCAGGCGGCTGCGCCTTTGGGAGGATACCCAAAGCCACCTGGGCGATTAGCTTGGGTTGCTGGGCTTGAGGGCGGGACCCGGGCTGGGCCAGAGGGTCCGGAGAGTCCGCGGCCAGGCGGCTGCGCCTTTGAGGGAAGGATACCCAGAAGCCACCTGGCGATAGCTTGGGTGCTGGGCCTGAGGGCGGACCCGGGCGCTGTGCCAGGGGTCCGGAGAGTCCTGCGGCCAGGGCGGGGCGCGCTTTGGGCAGGATACCCAGAAGCCACTGGGCGAGTAGCTTGGTTGCTGGGGCCGTGAGGGCGGGACCCGGGCGCTGGGCCAGAGGGTCGGTAGAGTCCGGCGGCCAGGGCGGCTGCGCCTTTGGGCAGGATACCCAGAAGCCACCTGGGCGAGTAGCTTGGGGTTGCTGGGGCCTTGAGGGCGGGGCGGACCCGGGCGCTGGGCCAGAGGTCCGGAGAGTCCGGCGGCCAGGGCGGTGCGCCTTTGGGCAGGATACCCAAAGCCACCTGGGCGATAGCTTGGGTTGCTGGGCCTTGAGGGCGGGACCCGGGCGCTGGGCCAGAGGGCCGGAGAGTCCGGCGGCCAGAGCGGCTGCGCCTTTGGCAGGATACCCAGAAGCCACCTGGCGATAGCTTGGGTTGCTGGGGCCTGAGGGCGGGACCCGGGCGCTGGGCCAAGGGTCCGGAGAGTCCGGCGCCCAGGCGGCGGCGCCTTTGAGCAGGCTGCCGGCGCGGGCTAGATCAGGCATCCCCCCCCCCCCCCGTTGGAAACCTTCAGAACAAGAAGAGAGAGTGCTTTTTTGTTGGCTTCCAATACCTAATAAAGCAACAAAATTGAAACGAAGACAAATCCATACTCCATAAAAACAAGGAGGAAGGAAGGGGAAAACACAACAACAAAAAAGTTATCTGAAGGAGGAAAGCAAAACCTCTGCTAATATATGAAAATATTGAAATAAAAGGAACCACATGCCAGGGACACGACGAAGGGACAAACATGGAAAGGCACAGGAAAATCCTGCACAAGGCTCTACCAAACCTTTAGGGACAGCTACAATGGGAACCCCTTGGAGGAGAACAGGAACAGATCGTAGAGGAATAATTCAGACCTATAGCAGAGAAATTAAAGACTAAAGAGGAATTCAGAAAACTAAAGAGAGAGAATGAAAAACTCAAAAAGACCTAGAGGGATACAATGACAAACATCAGAAAGACTAAGAGAACAGATTGACAAACTCCGGAAAGACTAGAGGGAGAAAAAAATAAAGAATACAGAGAAACTAAAGAGAGAGAATGAAAAACTCAAAAAAGGACCTAGAGGGATACAATGACAAATTCAAAAGAACTAAAGGAACAACCAACAAACTCCAGAAAGAACTAGAGGGAGAAAAAAACAACTCCGAAAGGAAGTCGAAACACTGAAAAAGGAAGCCAACCAACGAAGTAAGGAGCACCAAGAAGAGATTGGAGAAGCACCAAGAAGAGATTGAGGACTCAAAAAGGAAATGGAAGTACTAAAAAAAACACAGAGATGAAATGAAAAGGAATTAGAACACCATTCAATCAAGAAGAAGAAAGGAAAAAGGAAAAAGTAAAAGGAATGGAGGAAGCAGAACAAAGAATACAGATCTGGAAGATAACACAGGACAATTAAAAAAGCTCAAATAAACTACTAGAAAATTTTAAAAATACACAAACGTGAAACAAACCAGGAAATATGGGACACTATGAAAAGGTCAAACGTCCGTATCATAGGAATAGAGGGAGAGAAGGAATCTCAAGAGAATAGTATTGATCAGATCTTCAACAGAATAATAGATAAAACTTCCCCAAACTAAAAATAGACAAACCCATTCAAATACAAGAAGCACATAGGACCCCAACAGACAAGATCAGAAAAGAAACACCCCACCCATATTATAGTTAAAATGCTAGATGCCCAAAATACAAGAACAAAATTCTGCGGGCTACAAAAGAAAAACAAGTCACATACAAAGAAAACCCATCAGAATACAACGACGTTCGCCTCAAACCTGAAAGCAAGAAGAACATGGAGCAAAGCATTCCCAGTGTTAAAGGGACTCTACGGATGCAACCCAGAATACTTTACCCAGCAAAAATGTAGACTATACCTTGAAGGAGAGAGAAATTCTTCCATGACATAAAACAAGATGATGGAATACATGTCTGGAAAACCAACTCTTCAAAAATACTTGAAGCAATTCAAAGGGTAGAAGAGAGGAGCAACAAATCCTCAAAACACCTAGGAAAAAAACTAATAAAACATACCATAGGAGCAAAATCAGAGGCTAGAAGCCCAAATGTATAATAAAATGAAAGGAACAACATGAGCAAACAAAAAAACCTCAATAAAAAAATTAATGGGCTAAACTCCCCAATCAAAAGGCATAGACTGGGAGAATGGATTAGGAAACAAAAATCCATCATATCTTTCTACAAGAAACCCATCTCATTTCATGATAGGCACCACTTAAGGTGAAGGGATTGGAAGAAAGTATTCCCAAGCAAATGGTACCAAAAGAAAGCAGGTGGCTATTCTATACAGACAAAATAGACTTCAAGCAAAAGAAATCAAAGAGACAAAGAGGGCACTACATCTTTATTAAAGGAACAATTGACAGGAAGATTTCACAATTATAGAATAATATGCACCAACACCGGTGCACCAAACTTTATAAGACAATTCCTCAGGATCTTCAAGGCACAGTAACCCCAGCACACTAATACAGGGCATTTCAATACCCCATTAAGTCCCCTAGACAGGTCAACAGGACAAAGGATAAACGAGAGACATCCGAACTAAATGAACAATACACACCAAATGGACCTCCAGACATACATCGAATGTATTCACCCAAAACACCAGAGAATACACTTTCTATTCAGCACCCTCATGGACATTTCTCAAAATATACCATATACTGGGACACAGGGAAAATCAACAAATAAAAAAAAGATTGACATTAATCTCATGCATTTATCAGACACAGTGCAATAAAACTCAATACAACACAGAATAAACCCTACATCCTACAGGAACACTTGGAGACTAAAAACACTCTCCGGAATAATGAGTGGTCAAGAAGAAATAAAGAAAGAAATAAAAACATTCCGGAACTGAATTGCACAATGATAAAAACAAAAAGCAAAATCTATGGGAACCTTTAAAAGCAGTCCTAAAGAGGGAAGTTATAGCTCTAAGTGCCTACAATAAAAAAACAGAAAAGACACAATGAATGACCTAACACTGCAGCTAAAAATACTTGAGAACCAACAACAAATGAACCCTAACGGACAGACAAAATAAAAACAAAAATCATCAGAGCAGAGATCAATGAAATAGAAACAAAGAAACCATACAAAAATCAATGAATCCAAAAGCTGGTTCTTTGAGAGAATAACAAGATAGACAGACCTCTAGCCCATTAACCAAAGAAAGAGGAAAACTCCAAATCAAAACAAAGTATAGTGATAAGAGGGGAAACATCACAACAGACAATGAAAAAAATCCGACAATCATACGGGACTACTTCAAAAACTTATACTCTACAAGTTTGAAACCCTAGAAAAATGGTGAAATCTGAAATCCTGGAATCACCAAGCTCAACCAAGAAGAGATTGCAAGCCTAAACAGACCAATAGTACAGGAAGAAATCGAAGATGTAATAAGAACATCCCAACAACCAAAAAGCCCAGGCCCGGATGGTTCACGGCAAATTTTATAAAATATTTCGAAAAGACATACAACCATTATCACTAAATTGTTTAGAAAGGATACAAACGGAGGGATCTGCTCCCAGAATCCTTCTATGAGGCCAGACATTACGCTACTACTACCAAACCCAGGGAAAGATACAACCAAAAAGGAGAACTACGAAACCCACTCCCTAATGAACACAGATGCCAAAATTCTAAACAGGATCTGGCAATCCATACAGACCACTCAGAAAATCATCCACCATGACCAAGTTGGATTCATACCAGAGATGCAGGGATGGGTTAAACATACAAAATCAATAAACATCATCAAACATATTCAATGGACTGAAGGACAAAAACCACACATCATCTAATTGAATGCGGGAGAAAGCCTTTGACAAAATCCAGCATCCTTTCATGTTAAAGATCCTTGAGGGATTGGCCTAGAGGGATCATTCCTCAATGTAATCAAAGCCATATACAGAAAACCACACAGCCAATATCTCCTAAATGGGGAAATGACGAAGCATTCCCTTTGAAGTAGAACGCTCGGCAAGGCGGCCCCCCGTCACCACTCCTCTTCAATATATGCTGTGGAAACCTTGTCAAGGGCATAAGCAGAAAAGGAAATTGAAAAGGAGTTCTAATGGAAAAGAGGGAATCAAGCTATCCCTTTTTTGCGATGATATGATTGTTTACTTAAGGGATGCTAAAACTCCAACCAGAAAACTCCTAGAAATGATTAACAGCTTTGGTAAAGTGGACAGGAAAAAATAAATTAGAAAATAGTAGCCTTTCTTTACACCAACAACAAGCAAACTGAAGAAGGACTACAAGGAGACCTTCCCACTCATAATAGCCCCAAAACAATAAAATAACCTAGGAACAAACCTAACCAAAGACACCAGGATCTCTACAACAAAAATTTTAAACCCCTGAAAAAGGAATTGAGGAAGACATCAAAGATGGAACAAACTCCCATGCTCATGGATTTGGGAGAAATAAATATGTAAAAATGTCCATCCTACCCAAACTAGTGTACAGGATTTAATGCAAATCCCATCAAAATCCCCAAGATTTCTTTCACAGGCTTGGGAAAAAAAAATCCCAATTTCATTTGGAAAAAAAAAAAGACCCGAATAGCCAAAGCAATCCTGAGTGAAAAGAGCAATATAGGGGGGATCGCTATAACCAGACAATCAAACTATACTACACGGGCTATAGTCATAAAAACAACTTGTACTGGCACAAAAAACAGACCAGTGGACCAATGGAATAAAACTGAAGATCCAAACCTGGCTCATACAATTTCAGCCACCTCATATTTGACAAGGGGGCCAAGAATACACAAGTGGAGGAAAGACAGCATCTTCAGCAAGTGGTGTTGGCAAAAACTGGATCACCACTTGTAGAAGAATGAAATTAAACCCCTACCCTCACCTTGTACAAAGGTCAACTCCAGATGGACAAAGACCTCATGTGAAACCCAAACTTGGAGGTGATAGAAGTAGAAGCTTGGCAGAGACTACAAGACTAGGTGTAGGAAAGACTTCCTAAATCAGACAGCAGCTGCACAAGAAATAAGATCGACAAATTGACAAATGGGACCTCATTAAACTCAAAAGCTTCTGTACATCAAAGGAAGCAATACAGGAAGTGAGGAGAGACCCACAGAGTGGGAGGAAACTTTCACAGCAGATACATCTGACAAAGCATTAATTTCCAGAGTATACAAGCTACTCAAAAAAAAAGAAGAAAAAAACAAATGAATCACTCAAAAGATGGACAAAGATCTGAATAGAGACTTCACAGAGGAGGAATTAGAGATGGCTGAGAAACATCTTAAGAACGTTCAACATCTCTGATAATTAAGGAAATGCAAATTAAAACCACTTTGAATATCACCTTACTCCATAAGACTGGCTAGGATCAGGAACACGAATGTTTACCAAATGCTGGAGAGGTTGGCGGGGAAGGGAACACTCATCCATTGCTGGTGGGAATGTAAATAAGTACAGCCACTATGGAAAACAGTGTGGAGAACCCTTAAAAGACTCAAAATGAGCTTCCATTGACCCAGTCATACCACTCCTGGGTATATACCCACAAGACACAACTTACCTGCAAAGATACTGCACCAGGATTTTATTGCAGCTCTTCACAATAGCAAAAACTGGAACCAGCCCAGGTGCCCCTCAACTGACGAGTGGATAGAGAAAATGTGTACATGTATACAATGGAGTTCTATGCAGCAGTAAAGAGGGACAACAAACATGAACTTTGCAGGTTAAATGGATGGAGCTGGAAGACATTATGTAAGTGAAGTAACACAGTCCCAGAAAAACAAACGACAAATGGGTCCCTCATATGTGGATGCTAGTACCAACAACCAGATATAAATATTTCCATGGAGAGGGATGCATAGTAAAGAACAACAGAAAGACTGCATCAGAAAATGGACTGAAATGGTGAATTGGGAAGGGGGGAGGGTGGGGAGGGGACACGGAGTAAGAATTCAATCAAGGCATATTTAATGATGTGAGTTCAGCAAGTATACCAGTTTCCTAGACACTGTCTACAGGATACATGGTGTTTTAGGACTTAGTAAAAGTAAATATGTGTATATTAAACAACATTGTTTACAGAACTTGATAAAAACGGTAATGCATCGAGTTAATTGTAGATATAATTTGCTGTTGTCCACATTTGTTTTACACAAAACTCTAGAGCAATAACTTTGGGAGTGGCACATACAAATGTTCTCTATAATTTCTCTGTTGTACAGATCACCTTGTAGCATATTCTCTTAAGATGATTTAAAGCAAAAATTAAGTGGCTCCCAAGTTAATCATATAAGTCACCCAAAACAGCATGGGTGAATTTGAATGAACTGTGCCTTGATTCCACCCATAGTTATGTATAAAACAACTGTCTTCTGGAGACTCATGGGTTAAAAAAAGAAGGGGGGGCGGTACAGACAGACATGAACCTTTAGTCAAGAACCTTGCATTCAAATCTTAAAACTAACTATGGGAAGAGATTTGTTTGTTCCAACAGGACAAAATGTCACCAACTTAACGGCTGAGAAAGAAAAGATCAGCTTTGCATGAGTAGGATGTACCAAAAGTGCAACTGAAAGGTTGACCCGTCTGAACACTGAAAGGAAGAAAAGCCCAGATTGCCATAAACACGAACCCTTCTGTGGATCCTACATGTAACAACTACTATAATGAGTCCTAATGAAACTTATACCTTCTAGGTGCAACAAAGGTTTTGATATGACTTTCTTGCCTCCCCCCATAGAACAAGGAGAAAATGACGATGATGTCATTTTCCAACTGTAAATTGGAGCAACTATTATAGAGGTAATCCTTATAAAAACCGGTAAAAATGCCCTTTAATTGACTAATAGACTAAGAACTGTGAAAAGGATTATACTCTGTTCAGAACCAATATAATACTAAAGTCCTTGGGCTATGCACTTAGGCAAATATATTAATGCAGGAGCTCTGACATCAGCAATGGATTGTTCTACCAGGGGATGTTGGCCAGGGGATCCAAGCCCCACAAAAGTAAGGGCTCCTTGCCCCTAAGTTGGGATACCTGCAGGAGGAGAGGCGATAAGACCCTGCTGCCGAAGACCTGACGTTAACATGGGAGGATGTATTGAGACCGCAATGCAAGGGTACAGATGGCCTCTGGAATGCCAGAGAGTGTTCCCAAAGGCCATTAAACCAATAAACAAATACGGGTCTCCCTGAGTCAAGCAAGACTCCACCTCAGCACCAGCTACACTCACCGCCTGGAAATGCTGTGCAGCAGAGGCAGCCATGTGCCTGTATATCCCAAATCTAATTGGCTGTTGGCTCTCTCCCTTGGAGGAATAACCCAGGCTGATGCCACAAAGCCTACACCTCTACAGGTTAGGAGATGTCATAAGCCACAGTAAGACCCGTTAATTACAGGGGTAAAAATATAATTCATGAATTAACATATCATCCAAACATATGTGTCTATGCCAAAGTAACCTACCATAAACTATTAGTGCTGCTTAAATACCTAGATATCTAATTGCTTGTGCTTCATTAGTAGGATCGAAAGGTTACTCCTGAACAAACTGTCAGCCCATGAAAGGAAACAGCCAAATTGACCAGAATCCAAGTCAACAGCTCCAGAGAGAGAGGACAGTTTTACTTCTCATCCACCTGTGCCCCTTTTCTAAGCCTAGGGAACAATCTGCGGAAGAGGGGGCGTGGTAGAATGTAAAGGCTGCGATTGGGGTGAACGGTGAAACTACAGCGATGTAGTCTGGACACTCATTTGATCAACTTGATTGAACAAACAACCTGTCAACCTCCACTGAATGGTGGGACTGTGGGGGTTTGGGCACAACAGTCTATAGATTGGTTTTGCACGAAGGATGCTTATACTCATGGATTATCACTTATAGCTAAAAAATGAAAAAAAATAAACCTGAAAGATGCAGGACAGTTATGGCAGAATACATGATCTGGGATGGGGTGGGGGTGGGGGGGAAGGGAAAGGGAAATATGCCTGATCTGAATTGGAAAATGATGTATAAAATGCACAAACCATCAATAAAAATTAAAAAAAAAAAAAAAAAGAATTAATATGATAAGAAGAATTATTAAAAACCAAGGTCAGCTGGAAAGCAGACTTCAACCAGATGAGTCAGTTCACTAGATCATTTTAAAGCAGTGAACCTTTCATGAATGGCTCTGCCAGGTTTGAATCCAAATATAGAAAGAGACTTTTTAAAGGTCTTGTGACCTCATCTCCCAGGATACAATCTGAGACCTTTCCACCATTACATCCCAATCCATGGGCCAGTGAAGTGTCAAAACTCTCACTTGTGCCTCTGGAAGGTGCTGGCTGGAAATACTAGCACATGCATACCTACACTCAAATTGGAATTGCCTACAATGGTACGCAGTCAGTACTGATTCCTTGTAGTATTTCACCACCTTTGGTGCACACGTTACATTGACCCACCTTCCACAAAGATTTCTGACTCTTGGAAGGAGAGGGGATTCTATAGGTGTCCTATTCTCCAGTCTACCATTCTCTTCTTCTTTACCAGTTTTGAAGTCCTGTGTAAATAGGTGTCTACTATCAAAGTAGCTTCTCTGATGAACGTTGAGGAATACACTAAGGTAAATAATCTACATGTATGAGGATAAGTCATTAAGAGTGGATTTAGTACTATATCTGTTTAGGATAAGCATAGTAATATATTTTGCACTAGAACCTACAGCCACAATAGCCACATGTTCCATGTTCTGTTTATGTTAAAGTATGATAAACCAGGAACTGTATGTAGGAATGGTTTTTAGTTAGCCAACATGTGGGTATTTTCAATCAAATCTGGATGGTCTACATGAGCAGCAGTGCTGTTAACCACCAAGCCATCTATATAGCCCCAATTAGAGAAGATTTAATTCTTTAGTGAGACAAAAAAGATGTTGGACAGAGAGAAATCCTGACTCATAAGAACCAAAGGACAAAATGAGGGAACTCACAGAGTTCCAAGCCAATTGAGGTTCAACAACCACCAACTGGAATCATACAGAATTGGGACAAAAACATGTAAGGATGGAAGATATGGCATAAAAAGACAAAAATATGCACACCAGTGCTAGTAAGCTGCAAGTACTTCCGGTCTAAGGAGAGGCTCTGCAGGAAACATGGGGGTTTCAGATGTTCTAGTTTGACTTCAATTCCTGAGACAAAACACAATGACCACTACCAACTTGAGGAGGAAAGGGGTTATTTTGCTCACATCTCCAGGGTTACAGTTTATCACTGAGGGAGCCCAAGGTAGGAACTCAGGGAAGGAGCATGGAGGCAGGAGCTGAAGCACAGGCCAAGAATCAATGCTACTTACTGGCTTGCTTCCATGGCCCATGCCCCCAGCCTGCCTTCTTATACTGTACATAACAATCTGCCTGGGGTGGCACTACCCACAGTGGGCATAACTCAACAATTAAGACAGTACTCCACAGACGTGGCCACAGGCTACTCCAATGAAGCCAATTCCCCAATTGAGGCTTCCTCAACCCAGATGTGTCAAGTTGAAACTAAAGCTATCCAACACTGTAGTAGCCACTATGCTGAGAACTACACAGTGCACCTGTGCAGAGTTTGTCCCTCATCAATTTAACCTGCCTGGCAGGTGAGACCATACAAGCAGCTGAGTTGCACACCTGGGCCCATCACAAGGCAACATGACGACTGCACTAAGAGGCAAGCAGAATGTGAACAGTCCATAAACCCTAACCTTGCCCCCAATAAACAAATCTGTGGCAGCTCGCCCTCTGGCTGCGTACCCCAGATTCCCAGGGTCTGTGTCTTGACTCTGTGCCTCTCATCTCCTTTCAATCACGGTCAGACCATGAAATTCCCTAGCAGGCTTGGGGGATTGACCACATCTGATGCACAACGTGGTTTTTCAACCCCCTGGTGCTGGTGAGGCACCCCCTTCCTTAATCGGTGAGTAGGTCCGCTATTGTGTTCTTTGTTCTGTCAGCCGTGCACTAGAGTGAGCACTAGCCCCCCACTACCCCTCCCCTCCCACAACCCCTCTCCTCCTTTACCATTTCCTGTCCTCATGGATAATATTCCTCTGCACATTCAGGAGTTGTATTAGTCAGAGTTCTCTAAAGAAACAGAAGCAAAGGGACGAATATATAGCTATACACAATTTATTGATTTGCTCACATGACAGAGTTCAAGGAGTCCAACAGTAGCTGCACCATACTGGAAAGGCCAAGAATCCAGGGAACTGCTCAGTCTACAAGGCTGGATGTCTCAGTAGTCCCAATGTAGCGCCGAAGGCCTGAATGAATTCCAGGAGATCTGCTGGTCTCAGCACACGCTGGGATCCGAAAGGTTGATCAGAGCAGCAAGACAAACTCACCAGATGAGAGAGGCAAGACACAGGAGAAAAAGGGACCAGCTCCCTCTGCCGTGGCCTTAAATACTGCCTGCTGGCAGAAGGTAACGCCCACACTTGGGGTGGGCCATCCGGGTTGAGGTGGTCCAATCAGAAGACCCTTTTTCTCTTATTTGTTCCTTAGTCCAGTCAAGTTGACACCCAGGATTAACCATCACAATTCCACCACTTGTCAACTTGACACCCAATAAATAGCCTCTCCTTTTGTTATGCTTTAATGTCAATTGCAAACAATGGTAGGGTCATAATTCCACCTAACATGTTATAAGTATCTCATGTGCAATAGCAAAGCATTATATCTTAGAGTAGGTGGTAATGTCCTTGAGAAGAACTTAATCCTTCAGTATCTAATAACATAAATATGACAACACTTAACACATATCTCAGTTGCACATTCAAAAGGGAAAACACAAGTATCCACTTAATATACATATACATATATATGTATATATACATATGTACATATATATGTACATAAATGTACATATAAATATATACAAGCACATTCTTAACCAAATAGGACAAAAGTTAATATCTATTATAATCCACGTTTCTGCAACTGATCTCGTGGCCTCAGCTGATATTTATGACTACCTTCTTCTACTACCCATTCTGTATTTCCTCCACCATCAGCAAGCACCTCTACAGGTCTTGGCTCTTTGTCTGGAGGAGTGATCCAATCCCTGAAGGGTCTGGGCCATTTATTGTCCTGTCTGGTTTGGGTTGTTGGAGTTTTCCATTGACCTTAATCATAGGACATGGTAGCACCAGAAGGTGCCCTACAGCATCTCCTGCCTTCCAGACATAATCTTCCTTGTCCCCATTGTGGAGAAAAAGTCCAATTTCCCCCTGGTAGTCTGGATCAATCACTCCTCCTACTACTGTTATTCCTTCCTTAGCCTGTTGGCTTAAAGGCGGTAGAAGCCCAAAGTGGCCAGGAGGAAGTCTTAGCTTACAGTTCAATGGAACGTTTGCTGTATCTCCTGGAAAAAGCACTTCCCCCATTGGAGCCAAAACATCTAGACCAGCAGAACGCAAGGTCGTTGGTACTGGAAGCAAAAATTATCCTACTGGGTCACTAGGGGTGATAGTGAGTGGAATCATTCCCACTTCTACCCCTTGGTTCCTGGACCCATGAATTCTGGCTATAGGAGAAACAGTACCATATAGTGGACGCTGATTCAAAGCATATACTGCCTGCTGGAGAACCTTGCCCCAGCTCTCCAGGGTATTGCTACCTAATTGGCTCTGTAACTGTGTCTTCATGAGGCCATTCCATCATTCTATCAAGCCAGCTGCTTCTGGGTGGTGGAGAACATGGTAAGACCAGTGGATACCATGACCATGGACCCACAGTCGCACTTCTTTGGCTGTGAAGTGAGTTTCTTGGTAAGAAACAATGCTGTAAGGAATACCATGATGGTGGATAAGGCATTCTGTAAGTCCCTGGATGGTAGTTTTGGCAGAAGCATTACGTGCGGGAAAGGCAAATCCATAACCAGAATAAGTATCTATTCCTGTAAGGACAAAACGCTGTCCCCTCCATGATGGAAGTGGTCCAATTTTGTCAGCATGCCACCAGGTTGCTGGCTGGTCACCCCAGGGAATAGCACTGTATGGGGGGCTCAAAGTTGGTCTCTGCTGTTGGCAAATCTGGCACTCAGCAGCAGCTGTAGCCAAATCAGCCTTGGTGAGTGGAAGTCCATGCTGTCAAGCCCATGCATAACCTCTGTCTCTGCCACTATGACCACTATATTCATGGACCCATTGAGCAACAAAGGGATAGCTGGAGCAAGAGGATGACTATCCACAGAATGAGTCTCCCATCTACTTGATTATTAAACTCATCCTCTGCTGAGATCAACTTTTGATGAGCATTTACATGAGATACAAGTATCTTCACATTCTTTGACCATTCAGAGAGCTCTGTCCACATACTTCTTAGCCAAATGTCTTTCTCAACAATTTTACAGTCATGCTCCTTCCAATTCCCTGACCATCAAGCCAAACCATGAGCTATAGCCCATGAATCAGTATGTAATCGAACCTCTGGCCATTTCTCCTTCCAGGAAAAATGCACAACCATGTGCACTGCCCGAAGTTCTGTCCACTGTGAAGACTTTCCTTCACCAGTGTCCTTTAGGGTTGTTTCAGAAATAGGCTGTAATGCTGCAGCTGTCCACCTCTGGGTGGTGCCTGCATAGTGTGCAGAACCAGCAGTAAACCAGGCCCTAGTCTTCTCTTCTTCAGTCAATTGATCATAGGGCAAACCCCATGAAGCCATAGGTGCATGCTTAAGCACAGGAGGCATTGTAACAGGAGTGGGAAACATAGGCATTTGGGCAACTTCTTCATGTAGCTTGCTTGTGCCCTCAGGGCCTGCCCGGGACCCTGTCACGTATGTACCACTTCCATTTGATAATGGACTGTTGCTGGGCATGTCCTACTTTATGGTGTGGTGGGTCAGATAACACCCAGCTCATGATGGGCAGCTCAGGTCGCATGGTGACTTGGTGGCCCATTGTCAAACGTTCAGTTTTGGCTAAGGCCCAATAGCAGGCTAAGAGCTGTCTTTCAAAAAGAGAATAGTTGTTTGCAGATGAATGTAGAGCCTTCCTCCAAAATCCCAAAGGCCTCTGCTGTGATTCCCCTATGGGAGCCTGCCACAGACTCCAGACAGCATCTCTATCTGCCACTGATACCTCAAGCACCATTGGGTCTTCTGGATCATATGGCCCTAGTGGCAGAGCAGCCTGCACTGCAGCCTTGACCTGTTGAAGAGCCTTTTCCTGTTCCAAGCCCCACTCAAAGTGTGCTGCCTTCCGAGTCACCTGATATATGGTTCGTAGTAACACACCCAGATGAGGAATGTGATGCCTCCAGAATCCAAAAAGGCCACCAAATGTTGTGCTTCTTTCTTGGTGGAGGGAGGGGCCAGGTGTAACAACTTATTCTTTAACTTGTAAGGAATGTCTCTGCATGCTCCACACCTCTGAACTCCTAGAAACTTCACCGAGGTAGATGACCCTTGAATTTTAGTTGGATTTATTTCCCATCCTCTCATGTGCATATGCTTTACCAACAAGTCTAGACTAGCTTCTACCTCCTTTTCACTGCGTCCAATCAGCATAACATCATCAATATAGTGGACCAGTGTGATATTTTGTGGAAGAGTCAGGTGATCAAGATCCCTTCTAACTAAGTTATGGTGCAAGGCTGGAGAGTTAACATACCCCTGAGGTAAGACAGTAAAGGTATATTATTGGCCTTGCCAGCTGAAAGCAAATTGCTTCTGGTGGTTCTTAGGAACCGGTATTGAGAAGAAAGCATTGGCCAGATCAATAGCTGCATACCAGGTACCAGGAGACATATTAATCTGCTCAAGTAAGGACACCACATCTGGTACAGTGGCTGCAATTGGTGTCACTTATTGGTTGAGTTTTGGGTAGTCAACTGCCATTCTCCATGATCCATCTGTCTTTTGCACAGGCCAAATTGGAGAGTTAAATGAAGATCTGGTAGGAATCACCACCCCTGCATCTTTCAAATCCTTGATGGTGGCACTAATCTCTGCAGTCCCTTCATCAATACTAAGCCAAGGAATATCAGGCATCTCTAACTCACTGTTAGTAGGCCATGTTTTAATAAATACATCAGCCAGCCATTCAAATAAACTTTTAACACCTTTTTTAACTGCTCGAGCTTCCATGTTAAACCTAGAATCTCTACTCAGTGGGCTCATATCGATAAACCCAGTATGATCCAATTTTATATTCCTTCTACCATTATCCCACACCCTTAAAATCCATTCCCACACATATTCCTTAGGCTTCTGCTGGAATGAATCGGCAAACTCATTAATTTCTTTACAGGTGTAGCGCACCTCCTCATGGACCACACTTTTTATCTCACCTTGAGGGGCTTGCTTAGACTTCCATCTGGTTATAGGTCTAGAGGCAACAATTGTTGGGCCCTGAGGGACATTAGCTCCCACTGGGAGGGGAGATTAGTTTCCTCAGGCAAGGATGGGGAGATTAATTCCTCAGATAAAGAAAATCCCTCAGAATCTGAGGGTTCAAAATCCTCATCATCATGGTTCTCTAAAGAAACAGAAGCAACAGGACGAATATATAGCTATATACAATTTATTAA
Organism: Rhizomys pruinosus; assembly: GCA_009823505.1. Classification (NCBI taxonomy): domain Eukaryota; kingdom Metazoa; phylum Chordata; class Mammalia; order Rodentia; family Spalacidae; genus Rhizomys; species Rhizomys pruinosus. Next base: position 1,843,995 of record VZQC01007170.1, on the reverse strand, counting down.
TTTGCTCACGTGAAAGAGTTCAAGGAGTCCAACAGTTGCTGCACCACACTGGACAGGCTGAGAATCCAGGGAACTGCTCAGTCTGCACGGCTGGATGTCACAGTAGTCCCAATCTAGTGCTGAAGGCCCGAATGGATTCCAGGAGATCTGCCGGTCTCAGTACACACTGGGATCCGAAAGATTGATCACAGCAGCAAGACAAACTCACCAGATGATAGAGGCAAGCCACAGGAGAAAAAGGGACCTGCTCTCTCTGCCGTGGCCTTAAATACTGCCTGCTGGCAGAAGGTAATGCCCACATTTGGGGTGGGCCATCTGAGTTGAGGTGGTCCATTCAGAAGACCCTTTTTCTATTATTTGTTCCTTAATCTAGTCAAGTTGACACCCAGGATTAACCTTCACAGGAGTCATGGATGGCTGCCCCACTCCTCCAGACCCATGGCCTTAAAATGAAATCCCAGGACTTGGATTCATGTGGGAGGAGGCCGTTTGCATTATCCCTCCTTTCCATAATTGCAAGCCTTAACATATCCTCAGTGGAGGATGTTCTGCATGAGCATAACTCAGCCTGCCACAAGAACACCCAAGAACACTGAGGCGAAGTTGGTCCTGCCCTGTATCCTGATTTTCACAAGGGCAATGAAAGTTCACCCCATCCCAACCCCGCCAAACTCCCTTTAGCTGCCCCTGCTAGGGATACTTTTTCACCCCCTGCCAATATACCTTTGGAGGGGGGCCAGGAAGCTCTCTTCCACCAGAAAGACTAGAGACATCTCGCTAGTCTGGCTGTGTCTTTTGGGTAAGAAAGAGCTCAATTATTTTTTCTTTTTACTTTAATTTTTGTATTGTTTAAACTCAATTTTCTCGTCTGGGATGCTCAGTTAGGAGAAACTGGATGCAGTATTGCTCCATGAACGTGGAGTTGGTGGATGCCACAATTCTCCGCTGGTAAAGTGCGAAAATGCAGTTCACCTCAGCGATTTGCAATCCAGGCAAGGGGTTTGGATTTTTGATTCTGGGACCAACAGAGTGTCAGCTCCATGTGCACAGCATTTTCTCTCTTCATCTGACTATGTCTTGTGTTTACGATAACTGTTCTTCCTTGTGTCTAAGCATGTGATGAAGTTTTTGTGTGTGTTTGTAATTCATTCATAATTGTCTCATGTTGGTTCTGTCAAACAAAGTGGCCACTTCATGTTTCAATCCTTTATGTGCACAGAATCATTCATTTTGGCATGCCAAACTAGATATGCACATGCAAACTTTAAAAATTGATATTTAAAAATACATTCATAGGCCTAAAATTTGGATACTATTGAGATCTCTAAATTTATTTTCTCCGAGTCTATCAAATGCTTCACAACAGGTGGTAGTTTTTAGAGAAATTAGCCTCTGAGTTGAATTTTTAAGGATCCTATTTTCTAAGATGACATTTTGGTTTGTGTCTGCTTTCAAAAGGGATTTTATGAGGTAACTTGCTTGCTTTGGAAATAACTACTTTTTTTGAGATCTCTGAAGGCCAGATTTTCTGGGTAGATATATCCCTGATTTAACGTTAACTAGCCTTCTGGACTGGGAATGACTTCTAGGACCAGGTATAGTGGCACACACCTTTTATCCCAGTCCTTGAGAGGCTGAAGCAGGCAGTTCTTTGTCAGCTCAAAGTCAGCCCATTGGGTCTGCTTTGGTGAGTTTCTACCCAGCTGCTACACCTGTCTCAAAGGACCAAAGGTAATCTGCCTCTTACTAGCTAGTAAAATTTGCATCAGAATTCGTGGTCTGGCTTGGGAGGAGTTCTTCAGAGCTTGGGCAATTCCCGAACTCTCTGGAGTGCTCACGTGGCAACCTTTACATCTCTGCTAGACACCAATTTTGGGGTTTGGAACATGGATCATTTGGGGTGCTGCATGACTTCCAGGGGTGCATTATAGGCTGTTGCCTCCAAGAAGTGAGGGAGAGCAGCCTAGAACAGCTTTTGGGCTCTGTTATATTTCTGCAAGAATTTTTGAGCCTGTTTCCCTCCCTCCCTTCTTTCTCATGGGAGGAAAAGGAACCTCTCTGGGTCTGTGCCCTCCTTGGTGATCTGGATGGCAGTCCCTCCTGTGTGCTGTGTGTTTGTACTGTGGATTGTGGAAGAGTTGGTCTCAGACCAACTGGGTGAATCAAACTCATGTAAACTGTACTTCACTCCATGCTTTTACTCTCCTAGCTGGGCGTGGTGACTCATGCCTTTAATCTTAGGACTTGGGAGGCAAAAGCAGGCAGATGTCTGTGAGTTTTTAGCCAGAGTGAGGTCTACAGAGTGAGTTTCAGGACAGCCAGAGCTACAGGGAGATTCTGTCCCAAAAAGACAAAAAAATTATTGTGATCACTTTAAGATGATAGAGCAGCCCTCTTGCCCCAGGCTCCTGATGTTTTGAATGTGTGTTTGAGTCTTTTTAAACTATGGAACCTCAGTTAAGCTTATGGGTAAGAACCTATTTGGAGGGTGTAAGTGCATTAAGCTCTCATACTTAGTAAGATCTTATTCTGAAGTCCCTAATCAGAAATAAAAATATTTTAACGGTGTGACCTGGCTACCCTAAAAATATCTTTCCAAACTCTGTCCCAGCACCCAAGAGACTGAGGTATGTGTATATCTTGGTCTGGTTTGGGTGGAGAACTTATACCAGGACAGCCCTGTTTCTTTCCTCCAGAGTGGGAGAGCTACCTCTCTTAGGGTAGCTAATGGGCTTTATTGTGTTTCCTATCTGTTCCCCCTACCCACTTCCTCCTCTTAGGAAGCAAACATACCTCCCAGGGTTTAAACTGCTGTCCTGCTGGTGTGTCCACTCCTGGAAGTTCCCCAGCCAGGTGTGGTGGGCCACACCTTTATTCCTAGCATGCCTTCAATCCTAGCTCAACCAAGGCTTCTAGGTGATTTTCCTCGTGCTTTTACTCCAATACAGAGCTATCCTGTCAAGCTGTACAAATCAGAGACCAGTGGCTGTGACAGGTCATAGAGTAGGGGCTCAAGGGCCCCGCACTAGACTCTGGGTCTAGACTCCAGCAGGCTTATCTAGGAAGGTGACCTCCTTTTTCTCTAATGACACAGTAGGGTGCATGTCAGTAGCTGTGAAAAGCAGGTCACTTCATGAGCAGCACCTTGGTTAAAACATGTTTACAAAAATCTATGCAGATCATTTTAAAAACATAAAGATCATTACTGTAGAATTTTTTAGTCAGAAAATTTACCTCACATCTAGACAACCTCATTACTGTAAAATGTTGTTGACTATTATAAAGTTAAGAGTCAGGGGGCTGGAGAGATAGCCTAGCGGTTAAGAGCACCCACCACTCTTTCAGAGGACCGGGGTTCGATCCCCAGCACCCACACGGTGGCTGAGAACCATCCGAAACTCCAATTCCAGGAAAACTCCATTTCCAGGGGAATCTGATACCCTCTTCTGACCTCTGCTGTGTTGCACCACAAGGGTGCACAAACTTGCATGCAGACAGTACATTCATACACATACAGAAATAAATTTAATACAAAAAATTAAAAAAGTCATAGTTTACTCTGATTTAAGTTTTCATCTCTAATTCAGAGTTTTCATCAAGGTGCTGAAGTTTTGGGTTTGAAACTAGTAAACATATTTGTTTTATGGAGCTGTTTAAATGAATAGACTTGCATCTAATGCTAATGATTTACTTGATATCAAGTTGATTCAAAAGTAAAATGCCATGTGAGCTAAAACTTTTAAATTAAACTATGGTCTTTGGTCCTTAAAGTATAAGTTAATTTTAAGGAATGATCAATTCTATTCTAGGGTGCAATTTATTTCCACAGGTTACACATGTGGAGATATTTGCCAGGCCTAGGTGAAATACCTCTAAGAACTTAAAGAAAATTGGTTGTTCAAAACCTGCTCCCAAGCTGGCATGAACATCTCAGTTTATACTAGTGTATTTCAGATAACTCTCCCATCTCATTACATGGGAAATAAATATTAATTACTTAGTATATCTGCACAATCAAGGGTTAATCGGCTATAAATGCTATGTATCATGGTATTAAAATGATATAAAATGTGGAAAATGTTAAAACATATTTTTAGTAAGGATTTTTGTGAAGATGATGAAAAAGTCTATGCAAGTAATAAAAGTCTGAGGAGGTTTGTAGTGACAAGCAAAAAGGACACTATATAAATAAGCTTAAATTTCTAAGGTTTGGTCAATCAACTATTTCAAGAATAAAAATATATATCTAGTCAAGGTTTATTTAAGAGTGTTCAGTTTTTGTGCAGCCTTTATATGCATATCACATGGCAGTTCAAGGTATATTAAAATGATAAGATACCTGTATTAAATTAAATTGGACATTGATGTGGATCTCTGGTCTTAAACCTGGTGTTGAACCTGCAATTGCTGTTCTCACTTAGTAGCTTCCATAGTGCTCTCCAAAATGATGAGAGGTAGCCTTCAGGGGACGTGGCTTTCAAGTCAGCTCCAGCTCCATTTCTCCAATTCCATTTTCTGAAATATGTCCTGTCTTCAGCAACTGGGTCCTACCTTCAATTTCTGGAAGCAATCAAGGGCTGGGCAATAGCTTATGTAATTTCAGGAGACTCTTGAATTTCTCTGGTCACAGACTCAAAGGAAAGTTTCTTCTGTGTAGCATTGTTTCTTGTTTTGTAGCCTTCATCTAGCTATGCAGATCGACTCACATAGACGTTTTACATGTATAATTTGTCATATATAAGGATTTGGTGCTAGGATCCACAAGCGAGGGAGAACACATATGGAATGTTTCTCTGAGTCTGGGTTACTTCACTTTGTATAAGAGCTTCTATTTCTATCTACTTACCTGCAAACTTCATGTCATCTTTCTTTACTGCTGAAAAGAACACCATTGTGTAAAAGTACCATGTTTCATTATCCTCTCTTCAGTTAAAAGACACTTAGTTTGCCTCCATCTCTCCACTATTGTGAAGAGAGCAGGAACAAATTTGGATGTGAATCTCTGCACTATTATGAATCCTTTTGGTATATGGTAAAGAGATGAATGGGTAAAATGGTACATTCCTGTTAATCTTTTAAGAGTTCTCCATGCTGCTTTCCATAGAGGTTACATAAGATGGCAATCCCACCAGCAGCCAATGAGCACTCATTCACCTTTCCCCACATCCAATCTAGCATTTTGTGTCCTTTTTTTTTTCTTGATCTTAGCAATTGTCCTGGGGTTAGATGAAATCTTAAAATGGTTTTAAAATTGGATTTCCTTAATTGCTAATGATATTGAACCCTTTTTAAGATGTTTTGTACATCTTTAATTCTTCTTTGAAATCCCTGTTCAGAACTTTGGCCCATCTTTTAATTGGGTCATTTTTTCATTGATTTTTTTTTGTTTGTTTTTTGAGCAGTTTATATATTCTGGATGTTCAGCCTTGTCAGATGTGTTGCTGGTGAATATTTTGTCCCACTCTGTGGGTTTTCTTTTCACTTCTTTGGGTGTTTCTTTGCTGTACAGAAGCTTTTTAGCTTAATGAGGTCCCACTTGTCAATTGTTGACCTTATTCCTGAGCAGGTAATGCTTGATTAAGCAAGTCTTTTTCTACACCAAAATATTGTAGATTACTGGCGATATGTTCTTCTAAGATTTTCAGAGTTTTGGGTTTCTCATTAAAGTCATCGATCCATTTGGAGTTGACTTTTGTTCAAGATAAGGGACTAGTTTTATCCTTGTTCAGGTGGTGAATGAGTTTTGCCAGAACTATTTGCTGAACATGCTGTCTTTCCTCCACTGAGTCTTCTTGGCCACTTTATCAAATATCAGGGGGATGGAATTGCATATACTTAAATTTTGGGCTTCAATTATGTGCCATTGATATACAGGTGCATTCTGGGCAAGTTCCATGCTGCTTTATGGCTGTAGCTTTGTAATTTATTTTGAAATCTCTTATAAAATGTCCCCTGCATTGTTCTTTATGCATAAGGTGGCTTTAGTTACCTATGGTCTTTTGTATTTAATATGTATTTTAGGATATTTTCTTGTGGAGAATGTCATAGGGATTTTGTTTGTGATTACATTGAATCTATATATTACACTGCAGCCCACTCTATGGTAGCAAGTATTGTAGTAGTCATTTTCTGTTTTATTGTGGTGCGAATCAAAGTGACACTACTTTGAAAAATTAAAGTTCATTCCTAGCTGAAGACTTGAATATGCAAGCCTGCTGCATGTAGGGATCATCAGTCTTGGAAATGCATTCATCTCAAATTGGCATAGGAACCAAACAAAAGCATTAAAGTCTTAGCCTACATATATTTGAATAAATTTATTGCCACTTATCTAGGTCAGGTGCTGCTTTTATCTCCCACACTTTGTTGAGGACAACAGTTACAAGATTCAGGGAAATCAGGCACAGATTTCACTCAGGCCATCATAGGGAAGCTAATGCAGGATTATTTCCACATCTTTCACTGCTACAGGCTGCAGGACCTCAATATATCCAGTCTTCTGAAACAGGACTTGATGGCTTTTGTAGATGTTTGTAGTGATTGTAGGGATGGCTCAGCAGGAAGTAGCACTAGCTCTCTTGCAAAGGACTTGGGTTTGGTTCCCAGCACAGACATGTAGCTAACAACTATGCACAAGTCAATTTCCAGGGGATCTGATGCCCTCTTCTAACTACCACGGACATTGTGCAGCAAGAATACATTTACATATGTGCAGGAAAAATACTCAGACACATGAAGTAAAAATAATAAAACACTATCGATGTTTTTAGATGATTGAGAATTTCAAAGAGTGCATTGTAAGCACTCACCATGCCTATTAAAACTCTACAATGTACAACTTCATCCCAGATCATCCAACTTTGTGTCTCCTTTTAGTTTAAACACAGGGAGTCCAACTAGTGCTGCTCATATAGACATGAATGTGTGAACACACACTGAATTGTGGATGACCACCCAAGGTCCACAGTATGATTTTTAAGTATACCTTATAATTAATTAGTTCTTTGAGAAACTCAGACCGTAATTGGAGGGCACTCAGTCTCTTCAGATCCTGTCAGGTCCACCCCATCCCTACCAAGGTAACAATGTGTTCTCTTCATTTTATAATGCACAATATACATTTTTGGATGAAATATACTCTTAGTTTTGTGGCTAGCCAAAGGAAGATGGTAGAGGTACAGGATGCCAGACTCTTAAAGGAGATGGACATGTCCTCTTCCAGAAGCTATCAGTGGAAAATAGCTTCTCTTCCTCTATAGGTTGACAGCTGTTCTTCCTTTCCTCTTAGGCTATATATTTTCTCACTTCAGCATGAACACATATTTATGTGTGTTGTCCCAGTTGATGTGTGTTTATATGTGCATCTGCTCTGTGGAATCCAGCTAATACTGTTTCCTTATCCTCATCCACCATCTCTGGTGCTCACAGTGTTTTGCCCCACTTCTGCAAATACCCAAATTCCTGGATAAGACTGAGAATTACTCAGTCTCTCATCAACTGATAAGAATCAGTTCTTTGTCTATGTGTATACTACTATTTACCCTCAGTGACTCTTCTTGGATGATGATTGAGAACTACACTAAAGTACATATTCTGTATGTTTAAGTGTAAATCATTAAGTGTGGATTGAATGCTATGTCCATCTTGGAGACTAGTAATATGCTTTGCACTACAGCCTACCACCTGAGTATCCACATGTTCTGTGCTCTGAATATGCTACTAGGTATGGGTAACAACACATGGAGTGGGCCTTGTTTCTGATTAGAAAGTGGTTGTATGTATCTTAACATTAATTCCACAATTGTTGAAATGTGTGGGTCTTGTCAAACTAGTCATTACTGCAGCTCAGATAGTGTACAGAGAGGTGACACTGAAGATTATTTTTTCTCCTTCTGTAGCATGATTAGCAAATTCTAGCCCTATGAAACATTGCCCAAAAATATGAAGATTTGAAGTGAGGGAAAAGAGAACTGTAATTTAACAGGTAATTGAGAACAATGGAACAGGATAGCTTATGTTGTGACCAGTGGTAGAGAGCAATGTAGAGTGAGGAATGTGTAGAGGATAAAGAAAATTAAAGGTATTTTGAAAAGTAATATGGATACAGACTTTTGCCTCCACGTGGGTGCTGGCAGTCAAACCTGGATCATCTACACTTGGTATCAGTCCTCTTTACCACTAAGTAGGAAAATTAGTTTATTCATTTTATATACAAAACAATGTTTGGACAGTTTTGAATCCCAACTCATCAGAACAAAGCATCTAAAAGAAGGAAAACACAGGTGTATGAGCTGAATGATATTCCATAGTCACCCACTAGGATCATACAAAATAAAGATGAAACCACATATGATGGATGATATGGTATAAAAAGCCAGAAATGTGGAAACCAGGGCCAGGATGCTGCAGGTGGCTCTGGACTCAGGGGAGGCTCTGCAGGAAACATGAGAGCTTTGGATATGTTGAATGTGCTGCTTGTGTCTGCACAGGCTGGCAATCATGGAGCTGCTGGACGGGATGATGAGCACAGAAAACAGGACTTCAGAAAATACCAGCAATACTGCACAGAATGAGTTCATGTATGTAGTGTTGCATTTAGTGATGCAGAACTCCAAATGTCTTTTATTGTGGTGGTTTTTCCATCTGTTGCACTATACTCTTATACAGGGAAGATAAAAGGCAACACCGTGTATGTGATCCAGAGACAGAAATGGAGTGGACTACATACTTTGGATTTTTGGCTTTATCCTTTTTCCAACCTAAGTCTCTGGGGCTGATGGTGATGGTCTGGAAGTCACTCAAAAGGCAGGTGGTGCCAATGGATACATTCCTTCCAATGCTGTCAACATACACACAAAAAAATTACATAGTAAAACTTTGTAGAACTGCTTGTATCCAAAAGCTGCCACTGCCTGAGGCACTCCTTGAAAGAAAATAGTCAAAAAGTTAGCTACGACCAAGTGTGTGAGAATTAAATGCTTGGACCTCCCTGTACCTTTACATTTGGAAGATTCTAAGTAGTCCAAAAAAAGAGAGACATTTCCTACAATTCCATTTATAGTAAATGATAAGAATTTTATTGTCACAGTCAAATCTCTGCATTCCATTCTGCCTTCACTTACATTCTCCTGTAAATTATAGCACCACCATCCCTCTGACCATAACTAGATAAAAATTTTTGACTAATCAGTAAAATGCACACTTCTGGCTCTACAATCTTCTTGAGGTGCTGAAGACAAAGAATCCCTTCAGATCTGCAGTATGAAGTCATCCTTACAGAAAGAATGTGGGGTTTGATACTGTATTACTCAGGGTTCTCTAAAGAAACAGAATCAATAGAATGAATATATATCTATATACCGATTTATTGATTTGCTCAGGTGACAGATCTCAAGTTGTCCAACAATATCCATGCCTTACTGGAGAGGCTGAGAATCCAGGGAAATGCTCAGTCCATAAGGCTGGATGTCTCAGTAGTCCCAATCTGGTGCTGAAGGCTCGATGGATTCTAGGAGATCTGCATGTCTCAGTACATGCTGAGATCCAAAGGGATGGTCACAGCAGCAAGACAAACTCACCAGTGAGAGAGAGGCAAGCCTCAGGAAAAAAAGGGATCAGATCCCTCTGCCCTGGCCTTTTATACTGCCTGCCAGAAGAAGGTAACGCCCACATTTAGGATAGGCCATCAGCTTGAGGTAGTCCAATCAGAAGATCCTTTTTCTCTTATGTGTTCATGCCTAGTCCAGTCATGTTAACAACCATCACAGGTACCAACAATAACTTTCAGTGATCATCAAGATGTTCCTGTTGAAGTCTGAATTCTGATTATTTGACATTGAAAAAGTATTGCAGACAGGATGAGCTAATATGTCTGGGTAAATCTTGAGATGGGGGACAAAATGCAGTCAAAGCACTGAACCACATCAGCAGAATCAAATGATATTTGTGTGCTGCACCTAAACAAAGGACAAAGTTAGTAGAACAAAACAGTTTTGAGTTGATATGACAAATAATGAAATTTTCACCAAGAGAACAAGATGTATCTTTGGTGTTTCAAAAAAACACCATGTTCAGTCATCACAATCCTTGATCCATGTGCATGAAGAAATGTTGGGAGAAAAAGTTTAAAGGATCTCTCTCCAAATATCATACAAACCTTTGCTTGCATGCATATCTGGGGTGGGATGAGGAGAGGGACATCAGTTCTGTCCACTGCATTGGATTCTTACAGAACACAGAAAACAAGGTTGGTCAAGGTTCCAAGATATTCTACCATCTTTCTCGTATATAAATTCTGGAATATTTGATGGCCAAAAATATGTATGTACATTCTTGAGAACTGAGTATTTGTCTATAACCTTCTTGAGCATAGTGAAGTAATCTTTGATTTTAAGAGATACAGTGAGGTGATACATGACTTTAATCCCAGCACTGGGGAGGCAGAGCCAGGCAGATCTATGTGAGATCACAGCCAGCCTCATCTACATAGGGGGCACCAGGCCAGCTCGGACTAAAGGAGTCCCTGCCTCAAGAAGACCAAAAATAAGAGATACAAATAGAAGCATTCCATCTACAGAATGATGAATTCCTGTATGCAGACCTGGAAGTCACCCTGCCCTCCTGTATTCCTGGGCATTCCTGAACAAAGACACAAGATTCAGAATAGGAAAGCACAGGGCTGCCACATAATCACATCACTGAAATCAAATATTCTCAGTGAAATGTTTGCTTTGAGTTGAATTTTGCTAAGAGTCCTTTAGGAGCCAATTGTATGAATGCAAAAACTACTGACAATTCGTAAAGAGGGACAACATCATGAAATTTGCAGGTAAATGGATGGAGCTGGAAGACATTATGTTAAGTGAAGTAACACAGTCCCAGAAAAACAAACGACAAATGGTGTCCCTCATATGTGGATGCTAGTACCAACAACCCAGATATAAATATTTCTCATGGAGAGGGAGGCATAGTAAAAGAACAACAGAAAGACTGCATCAGAAAATGGACTGAAATGGTGAATTGGAAAGGGGGGATGGGTGGGAGAGGGACACGGGTGTATATTCGATTAAGGCATATTTAATTGACGTGAGCTCAGCAAGTACCCAGTTTCGCCTAGACACTGTCTACAGGACACATGGTGTTTTAGGACTTAGTAAAAGTAAAAGTAAACATGTGTATATTAAACAACATTGGTTTACAGAATCTGATAAAAATGGTAATGCATCTGAATTAAATGGAGATATAATTCGCTGTTGCCCACATTTGCTTTACATAAAATCTGTAGAGCAAGAACTTTGGGATTGACACATACAAATGTTCTCTATAATTTCTCTGTTGTACAGTATCACCTTGTAGCATTCTCTTTAAGATGATTTAACGTAAAAATTAAGTTTGCTTCCCAAGTTAATCATATATAGTCACCCAAAACAACATGGGTGAATTTGATGAAATCTGTGCCTTGACTCCACCCTATAGTCATGTATAATACAACTGTCTTCTGGAGACTCATACGCAAAAAAAAAGGGGGGGGGATACAGAAAGACATGAAACCTTTTCATCAAACCCTTGCAATTCAAATCTTAAAACTAACTATGGGAAAAGATTTGTTTGTTCCAACAGGACAAAACGTCACCAACTTAACGGCTGAGAAAGAAAAGATACAGGTTTGCATTGAGTAGGATGTACCAAAAAGTGGCAACGGAAAGGCTGACCCGTCTGAACATTCAAAGGAAGAAAAGCCTCAGATTGCCATAAACATCGAACCCCTCTGTGGATCCTACATGTAACAACTAGTTATAATGAGTCCTAATGAAACTTACCTTCTAGGTGCCACAAAGGTTCTGATATGAGAGACTTCCTTGCCTTCCCACCCATAGAACAAGGAGAAATATGACAATGATGAGGTCGCTCCCCAACTGTAAATTGGAGACAACTATTGTAGAGGTAATCTCTTATAAAACCGGTAAAACTGCTTTCTTTAATTGACTACTAGACATGGGAACTGTGGAAGGGATTACTCTCTGTTCAGAACCAAATATAATACTAAAGTCCTAGGGCTATGCACTCAGGCAAAATATATTAATACAGGAGCTCTGACATCAGCAATGGATTGTTCTACCAGGTGGATGTTGGCCAGGGGATCCAAGGCCCCACAAAAGGTAAGGGCTCCTTGCCTCTAAGTTGGGATACCTACAGGAGGAGAGGCAATAAGACCCTGCTGCCGAAGACCTGACGTTAACATGGGAGGGATGTATTGAGACCACACATGCAAGTGTACAGATGGCCTCTGGAATGCCAGAGAGTGTTACCAAAGGCCACTAAACCAATAAAGCAAATATGGGTCTCCCTGAGTCAAGCAAGACTCCACCGTCAGCACCAGCTACACCTCACCTGCCTGGAAATACTGTGCAGCAGAGGCAGCCATGTGCCTGTATATCCCAAATCTAATTGGCTATTGGCTCTCCCCTTGGAGAAATAACCCATGGCTGATGCCACAAGCTTACATCCTCTACAGGTTAGGAGATGTTATAAGCCACAGTAAGACCCTGTCATATTTAACAGGGGGGAAAATTGTAATTCATGGATTAACATATCCAAACATGTGTCTATGCTAAAGTAACCTACCATAACTATTAGTGCTGCTTAAATACCTATATATCTAATTGCTTGTTCTTCATTAGTAGGATCGAAAGGTTATTCCTGGACAAACTGTCAGCCCATGAAAGGAAACAGCCAGAATTGACCAGAGTCCAAGTCAACAGCTCCAGAGAGAGTGGACTGTTTTACCTCTCATCCACCTGTGCCCCTTTTCTAAGCCTAGGGAACAACCTGCGGAAGAGGGGGCGTGGTAGAATGTAAGGGCTGCGATTGGGGTGAATGGTGAAACTACAGCAATGTAGTCTGGACACTCATTTGATCAACTTGATTGAACAAACAACCTGTCACCCCCCACTGGATGGTGGGGCTGTAGGTGTTTGGGCACAACAGCCTGCAGATAGGTTTTGCATGAAGGATGCTTGTACTCATGGATTATCACTTATAGCTAAAAATGAAAAAAAAAACTGAGAGAAAGATGCAGGACAGTTATGGCAGAATGCATGATCTGGGATGGGGTGGGGGTGGGGGGGAGGGAAAGGGAAATAAGCCTGAACCGAATTGGAAAAAATGTATGAAATGCACAAAGCATCAATAAAAATTAATTAAAAAAAATTACTGACAATTCATGGATCACTCTTACTCTGACTTGATGATTTTACACTTTTTTTGACCTTCACAAACATATGACCCAGAAAGTAGCATGATTTTTTATTGTCTAGAGTATATAAAATCAAAAAGTATAAGTTTACGAGTGAGTATCCAAATTCACAAGCTGATGAGGGCAGATTATAAGCATGGAAGACTGAAGTATATTTGGGCATGCTGCGCAGTCACTGTACTTACTTCACTGTTATTTTCTTGAAGGATCATTTCTGCAAGAAATATTATTTATTGTGTAAAGATTTATGAACAAACAGCAACTTCAAAAAGACTCATATTTCAATGACAACAGAACTCTAATTACATATTTCTGGTCTTACACAACTCTGTTCTGAATGAACATAATAATTATGCAGACTTCTGGAATCTTCGTTTGCCATCTGTGCAGGGGAAAACTTTCATTTCTTTCAATAAAGTAAATTATTAAATGCTATTATTTTTTCTGGATAAAATGCTGCATGAAATAACAGTATGTGTTAAATTCATGAGAGGAAAAACACCTTATTAAAAAGTATCTGTTTTAAAGAATCTCTGTATACTAACTAGTTTTTAAAACCTTTATTTATGGGGGAGACAACAGGATGGACAAAGATACTGAGCACAGCTGTAAGACCCAGGAAACATCCTTGTGAGGATGGTAGGAGTCTGACTAGCTCTATCTTAAGCCATAACCTGGTCTTTGCTCTACCATTTGGTATCCTTTATTATCTTGATCATAGCCAGTCTTACTGGGGGGTAAGATAGAATCTTAAAGTGGTTTTAAGTTGCATCTCCTTAATTATTAGCAACCTTGAACACAGTTTAAGATGATTCTCAGCCATCTTTACTTCTTCATATGAGTTGTCTCTATTCAGCTCTTTGCTCCATCTTTTGTTTGGGTCATTAGTTTTCTCGATCCTTTGTTTTTCCAGTAATTTATGTACTCTGGATCCATGTTTCTTCTTTAAGAGTGAGAAGAGCAGAGCGAGGGCCTCACATTCTAAAATAGAATATTTGTGTTTTCTATTCAGTGCTGTTGCCTTGAGAAGTTGACATTGAATCATGTGAATCTTAATTAAGAAAACAGGAACACATTTCTCTCTTGTCACACCTGTGAAGTTCTAACCATCCTTAAATTGGTGATGGTGCTATGTTAAATACTGGTCTGACTGCAGTCTCATTTGACCATTCTCTTAGATGACTATCATGTGACCTTGTGCATTTTCATTGCATTATCCAAATTAGTACAATGTTTTCTAATATAAATTTTGCATCATGTCCTTCTTTAATGAGATATCTTTCTCAGTCTCTGCTTCTGTTATCCTGCTGAGTACTTTATTTTTTTCACATAAATTTATTTATTTATTTATTTTTAACAAATCTAGACCTGTGTTCCCGGGAACACGGGAACTGCTGAGTACTTTAAAGTGGGGTAGGATAGTGTTCAGAAAAAAATAATTGAGGGGATTTCTGTTGGAATAAGTCAGAAAAGTTGGAATCCAGGGAGGCACAAAAACTTCTCTGAAATCTCTCACAAATAAGACCTTAAACTTTCCCACACTTTTAAACATGAGACAGTGTCAGCCTGTAGGGATCATGAAATCTTAATTAGCATTTTTATCATACTTTGTCTCTTTGGAGATACTCAGAAGGAACTCTGAAGTAGTTTTGGTAATTAACAACTGGAAAAATGACTCACAGAAGTTTTCAACTCCCATAGGCTGTGCTGTCACTGGCAGAGTTTATGAAGTGAAAAATTCAGTTCTGAAGGGAAGCTGCGTTATTTTAGGTCGGGGTGAACTGCTTCCTCTCCTGTGTGGTGATTATTATGAAGTCAGGCTCTGTACACTGAGGCCATCATCCTGCAGATGCAAGCATCCAGGTGAGTGTTTGGTATTCCAGTTTGAGAGACAGAACTAGTAAAGAAAAGAGATCTGAGTAAATGT